>CM043118.1:24352431-24878519 GCA_023701765.1 Hylyphantes graminicola | reverse complement strand
AGTGAATGTCAATGTTCTAAAACTACTTTGCTTAAGGCTCTGATTGAGACAAAAAAAAAATATGGTGTTCGCTGAAGAATGAGAGAAAAAAATCACTGAGTATTTTCCAGGTTTTAAAGGAATAAATAACCAATTTTCCCGTTCAGTTGATTTATAATTGAGACATTAAGAGAGACAATCAAATCAAGGAAAACTGCTTTCCGAGCTCTTAACCAATAAATAATGAAAAAGTGAATCATGAAATAACTATTATACCTTCCTAATTTAATTTGTAAAAAGGTTACATAAAAGATCACATGAGAAGTTTGAAAATATACCCCAAATGCTGATGCCTGATTTTCAATGGCTTTTTGTGGTCCAATTCAAATTCTTCAGCTATTTCACACAACTAGCCTTCCATTCCCCGAACTATAGATTCTTCTTGAGGTTCTAAAGGACCTGAAATAGAATAAACTTATATTTCACATAAATTTTCATTACCATTGAATGCAGCAAAACATTTTTTTTTAGGTTATTTTTTTTCCAAGCCACATGAGCTACAGCATTTTTTTTATTATGGACCATAACAACAGCACATCCCACAAAGTAAATTAAAGAATATATAAGTGTTCTTTATCATTACTATATCCAGGGTTCATAACAAACTTTCTGACACAAAAATTAAGGGGTTTTAATGACATTTTTTAAAGAAAATTTCTATATTTTTAAGCCAGAACAGCTTTCAATGTGGCTTTAAAACAGCTGTTGTTTGTCAATGGAAATAGCTAAAAAAGAAATTCCTTAGTATTAGTAAATAAGATTTTTATTTTTAATATATTACACCGAAAATTTAAACTAAAACACGAGTTAATGTTGCGTATTTTGCATCTAAGTATTTAGTTTTGTCTAGCAATCTAGGATAGGTATACATTTTGAAAATTCATGTATTATCAATAGCATACGAGAGGTATGACAATGAATCTCTGAAGCTTCTCCAAATGAAAATTGCTGCCATTTTCATTGAAAAAAACATTGCTTTTACAGGAAGCAAAAGGAATTATTTTAAACCAAAAAAAAAAAAAAAGAAAGAAATTTTAGAACTTTACCAAAAATTTAAAGGGTTTCAAAGGATTTGTTACTTTTTTTAAGAGGTATAAAAGGACTTTTTTCCCATTAAAATTTTTCGATTTTTAAGGGGGATTTTTTTTTAAGGTTTTTGTAAGAATTAAGAATTGTGTACAAACCCTGTGATATTTGTTCACTATTTTCTTTGAACACAAAAAATTTTCTATTGTTAAGATCACTTTCAACAAAAAAACTAAGCAACAATTATAAAACAGATAAAATATGTATTTGTTTAATTCATTAACAAAAATTAATTACCAAGGTAGTCAACCCAAAACCAGGCTGGGGAGCAGCTGGAGCCACACACATACATTTCCTCTAAAACAAAAACGTTTGTTTTTTGTTGTTAATATTTTACTTTGGAATGCCACAAGATCTTAAGGCTGGATCATCACCCCCAGTTTTCCCGTCCTCCTTCGGATCGGCGTTTTAGCGCCTTGCTAATGGGTAAGGTTTTATGGGGGAAGAGAAAAAGGGTGTTTGTTATTCCAAAAAAAGGTCAAGAAATTATAGGAATATTCTGATGGTTTTTTTTTTAATTCAATAAAACTCCAATAAAAATTTGTAGCTTTTAGAGGTTATTTTTAATAAAACGGTTTTAATTACCTTTCTTGTTTTATATAGAAAAAAATTTAGATAATAAAAAAAGTAAAATAACGTTTTTTTAAAAAATAATAACCTCCTAAAAGCACAACTTTATTGGTAGTTTTATGAATTTTAAAAAAAACCGCTATCAAAATATTCCGATAATTTTCCATGTTTTTTTTTTTTTTTTTTTTTTTTTTTTTTTTTGAATAAAAACCAATTTTTTTTCCCTGTAGACTTACCATTAGCAAAGCCCGATCGATAGGAGGGAGGGAGGGGAATGGGGTGTGGGTGATGAGCAGCCTGAAATAATATGTTATATAAGAAGGAAAAATGCCTATTTGAAAATCAAATATATCTTGAACCAATTCCACAAATTTCACTTTTTTGATTATCCAGGGAGGGGGGGGGTGGTGGAGTTAGAAGGCCGGTGAGTTGCGTGGTTGTCTTAAGCTTTTTTTAGTTCCTAAAATTAAACTTATGACTATAATAATATAAATACATTTAATTTATCCCACCATATTCCCACCATATATTTTATGCATTTATTGCAGGCGCACATAATAGTCCAGTGAATAGAGACCTCAAAAAAAAGGGGGTTTTTACCATACAAAAGGTCCGGTTATCGCTGATTTTTTTTATATGTTGTTTGGTGACCCCATAGGTAGTAATAAAATGTGAGTTTTTCGTTTCATTCCCATCGTTCTATTGCTTTTTTCCCGGCCATCTTGAAAAAAACGTTCGAAATTTCGCCAACCATTTCCCCATTTTTTAGTTTTGTGTTGGCCTATAAAACTTTTTTCCTTAAGCATTTTTTTGAATATAACTTTTTTGACACAAAGTTTTGTAGAAAAACAAAAATTTTCTTCAAAATAGGTATGAATATTTTTGTTTATGGTTACAACAATTAGTTAAGGAGCAACGAATCAGCAAAAAAAGGGTGTATAAAACATCTGAGTGTTTTCGAAAAAAAAATAAAAAATATTAGGTTCTAACGACTTTCATCGCCGTAACTCACAATAAAACTTCATTTTTAATCAATGGAACAAATTTGATTTACCAAGTCGTAGAAAAATTTAATTTTCCTTATAAAAATTACACTTATCCAAAAATAAGTTTTCTTATATATTCCAAGAAGAGAAAAGAAAGGGTTGTTTATTAAATTTACAGAAAACCCCCCCCCAAAAAAAAGGTATCTATTTTCACCGATGATACAATGTTTTATTTTTTGAAGGTACCCTTTAACATTGTGAAAAAATAAAAAAAAATAATTTAAATATTTTTTCCACTTATTTTTTGTGAATACAAAACTTGCAGAGACAATAATTTTTCGCCATAAATAATGGTTCTATTTTGTGTTTTTTATACGATAGAAGTGTAACGGAGCTAACGTTGTTCGAATGAAGATGGAGGGTTATTAGTCTGTTGCAAATATAGATTTCGCCAAAAGAGTTTTTTTTTTTTAATCACTTTTAAATCCCAATAATTAAAAACAAAAAAACTTCATTATAGTGGGGAAAATACGGTAATTATTCTAAATCTTGAAGACATCATTTATTATTGTAATTAGTGAAGGATCCTCAAAGAAATTTTAGGATTCAAAACTAGAAGGAATTTTGGTAACAATTTTTCGAAAAGTCATGGAGTTAAGAAGTCCCGTTATAATGTTTTGCCTAAGAACACAGAGAAAAGAAGGGAAATAATTAATTTCGCCCCAAATAGATCTTACGATATCGATGCTTTTTAATAAAAAAATAAAAAAACCTATAATAATTTAGATATCGTTGCATAGTTAGTTTATTGTATGGTCGGATATCTACTCCACCAAATGGTATGTGGAGTCGAAACGCGGACAATTTTCTGAAATTTACACTGATTTATCGGAAGTACATTCTTAAGCATTATGTATCTACGGGTAATTGATGCCATTTGGATATGGCGGCTACCTACTGTACCTGTCAAAATAGACTATTTTAATTAATTTTTTTTTATAAAAAATATACGCACTTACAGCTAAATTTTGGGGGTATAGGTCATTGGTACGCTATTATAGTGTAGAATAAAAAGTCCCTCACCTAATCCCATGTCTGCTAAAAAAAATTTATTATAGGTCATTAGTTACGCATAAATTACTAGTCAAACCACCTCGATATACTAGAACTTCCTATAAGGTCGAATTAATCCATTTAAGTGGCCGTATCTCCTTTGACAAGGCAAGTTTTTTCTGAAAATTTCTTATTACAACCATGACGTTGAGTATTTATGAATATAAAAAATAGTTTTACAGAAAGTAATTCAGAACTTGTTGAACACTGTTATAGTAAAATTATAAAGCTTTCAACAATCACGCTTCCCTATGATATCTTACATATCCAAATCAAACATGATATCTTTTACAAATTTTTCAATTTTTTCTATCGTTTAAAATTTATATATGCTCAACAAACATTAATATAAGGTCATGAACTAAAATCGTTCTAATTACAAAAAAAAACTAAAAATACGTAAACTAACTAAAAAAAACTAAAAACTACTCTAAAATTCGCTCTTCATACTAATATCAGCTCCCAATTTTTTTGTTATAGGCAAAAGTTTGAAGCATTAATATCGGAAGAAAACCACATAACAAAACAAGAGAGTAACACGCATAATGAATGGTTTTTAAAATATCCCATTCTTAATAGTTTTATCACGATTCTAGTTCAAAACCATCTTCAAACTGTATACTTAAAGACTACTGTAAAAATTTGGAAGCAGATTGATAAAAAAGAACTTCAGTTTTTTATGTTTTGCGTAATAGCGTTTTGAAAAAAAAAATGCAAAAAACAAGCAAAAAAAATGGCTTTAAAAGTGCTATAACTTAGGTTCTATTAAAAACTAAAAACTAAAATGAAACAGATTTAGAAAGCTAAATGTTTATTTTATATATTTTAAAATGCAAAAAAAATGACAAAAAATTTAACGATGTTTGATATTTAGTACCGATTTTTGCTGGAAAAACAAAAAAAAGGTCATCGGATACCTTAACTCGAAACTTCATCAGTAGAGTACTTCTTAGTAGAGTCTCGATTCATTTCAATACTTTTGTCCCTTAAAAAAAACTGTCCCGAATTAAAACTCGAAGTGAACATCAACCGGTGGCCAAGGAACCATTCATTAGAATACAAAAGCCTAAATGACTTAGCCAGCAGGAAAGAGAGATTTTTTATTAATAATATGTTAATATGTGGATAATAGTTAATAATAGATATTTAAGTTTTATATAAAAAAAAGACAGGGAAACAATAAAAGAGTTCAAACTATCTTGCTTTCCCTCCAACATCTGCTTTCTGTCTTATCAACACTTGTATCGAGTATGTTTTTATATATTATATCAAGTTCAAGCGTGGCATTAGGCAATCAACTGAACCCTGAAGACTGGTGGTTTTAAATTATTAAATAATATTTTTGGAGCCAATTCAAAATTTACTCCCACCCCTGCTCCAGAAAAAACTGCTTTAATACACTATATTTTGTAATTGCAAAAAATGGTGTTTTGTTAGTGCAAAAACTGTGGCTGTAAAAAAGTTGGGAATTATATTGTTCTTTAGTAGGTACCAATTATTTTTTTTTTTTTTTTTATTGCCATGGCCAATCTTGCTTAAATGTAGATTCAAATGCAACAGATGAGGATTCTTATATAGGAGATAACCGATGCATCTTTATGTGAACTATTCCTACCAATTTTATTGAATAGAAAATTATCTAATAAAAATAATACAAAATACTACTGAATGCACGAACTCCATTTGATAAAGACTGTTTATTTTTTGAAACCTAGTAATACTCACGAAAAATCAAAAGTATATTCATCGAAGAATTTATCTGCTTATCCAAACTGTCAAAATCATATTTTTTTTTTTTTTATTATTACATGTGTGTGTATGTGCAATAACTGGCTGCGATACTACGTCAGCATTCAGCAACGTTCAGAGGGGGTAAAACATCAGTTAATAAATTGGTTGAAAAACGTATATTCATGATTGTAACGTTTAATGCAGTGTACAATAGAAAATTAATGTTTTCTATTATACACTTCCCATATTTTTTTTTTTTTCGTAGTAGTTTTATTTAAACTATTTGTTGAAATGAAATTGAAATCTTTTATCAAATCACAAGTATTTTTCATTTGAATAAATAAACATCTTCGTTTTTTTAATGTAACTAAATTCTTTGGTATTGAATCTGAAATAACTTTTATGACCGTACGAATATAATAAATGATGTCTTCAAAGTTCCAAAAATAATTATATTCCACTTAAATGAGTTTTTTGTTTTAATTATTGGAATTTAAAGTGATATAAGCTCTTTTGGCCCTGGGGAAATTCAAAGATTTTGGGATTTTAAGCCGTCTTTGGAGCCCGATCCACGTATCTCCGTTACATTAGTATTCGTTAGAAACACAAAATAGAACCATTTTATAGGAAAAATTATTTTCTGCTAGTTTTGTATTCACAAAAATAGTGAAAAATTACAATGGGAAAGAGTCCCTCTACCTTCAAAAAAAAAAATTAAAACATTGTATCGTCGGGTGAAAATAGAACTTTTTTTGGGCTTCTGAAAATTAACCTTTCTTCTTGGAATATACAAGAAACTTATTTTTGATAAGTGTATTTTATAGGAAATTAATTTTCTACGACTTGTTAAATCATTGTCCATTGATAAAATGAAGTTTTTATGTGAGTTACGGCGATAGAAAGTCGTTTAGATAGAAACCTAATATTTTTTCGAAACACTCGATTTTACACCCTTTTTGCTGATTCGTAGCTCCTTATCTAATTGTCGTACATTAAAAAAAAACTTTTCATACCTATTTTAAAGAAAATTTTGTTTTCTACAACTTTGTGTCGAAAGTTATATTCAAAAATGCTTAGGAAAAAAAGTTATAGGCCAAAAACTGGAAAATGGGCGAAATTTCGAACGTTTTTTTGTTATCAAGATGGCGGAAAAAGCAAAAAAAAAAAAGTGGGGAAAAAAAGATTTTAGAACGAGATTGACGAAAACTCACATTTATTACTACCTAGGGGTCACAAACAACATATAAAAAAATCAGCTGTTTGATACCGGACCTTTTGTATGGTAAAACTCCTTTATTCACTGGACTATTAATGAATTTTTTTTAAAAAAGGAAAGAAATTTGATATCTAGGAAATAATACTTTTTTTTATTTTTTTTTTTTTTTTTTGTTACACTTCCTCTTGCTGTAGATATAATTTTTTAATTATACTATTAAAAAAAACAATAGCGAATTATGGACATAGTTTCAAACTATTTTTTAAAAAATATTGTGTTAAGTAAAATGAATTGGAATTAGGAAAATTTTGTTAATGTATTAAGGTCATGATAAAAAAAAGTAAAAGTGTATTGAAAAATCAATAGTTATAAAAAATTGAAAAATAGACATACCAGCAAATCGATTTTGACGCGATTCCAAAAGACTCGTCTCGCCTGGGTGGGAAAAGAATAGATAATCAAAGATTATTTTAAAAATGCAAACAAAAATTAAATTAGATTATACTTTAGGTTATATAGTATAGCCAATTTTATTAAGATTTGAACTATTTTGAACATTTCTAGTTGGTTACTAAATCAATAGAAATGCATTTTTATTTGTATAGATTTCAAATTAAATGTTGTAAAAATGAAAACACTTTAAATTACCTGCAAGAGAACACTGAGCAAGAGACAATCCATCCACTTCTGAAAGGTATAAATGAACAATTATAAATTAAAAAAATAAAAGCATAAATTATTTTTAATAAATGTATTGTGTTTAAAAGATAGTTTCCCTAAACATTATTTATACTTGTTATTGGTAGTGCTAGTTATAGGGTTAAAAAAAAGATATTTGCTCGCCCGTTATACTTGTTATTACAAGTATAATTATAATTAGTTCATTATTTATACATTATTTATACTTGGTTGTGCAACCAATTCTAAAGTTCCTAATTTAATTAAAATAAAAGCATATAATCTTTAAATATCAGGGGGCCCTTCCAAAACTAAGGAGTTTCAAAGTGCTTTTAAGAACTTTATACACACTGGTTTTTTGCTGCTTAAGTTATCAGATACAAGTGCACTGAAATAGTTCACCTAACATACATACAATACAAATACTATAGAAATATAAAACATGTATATTTTATAATGTTTATACTTATTATAAGAAAAAGGGTAAAAAAGAACATCAATTTCTTGCAAAATACTAAGTAAAGAACTGCAATCAAGTACATAATCAAGTCCTGCAAATTCTGAAGAAATTGGTTTTAAAAAAAAATAACATTGTAGTGTAGATTGAAAATCGAAAAGCAGATGTTGATCAATAACTGATTTAAACAGATTTCTCTTGCATGATTTAAATGATTTTAAACAATTTACTTTTATTTCAAATGTAATAGGTATGAATCCACTACAACTTGAAAGCATAATTGCGTCTGCCGTACACTAATTAATAAAATTATAAAATTTAATAAATATCCAAATGTTGTAATACCATCATAATGGGAGGACGATTGCTTTTCTCTCAAATAGCAAGCAATCAAGCTTTGTTTCACACTCTCAGATTTCTGAAATAAAACATTTAAAAAAATATATTTATAGTTAATCGTTTAAAAAGATTGAAAAGAATAAATTATGAAAACAACAAACCATAATTTCAACTTATGAAATTATAATGCCACAAATGATCTTCAGTAATTTGAACATAAAAATGTGTTTTTAATATAACGCATTCATTAAATTAGGCTCTTGATAAGATTATGGATTATATGTATTAATTTTTCTAATTATAGAACTTTCTTTCTTGTTTCCAGCTGTAGAACAGACCAGACCAGTATAATAATTCTTTTTCGCAAAAACAAACCAATCCGCGGTCTACATGAGTACGGATGGCTTAGCTGATTGGTGCATTTAAAGACGATAAGGGTAAATGAGATATTTTATTGGTTGTATTTTTCGTACAACGTTGTCGTGCTAGTTTTTTTTTATTTAGATAAATATCTGCCAAGTGAAAATCCCATAAATTTTTTAAGTTAATACAATACAGCATTTTACCTTTGATTTACTGATTTTATAATAATTTCAAGTGGATGGAAAATCTAGCTTGGAATCTTATGTACTACTATTTCTCATACAAACAAAATATTCACCTTCTTTCTACCACGTTCCTTTTAAAGATTCTTGGTGCGTTTTAAAAATGATTTAAATTCTTGATTTTTATTCGAGTAAAAATCAATGTAGTGGTGTGACAGTTAAATTCTGTGACGCAATTAAAGCGAAACTAAGAAGAAAAATAACTTTTTAAACTTTTTATTACTTGGCATGGTTAAGCTCAAAATGGCAACGATTACGTTCAATGTTTTTTCAACGATGGTATGTTGTTGATATTTCATCATCCAAATATATAAAATACATTTTATTCCATATAATGTCAATACTAAGTTCAACAGTATTTTTTTAGAATCGTTAATAGGTAAATTATTCAAAGATATTGATAGATTACTTATCATGTAGATGTTATGCAACTTTATATTTTTTTCTTGATACCTTGACTAAGTGTTACTTTAACCAATTTCAATGACTTTTCATTAAATCGAATATTTTAAAATATTTGAATCGACTGATTTTTCTACGAATCAATAAAGTAATCTAAAATCTAAGTTAAACTGCAGTTAAGTTGATACACTGAAAATCGACTCGTTTCCTTGTATTACCTTTCCAAACCATATTTAATTTGCCCGTTAATAGTTTTACAAATACCCCCTCTATTTCTTAAGAATTTCTCTTTGCCATGTCAGAGGTCCAGGTATCAAGTCTGCATTTGGCGAGGTTTCCTCATTCCTCAAGTGGGTTGATAAAATGAGGACCAAGTATGTTTGGAACTAAACACTGGGGATTCCGCATGAGATTGACCACCAACCAATTAACCAATACATCCCAGAGCTCTTTGTCAAGTAAGCAGAAATGAGCATGGCAGTCCTAGATATAGCCAGCCAAATGTCTGACGGATAAAGTATAGTTGGGTTTTCAGACAAGTTTTTGGGTGCTTCCCCTTCAGAAAAATCCTAGATCCACCACTGGCCCACTACCTTGCTGTTGCAACAAGGAGTTAAGTTTTTTTTTTAAATTATTGGATCAGCTTAAAATCCTGTTGATGGGGAATTCAAAAATCAATGTTTGTGATTATGATGAGGATAAATAGACTACCATCAACCAGACTTTCTTCAAATTTAAAAGGTATCTGCCAACAAAACTAAAAAAACTGTCCACAATGCTGTAAAAATATTGCTACTGTCAACAAAAAAGTTACATTTTGATTCGCTTGCAAGTCCGCTTTTTCTTTCTTTCATATTTTTGGACGATTATTAAAGTAAAGTCTTGGTTCTTATTATAACAAGATATTTTAATAACTGTTTTCAAAAAGATGTTTCTGAGTTTTTTCTGCCCATGACTGTTTTGTTTAAATTGCTATTAAGGACAGGGTTGAGTTTTTACCGGTAAAAACTAGTTTTTACCAAGACATGGTAAAAACTTGGTATTTACCAGTAAAAAACAGGTTTTTACCGGGAAAAACCATTTTACTTCCTATGCTTAAAAACAAATATTTCACAATCTGTATATAATTTATTCTTATTATATGTAGACACACATGTGTGTATAATTGAAAGAGTTTTGTTCTTGGTGTTTATAATTTTTTTTCTTCCTATTTTGTATGAATATTTTTTGAAAAAAAAATCTATAGTTATTTATGTTCTTCAAACACATCAATGCCATAATAAAAAGAAAACTTGAATTCATCATCATTAACAACAAAATAAATTATTGATTTATCTGTTGTTGTTTTTTTATTTGGTAATAAATATAATGTTATTTCAGAAAAGGTGGGGAAAACATGTTTTTTACCAAGGCGATAAAAGCCATGCTAAATACCGGTAAAAGCCTTATATGGTAAATACTGTGCCAACCCTGATATAGGACATAGATCTGCTTATTCTTGGATTCTAAGTGAAAAAGTAAATAAAGCAGCGAGTTTCACATTTAAATTTACTGTAACCCTGCAACGGGGAGTCGATTATGTTTTTTTTTAAACTACATAAAACATTAATCGTGAGTTTACTATACTAGCTTTATGTACCCGTGAATGCACCATTTCAAACTCTCCATAAATGCTACATCGAATAAATATTCTCCCGTCTTTCAGAATTGGATTCAGATTTCAGAAATATAATTAGTCAAGTTCAGTAAATTGGATCAATCAATTAAAATAAAATTCAAAGAACAGGGTTTTTTTTTACTACAGAATTAAATATTCTAAAAACTGTTGTATAATGACCTCAAAACATAACCCTGTTTTTTTTATTTCGATGCTTTTTCCAGACTATTTGCTGAAAATAAAATCAAACTGCATTCTAGCTGTATTTATACCTTTTAGTCTGATATAGGGTAACACCTATTATTACTGTTCTGCCATTAACGCTACTTAAAATTCCAAAAGGTCACCTTAATTAATTTATAAATCCCAGATGAACCTTTTTTTTTTATTCTGCCATTAATTTTATTTTTATTCTAACATTAACTTGAAATTCCAATGTCCATGTCCTTTCTTGGTTCAGATTAATTCATGTTAAACCTGTTATATCCTGCCCACTCAATACAATTTTTTTTTGTAAAAAAATCAGCTTTAAGCGGTTGTAGTAATTTCCATCATAACTAGAAATTGAAAAATAATTGTAAAATAATACTACTTCAAGTAAAAATCTCAAATGTTGTTGTCGTGTGCCTTCAGACCGTAGTCTAGGAGGCAAGAGGGTTGCAGTAGCATTCGTTGGCACAAGGCTTTGAGTATCCATGAGAGGGTGGATGTCTGACTTCTACTCTGAGATAGAGCCACCTCCTCAATTTAGGCATGTCGCTGGAGGGGCAATTTTCTCCAGACGACCTGAACCCATGACGTAAACTGCGCAATGACTGACCACAGGACTTTCGGATCCACAGATTTAACGAGCAATTCTCTGCATGTACTCAGGACAACACAAATATCCATGCCTTACCCGGCATTCGAACCCGGGCCCACTCGCTTGTCAAGCAAGGGTTGAAACCACCATACTAGCTGGGCGACAATCTTTAATATGTGTTGTACAAAATTAGCCAGTTTTATTGTGATAATTTGGCTAGCTTAGTGGCGAAATTTGGCAAGAAAATGAAGATCTCCCGCAAAGGGCTCAGAATACAACTGGAGTCTATTACAATAGGTTCTAAACAATCAACCAGTATAAAATTATGGAAATTGAGGTCGTTACAGTTAATGTCAAGATCTCAGTTTCGAGGCAAAAACGCATTTCCCACATTTGGCAGTAATTTGGTGAGCTTGTCGAGATATTGTTGAGAAATTTAAGTTGTTGCAAGTTGAAGTTAAAATATCAACTATGAGTTGAGACAAAAGAAATACCAATGCTGTAAATATATTAGTAAAATATTAATTAGTGCTGGAGCTTTTGGGTGCTTCCAACTTTTATCTGTAGAATAGTTTCCACTTTGAAAAATTTTGCTGCAGAACACTTGAAATTAATATGTTTCTGGGTTAATATGTAACTATAAAGAAATTATAAAACATTCTGAGTATTGTATCAAAGCTAAATAAAATTTAATATTGAATTTTTTTTTTTATTTGCAGAAAGCATTCGTGGCCATTTGTGTTGATCTAACGGAGGTCAACTGCTATGTCTGATCCACAAGTTCAGAAAAAGAAGAATAAAAAGAAAAAGAAGCCTTCCCCTGCTGCCCACCCAGTTCCACCCCCTCCTCCAACTTCAGGTCTTTCTGCAGAAGTCACTCAAAATGGAGCTAAAAAAGATGCCTTCAACATTACTGAAGTTCTGCCTCAGAAGGTGGGAATGAAAACAGTCTTCAACGATGTCGAAGTCACCTTGACCCATTCTGGTGCTGCTGCTACGAGTGAAGCTGTGAACGGTACGTCTAAGAAGAAAAAGAAGAAGAAGAAATCAAAGCAGGCTACTGTGGCACCATCTCCAGAAGCTACTGTGACTGATAACCAGAACGATATCATTAAGTTCAACGACGACCGTATTGAGTTGCTTAATCATCCTGAAATAAGTGTTACGATTTCTAAGTCGACCGAAGTCCCTAAGCCGGAGAGTATTAAACTGCCTGCAAAAGCAACTCCTGCTTCTGAGAGTAAAGAGGAGGTTGTTGCTGCATCTGCTACTTCTAAAAAGAAGAAGAACAAAAAGAAGAAAAAGAAAAAATCCGAAAATAGTGTACCAGCTGAACCTACTCCAGAAGTTGCTGACAGTGCTGACCCCTCTTATACGGCCCCTACATACGTTAAGTTACCAGCAAGTGGAGATTCCTGTGTTTTGCTTGTAAGCCACGAAAGCTTTTCAAACGAGACTAAAACAGCAGCTACTAATTCGGAAACTTCTCAAAACGGCTCAAAAACTATTTTAGTCCAGAATAAAGAAAGGATTGAGGAATTGAAGGCACTTTCAGCATTGAATTCCAAAAGTCAGAATCAAGCATCTGTTAGCATATTGCCTGTGGCTTCAGATTCAAATAAAATGCCCGAAAAATCTGGTTCAATCAGTATGGATTCAAGTTTGCAGAAAGTCAGTGACTTGTTAAAGAAAGAGTCTGAAGGTGGTGATTCCGTAGCATCCTCTTCTGTACAAGAACCAGGATCCATTTCGGAAGGCGCAACACTATCTAAAGCACAATTAAAAGCTGAGAGACGAGCCAAACAAGAAGCACAACGGGCAGCCAAATTAGCTAAATCTGGAGAAAATAAACCTCCTGAAACGCAGCCAAAAATTCAAGCAAAACCAACGGCTGAACCAGAATCTGTGCCTGCCACAAAATCAAACGGAATAGAAAATTCTGTGGCAACTGTTAACAAAGCTGCTCTAAAACCATCTGTTGAAAAAGAAAGTCCTAGGAACATATTTTCCCATCTTCCACAATGTAAAGATGCAAGCATTTTCAGTGGAAACTTATCTAATATTCACCCGGCTATTTTGGAAATTGGAGCTTATTACAAAAATGGTGTGGTGTTTGGATCAAATGCTCGTTGTTTGGGTTTTTTGGCAGCCTTCAGGGATGCCATTAAGGACCACAAAACACCTCCGAACAAAGAATTCGCTAAGGACTTGGAGTCGAAGCTTCAAACATATTTAAAGTTCCTGAATAACTGCCGCCCTCTGTCCGTCAGCATTTTGAATTCAGTGAGGTTTCTGAAACACCAGATCAATCACATCCCTAAGGACCTGCCCGAGGAAAAAGTCAAAGAAGACCTGTGCCTTGCCATCAACAACTTTGTCAAAGAGGAGATTCTCTTGGCCAAGGAGGCCATCTGCATTTCCGCCTCTGCAAAGATTGTCGATGGCGACACCATCATAGTGTTCGCTTACTCCTCCCTCGTCAAAGATGTCCTGTGCAAGGCCCACGACCAGAATAAATCTTTCCAAGTGGTCGTGGTCGAATCCAGATCCAAGATGGAGGGCAACGAAACCATGCGGCGACTTCTTGGGCACGGCCTGAGGTGTTGCTACGTGTCAGCTTCCGCTGCTTCCTTCATGATGAAAACGGCCTCCAAGGTCATAATCGGAGCTCACGCCCTGCTGGCGAATGGAAGTGTGATGTCTCGCGTGGGCAGCATGAAACTGGTGGAGATGGCACAGTCTTGCGGTGTCCCCGTTTTGGTCTGCTGTGAAACGTACAAGTTCTGCGAACGTGCTCTCACAGATTCCTTTGTGCATAATGAGCTGGGCAGTCCGGAAGATTTAGCCCTCATCAGTTGCAACAAAAATGATAGCCTTACAAGTTGGAGTTCTCTGAAGTCGTTGCAGATTCACAACATACTGTATGATGTCACGCCTTCAGATTTGATTTCGGTTGTTATCACAGAAAAGGGCCTTCTTCCTTGTACATCTGTGCCTGTAGTACTAAGAGTTAAACAAGCTGGTTTGCATGAATAAAATAATATTACTGAATATCAAATTTTGAGTACAATGGGATTTGTTTGAAGTCTTTAATTATTTGAAATAATTTTAGTGAAATAAATTTTTAAATGTTTCATGCCAGACTTGTTTCAATATTTGAACAATTGTTTAATATTTCTTAAATAATAATAACTTTGGATTTAACTCTGCAGTAACTTTTGAATAATTAGAAAATGAGGCAAATAATGTGGAATAAAAATACAACACTAAGTCTTGCATCTTAACGGCAATTAATTAACAGTTTTATCCTAATAGACATGAATGATTAAGGCAATTTTCATTAAATACAGAACTATTTTCACGAAACTAAAAATTACAAAAGTGTAGTCTACTAATGCATAGTTTTATTGTTATTATTTCTAGGTATTATTCCAGAGTATTATCTGTACCATTTAGGGTTGGATTGTACTTTTTCGGGCTGTCAACCATTTAGAGTATCATAATTTGTTTTGGTATAACTGGTTGGTTTTAGTTTTTAAATTTTTGCATCTAAGTACCTATATTGAACTAAATTATCACTTTTTGGAAAACTTATGTATTTGCAGATAACATTCAATGCAAATAATAAATTAAAAAAATTATCTTTTTTATGTTACCTTACAATTAAAAATTGGTTAAAAGTTAGTTAGGTAAAAGCGGATTTTTTTTTTTGACGTTTGAGACTACTATAGCAACTGTTTTCAAAGCTTTCCTTAGACCATGAACTAAATTATGTAAGTTAACCTCTTGCGACCTAGCGTCCCCATTTAGGAACATTTTTTAAAACCTCCCCACCAACAAAACGTTAATTAGTTCCGAAACCGACCTCATCCGATAGAAGAATATCCAAACATCAGTTTTCAACCTTTGATTACAGGTATCAGTCATTTCTATAAAAAATGAAGTTCAACGAGGGTCAATACGATATTAGAGTTCTTAAAAAAAAATTTTTTAAAAAATTCAAAAATTTCTTTTAGTAGTTAATTTTAAAGGCATTTTGCATTAGACACAAAAATAATCTAACAACTACAAATAACATATGGCCTTTTTTGTTGCATTTATAGCACAAACAAAGTCTATTTTTAGAGTTTAAGGCGTGTCCTAAGTAACTATTAACATAATTTTTTTTTAATGTCTTTGAAAACCATACTTTTTAGCATATATTTGTATGAGAAGTATGTTTAGATTATACAAGAATATACGAATAGGATTTTGCTCGGGTCTTAAGTGCAAAGAGTTCTATAGTAGGGTAGAGATTGAACCTACCAACCGCACCATGGACCAACACTAGGGTGGGTCGAAAAAAGTGAATTTTCGAGTACAAACTTCTAATAGGACTCAAAAGTTGCGTATTGTCATGCTGCTACTGGAAAAATAATAAAAAAATTCCCAATTAATATTAAGTGCTGCCTCAAAGAGGTTGAAGTTTGAAAAAATTCCAAAAATTGACTCATTTTAATTTTTCCGCCAGAATTTACTGATTTACATTTCTTGCAAAAAAAAGAAATAATATTGTTAAGTTATATACCGGTATTATAAAAAATATATATTATACAAATTATCTTCAAAATTTCAAATTCGTAAAAAATTGTTAAAAATACGCGATTTTGATGAAAAATCACAAATTTAAAGTTTTTTAAACTGAACCTGTTTGGAAGTTTATATTATAAAAAGTGCTCTTAAACACAGGAATGGAGGCTATCTATTATGTTCTCTTTTATCTCTTTTATTAATTATTTATTGCTATTATTATGACTATTTAATAATAAATTTAAATAATAATTAAAAAAAGAATGTGAACCATGCTGTTACAAAAATTCCGTTGTTTGCAGCTATTCCCTTGCAGATGTCCCTTTCCGTATTTTTCAATATGACCCAATATTCTGCATGGAGAGGTGGCTGCAATTCAAGTCTCACTCGTGCCGAACCATCAAACCAATTAAGATTTTTTGTTATTTGATTTATGATAAGATTGTGCAGTGGTGTCATATATTAGCATTATAGATCATGAAAACGTAGTTGCTTGAATGTAATTGTCTCTGTTTACTGTTCTACATACTTTTCTTGAAGATTGTCCGACACTTATTTCTAATGTTGACAAAACCATAAATAGCAAATTATGAGCCACATAGGTTGCAAAAGAAGAAATATATGTTTCTTTTTTTAAATTGCAAACTGTAAAGCTTCTCAAAAATAGCGCTTAAAGAAGATAATAAATTATAATTGAATTTCGGATACATTAAATTCACTCAAATAACTAAATATTCAAGAAACTTTAAATAACTTATTTTTTTCAATGTTGCAAAAAAAAACTATACCTACTATCAGGGAAAGTAGTAAGTTTCTGGATCACAAAAGAATGCGTTATTTGTATGATAGGGTTAATTACTTTACCTATCTCTTCTGGCACATGCATTCTCGTTTGGTCGTTTCAACTGCCTTAAGTATATTATGCCGTATATGTCAATGTAGCTATTTTTTTTTAATTATTATTTCGAACAGAAAAAAATGTAATAAATAATTTACAATAATTTCGCTCTTACTTGATAAGCAGATTTGCGAAATGTATAACTTAAAAACCATATTTGCAATGTTATAGTCATTGGGAATTTTATTCTGGTCTGGAAGGTTTATCACGTTTGAATTTCGGTAATCAAAAATCGAACACCGGTTTCCCTGCCTAGAGTCTAGTATCTTGAAAGATTTTTTTTATTTATATAATTGTAACTGCTCATTTCACTGGAACAAATAGAGAACTTCTTCAAGTGGCGTGTCATATCTTCGTACTTTATATATTCTCAAGTGGCCACATGTGCGAATGGCAATAACGAAGCTTTTTTTTCTCTCTCTGTTATACGCTACATGTAATAGTTTTCGCCTTTTGCTGGAATGCAGCACTGCGTTTTTTTTTTTTTTTTTTTTTTTTGCAACCACGTAAAAAATAGGTTATTTAAAGTTTATTGGTACTATATAGTTAAGTGTGAAAAATGAATATCCAAAATTCTATTTTCATTAATTATCTGCTTTCAGCGCATTTTTGGGTTCCATTACAGTTTGAAGTTTTAAAAAAAGAAACATTGGCATTTTTATCTTTTGGAACCTATGTGGCTCATAAATTGCTCTTTATGGGTTTGCCAACATTAGAAATAAGTGTCAGACAATCTCAAGTTATGTAGAACAGCAAACAGAGACAATAGCATTCAAGTACTTTGCTTTCATGATCTATAATGCTAATATATGATGCCACTGCACAATCTAAGACTTTGTAATAATCAAATAACAAAAAAATCTTAATTGGTTTGATGGTTCAATGCGAGTGAAACTTTGAGTTGCAGCCACCTTTATATGTATTAGGTTATTTGCTAAAGGGAAAAATATGGAAAGGGACAATAGCTGCAAACTACGGAACATTTGTAATGGCATGGTTCATATTCTTTTTTAATTATCATTTACTATAACATAGTTATAATAATAGCAATAAATAGTAAAATTGCAATAATAAGTTTGTATTTTACAATTTGAATTATAGTGGAGCAAGCTTACCCACTACCCACACTACGGCCCTGCCTTTTTATAATAAATGTTATTCTGCTGCTTATATAGGTTAAACATAATAGATAGCCTCCATTCCTGTGTATAAGAGCAATTTTTTATAATTTAAACTTCCAAACAGGTTCAGTTTAAAAAGCGTTAAATTTGTGATTTTTCATCAAAATCGCGTATTTTTAACAATGTTTTACGAATTTAAAATTTTGAAGATAATTTTATAGTATTTTTTTTATAATACCGATACATAACTGAACAATATTATTTCTTGTTTTAAGGCCGAAATGTAATCAGTAAATTCTGGAGGTAAAATTAAAACAAGTCGATTTTTAGCATTTTTTTCAAACTTCAACCTCTTTGAGGCAGCACTTAATATTAATTGGGAATTTTTTCATTATTTTTCCAGTAATCAGCATGACAATACGCAACTTTTGAGTCCTATTAGAAGTTTGTACTCGAAAATTCACTTTTTTCGGCCCACCCTAACCAACACGGAGACAATATAGGGTGGCATGTGAGGCCCGACGGCTGAGTGGTTTGGATCGCAGGCCATCACCTACCACTCCGCGCGCTATGGCGGGTGCGGGTTCGATTCCCGCCTTTGCCCTGGGTGTACTCCCTTTCTCAGTATCAAAATTATAAATTAACTAGCACTTTTGCCACTGTATTCGGGATCCGTTGTGAGCCATTGTTGCCGATTGCAGCTTAACTATAGAACTCTGCTTAAGAGGTTAGTGGCTGAAATCATACATCTGGGAGAAAAACTAATCAGTAAAAGAGATGCAATGAACTGCTGTGCCTAAACCTGTGTTTTCCTATATTATATCCTGTCCTGAAGTACAGGGTGGCGCAAATAAAAGTGGCCCCGGCGTTGAGATAGGAATGCATTTTTCAGTTTTTTGCTTATATAATTTGAAAACTATGCGTTCTAGCGGTATAATTGTACGACACAAAATGAAAGCTGATTAAATTTGCTACAAGCTGCATCCCTCAAATGTTTTAATAACTTGTATATAATTTTCGAGATATCCGCTCTTGAAAGTCAGTAATTTAGGAGAAAACACTCCCCCCCCCCCCCCCCCATTTTTCCTCTTTTTTTTTACCGGATAACTCTTCAATAATGCACCAAAACACTAAATGTTGGCCCTAGAGTGGTAGATAATTTAATTCTTTTCAATAATATATCTTATTTTACTATTTTATTTACTTTCCATCAAATTTTAAAGAAGTTTCAGTGTTGAGTGA
The DNA here is from genome assembly GCA_023701765.1 of Hylyphantes graminicola. Taxonomy (NCBI): domain Eukaryota; kingdom Metazoa; phylum Arthropoda; class Arachnida; order Araneae; family Linyphiidae; genus Hylyphantes; species Hylyphantes graminicola. The sequence continues at coordinate 24,859,008 of CM043118.1, read as the reverse complement.
AGAGGGAACTGTCAGTCCCATACAACTAATACATTAGTTTTGAAATCGCAACGTTTACAAAAGCATTGCTTTGCCATGTTATCCCATTTTCAAAAGGTATTAGAATCATCATAAAATCAATTTAACACAAAATTGAAAAGAAAAAAACTTCCGGTTATTAATTATTAATTAATAAAGTTTTAAAATAGGGGCGCCATCTGCAGCATATTTTTGGCATTTTAAATTTTCAAAAATATATAATTAAATAACTAGATACCATTTTCGTTTCAAATTCGTTTCATTTGGATTTTATGTTGATTCCGGTACCGGGACAAAAAGGGCTAACATGGCAAAGCAATACATCTGCGGAAGTTGTTATTGGCTGCTCATCACCCCCATACCCCGTCCTCCTTCGATCGGGCTTGCTAATGTTAAGTCTATGGGGGAAAAATGGTTTTTGTTCCAAAAAAAGTCAATAAATTATTGGAATATTTTGATGCGGTTTTTTTTTAATTCATAAAAATTCAATTAAGTAGTGCTTTTAGAGGTTATTTTTTTAAAAACGTTACTTGCCTTTTTTTAATCGAAAAAAATTTAGATTAAAAAAAAGTAAATAACGTTTTTAAAAAAATAACCTCTAAAAGCACTACTTTATTGGATTTTTATGAATTTAAAAAAAAAAAAAACGCATCAAAATATTCCTATAATTTCTTGACTTTTTTGGAACAAAAACCATTTCCCCCCCATAGACTTAACATTAGCAAGCCCGATCGAAGGAGGACGGGGTATGGGGGTGATGGGCAGCCTTGTTCCAAAAAAAAGCAAAGAAATTATAGGAATATTTTGATGCGGTTTTTTTTAAATTCATAAAAATCCAATAAAGTAGTGCTGTATAAGGTTATTTTTTTTTAAAAATTATTTCCTTTTTTTTAATCTAAATTTTTTTCTATTAAAAAAAGGCAAGTAACGTTTTTAAAAAAATAACCTTATAAAGCACTACTTTATTGGATTTTTATGAATTTAAAAAAAACCGTATCAAAATATTCCTATAATTTCTTTGCTTTTTTTTGGAACAAAAACCATTTTTCCCCCATAGACTTACCATTAGCAAGCCCGGTCGAAGGAGGACCGGGTCTGGGGGTGATGAGCAGCCTTAAAGTATTAGCTCTATGGGACTGACAATCCCTCTTATGTGCTCTTTTTCTATACTGAACGTCTAAATAACACTGATACTCGTTTTGTACATATAGGGGTTTTATTCAGATCTTCTAATTTGCAAAGTGATTTAACGTTCCATTTAGAAAAATCCTTTTAAAAAAAAATGTTAGAAAGCCCAGAAAATTATTTACAACTTTTTAAATACCCCCAATTAGCCGTAATGTTATTACGAAGTTCATACAAACGAGAAATAAATATATCCCAACTAAAATTTTCGAAAGATCAAGTTACACTGCATGAATGTCAAGGTTACCGCGGGTAACTGACCCAAGGATAAAACTAAAACCCTAAGTACAAACTTTTTTTTAATACAAAATTCAAGGCAGAGTTACCAATAATTTGAAAATTTCAAGCCCATTTTTAAAGAGTAATTAAAAGTTATTAGGTTTCTGAAAATCTTGAGCCATAGTTACCACATTTACTACTTACTTTGATAGATCTATATTTCAGGGATGAGTTTTTTCCGCTTTTAAGCGGAATTCCGCTTTTTAATTTTTTTAGGAAAAAAAGAAATCCGTTTTTTAGAAATAAGTTCCGTTTTTTCTAATTTTTTTTTCGTTTTTTCTAATTTTGCTTAAAAATTCCGATTTTGCTTGTTTTAATTCCTCACACAAAAACCTTTCACAATGCAGGGGTCCATAAAGAGCGAATTTGGCCCCTTCACAAATTGAGATGGCCCTGTCGCATTTTTCACAAAATTACGATTGTGGAAAACGACTCTCCTAATTTGTAACATTGACAAAACAATGGGTTGATGGGCATTTTTTTACCCAAATTTCCTAACTTCTCTATTTTTTAAAAGTGTGTCAAAACCTCTAAAATTGGCTAGATGGTCCTCTTGATCAATTGAAATCCTTATTTGTTTACGTTATTAACAAATTTAAAAACTTAATCACCATTAAAATCGGTTGTCAGTTATCTGCGCCTGATGTAAGATTATTCGCTACAACTGCGATGCATTATTTTTAAAACTAGTATTGTTTAATTTTTTCGCACCCTAATTCGGTGAAACTAAACTTAAATTTCAATAAACAACAAGTTCAAATAACAGATTCTAATTACGAAGATAAAAATTTTATACAAAATAGGGAGATGAATTAAGATTAGATTACACTAAGATGTCTTCAAATCTCGGCCAGCCAGTGCAATCTCTCATTAGGAGTCCAGTAATGCTTCCTGATTTACCTAATTTACTGCCTAGTAATTTTCAGAAAAGTCTATCGATGACTTCACATTGTATCGGAATGATTGATAGTTCTCTACCTCTGCGTGATCGGAAGAGTATCGTGTTTCTTTTGTAGCTCCAGTTCAATCCAAGTCTGACAACCAAAATGTAATTTTCACGAAATCCACCGATGATTTTGCCCTGCTTCATAACGATTTTTTTGTTGCCACTGCCTGATCTTCCGATCACGGGCTCGTTACTTGTGTAGCTCCGGTTCAGAACAATCGGATCGACCAAAACATTTTCTTTTGATCATTTGTTCGTAAGTTGTGACCTTGTGATCACAATAACAACTTGACTTTATAAGATATTCTTTGTTTACGTTTGAAACATTTTTCGAAATTTCGAGTGTCTGAGTTATAAAACATTCCGGATTATTTGTGTCCCGATTAGCAGTTCAGTACTGTATTTTCTTTTCATTATAAGATATATCAGTTGCTAGATTTATGAGCTTAACATAAAAATGATTTTTAGAACTAGGTATTCAAATATCTACTGGATGCAGAAATAAAAAATTTTAAGATGTAACAAAAAAAATAAAATAAAAATTAAATTATTGCAGACATTTTGAGGTTGGTTGCTAAATGTGCGATTTATCCCCTACCCCTTAGAAAAAAAGTTGTCAGTATTTGGGATTTTTCTAACTTTCACCTTTTTTTTTTTTTTTTTTAACTCGTCCGGTATAGCTAATATTTCAGATATTTTGAATTTTTTTTAGAATAGGGGGGCTAAGCCAATAAGTTCACGTTCGTATTAGCTGGGTTTTTTTAAAAGAAATGTAAGAATTAGTTTTCAATTCTCAAAAGCAACTCTGATTTTGACATTTGATGCAATGAAAACTTCGTTCAGCATTTCTATTCTTGCCTCTTAATCTTAAAAAACATGAATAAAAACATATGGATAATGTAACAGCTTATTTCGCAAATTAAGTATAGTACTTCTTAAAATGTTTTTACACATGCAATTACGCATTTTAGTTTCAGCTTTTTTATTTTGCCAAACTCATGCCTGATATTTAGATTCAACATATGTATCAGTGAAGTTCAAGTAAAAAAAACCCAAGAAATTAAAATCCAATTTTTATTTATTAAAACACGTAAATAGCTAAACTTAAAATTGGCATATTTTCAACATTAAAAATACATTTCCAAACGGAGCTTGTCAATAAAATCACAATTAAAAATAGAAGACATTAAATATCCATAAGTTGCAAAATCCTTTGATCAAGTGGGAACTTTCGTCAGATAACTGTATATAATATTTCATTGGCAGAAAGTTTTTCTAAATATAAATGCGACAAAAGTTATGATACAACTTGTTTCACTTTAACTCCCCACCTCTTGCAAATAATGATGAAACTACAGAATTGTATTGATTGATTACCAATATGATAATAGGTCAATAAAGATTGTGGGTCTACACAGATTCTTCTGCAAAGTGAAGCATCAGGGAACTATAGAAATGGTGACTTGCATCTGTTCATTTGCGAAACTTATTTCTTCCCCTTTTTCTTCTTTTTGTTTTTCTTCGATTTTTTCTTAGCAACGGAGGAGGAATCAGAACGAGTTTCAACTGCCATTGTATCGTCAGAATTATTCGTAGATTCATTTGTTGCTTCATTATTACGAGCCTGATACAACCGTACTTCTTCCCCAACTCCAGGTACTCTTTGAGAAGCTACGATAACATCTCGAAATGCTGGATTCATTGCAACTGGCTTATTGGTGTCTTCATGTGGAGTCGTATTCCTTCCCATTGAAGCCAAGTAATGTTTAAAATCAAGCGGTTCCGCAGTACTTGTACTTGCCACCGCTTGACTTGTGGATTCAGCAGACTTCCCACAAGCTCTTGTTTTATGCGGTCGCGCTGAGTACTTCCTGCTACGTCGCGATTTCGGCTTTTCGTCCCCTGACGGTGAATCTTGCTTTGTCAAGGAGGTTCGCGCCAGCTGATCTGCAAGCGCATCCGCTTCCAGCAATTTCTCTTGTCGGCGCTTATCTGCCAAAGCTTGATTGTAAGCAGCTGATGTGGAAGGCGCGTTTGCGGCAGAACTACCATACCCTTCCGCCGCACCTTCTTGACTCGAGCCTTGTAGCACGTCTTGTACGCTACTAAAGAAATCTTTACTTTCCGACGACGGGTGTTCCGTTAACATGACGAGCTCGTAGGATTCATAGCCTCTTGCTATAAGAGACGCTGACTGTTTCACATCTTCCCACTTAAGAACGGGATCGTCCACCTTGCTCAACACAGCTTTGTAGATGTTGTTGAAGCACTCCATGGCGGGCGAGATGTAGTGTCGACTTCCGTTCTCTGCTCCTTTCCGGTAGAATATGAACAGATACATCTCGGATATAAAGGAACACAGTGTCAGTAACCTCAACGGGGAGTGGAACGTGTACGTCTGTTTCGCGAAAATAACGGCGTAAAGCCTGGGATTGTCTCTGCGCGTGCATATCAAAGTAGCCACGTTCTTGAAGTGTCTTCTGTACGATGGCCGGTAGGCGTAGGAAAGCATCATGACTGCACGAGCAATGTCCACAGTAAATAATTCGTCATCAGGCCAACTGTACTCTTCAATGGGAGGACCGCCTTCGGCAGCATTTGTTAGCGAGACTACCTCATATTTCAGACCCATAAATGAATAAAGCTGCTCAGCGAAATCCAAAATCATACTTCCCATTTTAAGGTATCTTATGGGTTGACGCGATACGAGTCGTTATGTCAAAATGTAGGGAAAGAATAATTGTGACTCTGCGAAGCCATTTAAAATACAACGTAAGGGAATTTCTTTAATGCCAAAATGCCTAAATTTAAAACAATTATACTAATGGTATTAAGGTTGGATAAGTCATGTTGAACTGGAACTATGAAAAGAGATATTTTATGGTTACAGAAATAACTGGATAAACTAGTTATAGGAGAGTTCAGTTATGAGCTTATAGGCACGTTTAGATGAGCCATCGAATCCATGGAATGAAGATCAAACTCCGCAATTTTTCCCTCTCGGGGATTTTCTCCCAGCAGAACCGGAATTGCAGAGTTCATTGGGTGGTTCCGCAAACTCTCCAATAAAGGCAGGTTTGATGTTTCATTCCATGGATTCGGCCACAGACTATAATTTGTGTTAGAAATCCTGCTCTACCACTTTTTCCCCTAATGGAGGGTTTTGTATTCCATGGATTCGATGGCTCATGTAAAAGCACCTTATGATAAGCTGACATAATCGCAGTTGATATAGTGAACTCTATAAGGTGTCACTTGTTTACAGGTACACCCCTCGCCAATAGTCCTAGTGTAGCTCTAGTGCGACGATAATTCAACACAACACAATATATAAACAGCAACTACAACTAAAATTAAGCAAAAATCAAAATGTGCTACCTCCTTGTTTGTGGAGTTGAATTATAGTCACACTAGAGCCAACGAGGGCTATTGGTGTCGGGCGATATAATTTAGAATCGGCGAGCCGATACCTGAGTAGGTATCTTACTCAACTTAGAAGCACAACATTCGTACGCAGCGTAGGGGCATTGGAGTACACTCCTTCGACATGCACGATTATTCCTAGATCAACGTTACAATACAACGCCTGATGGACCAGCTGAGCCTTAAACCGTTACGAGACCTTCTTGTTGATTATCCTAATTACAGTTCTATGAGATAATGCGCAACCACCAGACATGCTTTTGAAAAATAGCTGTTGCTGTATAAATAATTGTATATATAACTGCTTGTAAGGCTACTTTTGGGCCACCTTGTATACGCTACGAAGCATTTAATAAATGTATATCGTTTTACTGCCTGCAAAAGAAGACTATTACATAAAAAAGTAAAATAAGAACCCGTACTTCATTCGAAATTGTACTTTTTTTTAAATAAAAGAACAGTACGTTCTTAAAAATTTGCATTTTGTTCGCTATTTTAAATGGTTAAGTTGAATTATCGTTGAAATTTTTAAAAATCATAATTTGGGTAGTTGGATGTATATTTGTGTTCTTTATATTTATCTAAGGAAAAAATATTTTTGTATGCAAGATTCCCCATCGCACCTTTAATTACTTTCGTCACTGATTTTGGATAATTTTAGCCGCAAAGTTTCATTTTTACCTTCCCCGATAAGTTTTATAATGTTAAAGTGGTAGATATTATAATCGTTCAGTCCGTCCGACCCGTCACCTTTAACAATAAATTTCTACACACAAAAAAGTTATACCCATTGAACATTAGAACTTAGTTTAATCAACTTTTTTTCAATCTCGTTATCTATGCGTAATTTGTACACATTTTCCCAAAACTTATCTTTATTTAAAATGTTAAAATAGATCAGTACACATTTACAAATTTTGCAGCTAATAAAAATTTTATTTAAAAAAAGAATATTTCTTTGTTGCGAGAGTTGTTCGGTATTTACTACTTATAGCTTTTTAAAAGTTACAATATTTAGGTAAATATGCAAGTTTATATAATTCACGATATCTTTACAACAATTATATGTTATTCTTTATTTCCAATTTCAAAACAAGTTGCAAATATACTATTTTAAAAAGTGTACAACACATCAATGCAGTCTAAATAATTTAATTCCTCTTAAAAGTCGTTATACGCATGGCATGCAGAGCAATTGTCATAGTAAATCAATGTCCTAGAGTCATTTAGTTTCTTTTTAAACGTCTTTCTATGGAGTATCACCAAAAATAAAGTCAAGCAATTTTTCAATTTTCAGGCAATGTCCCTGCAACTCCACAAGTCCATCTTTTGCTTCTAAATATGCGATTTTTTTAGTGGTTCCATATTTCAGGAGAGGTACTTCAACGCTTCCGGTATTTAAAAAGTTTCTGGCTGTTCCTTCGTTGTTTCTTTCTGAACTTGGTCCTTCAGCTATATTACTGGCGCCTTGAGATGAAGCAATATTTTCTGTAAAAGTTCTTTCACCAGCAGTTGGCATTTGTGGTAGAAGCTGGCTGATAAACTGCGAACCTTCAGAGAACCCGGTAGCTTCGATCTTGTTCCAAATAATCAAGGTCGGTAGGTGATCTTCGATTTCTGACGATACCTTCGAGTTTCTGTCCAGACATTCTTTCAGATGGGTCGCTTGGATTTCAAGAAGCTGCATCATGTCCCCCAAAGTCTTACCCTGCTTTTCGAACTGCTGCACCTTTGAGTACATCGAAAGTGAATTCTTCATCAGCAGGTACTTGTTGAACTTCTTCCATCCGCCCCTCTCGCAGAAACCACTCTCCAGCTCCTCCTCGAAGAAGTGCGTGAAGATGGCGAGGGTCCAGCCAAGTAGTTCCGATGCTCGCTTGGGCATCGGGTAAATAGCAAACTGAATAGCCAGGGTCAGTGCCCGCACGAACATTTCGTATGGGTCTTGAAAGCATTTCGTAACAACGTGGCAGGCATAGAGCACATAGGTCGTGTACAGCTGGGGCGTAGCTGTCAACTTCGCTAAATGACTCAACGTGTAGTCCTTGGTGTCTTCCAAAGCAACATATCTTTCAGTCCATACTATCTTTCGTAAATTTATGATCAATTTGGAGCTAACGACTGACGTATTTACCGGTGCCGGAGGTTCTTTTGTCAAGCCCAGCTTGAAAGCGATGAAAACCAACACTTCTTGGGTAACAATCTGTATCTTCTTATCTCCTGCCATGACACGCATACTGGTCTGTTCGAAAATAAAATGGCTATTATTGCTTCAAAGTTATCGGTAGGTAAGGTAATGCAATCGATTCCGGCTGCCTATTTCTAGCTACCTTTAGGAGCTTTAACACAGCCAACAATGCCTTGTAATTTAGAACACTGGTCAAGTGACGAGGTCGACACCTGAGCGGGCACCCAACGGAACTTCGAGCGATATCGTACGCGGGACTTTGGACTCCACAGATTTAACGAGCACGTCTGTCCCAGTGTACTCAGGCCCATCCGTCACGAGTTGGGTTAGATTTACAGGGTGGTTATAAAATAACGCTCGCTATTCGGAGTGGTCTGTAGCTTGAATGAATAATCCAAATGCATCAAAAATTGAGACACTTACTAATCAAGAAGGGGGAAATAGAAAGGAATCATAAAAAAGATTATGACAAGTATGGCTAATTACGGCCAACACATCCAATTACGCCTCGTAATTTAGAATCCTGGTCAAGTGACGAGTTTGTTTTTTATGATTCCATTCTCTCCTCCCCCCCCCCCCCTTTTTTTTTTGATAAGTAAGTGTCTCAAAGTTTTTTGCATTTGAAGTATTCATTCAAGCTACAGACCACTCCGAATAGCGAGCGTTATTTTATAACCACCATTAACTTTTTACTAGACCTGGGAAAGTTTTTACAATAACGCAGTATAACTTTCAGTTATAATAAATTGCTTAGAGTAATATCTAAACTTATCTTGATCACTTAATTAATCATAGTGGTAGTCCACGATGCTGGGAACAAGGAGGTCAAGTGATGAAGTTAGACGCGTTTACATGAGCCATTGAATCCATGGAATGCCAAAGTCCCCATTAAGGGAAAAAGAGGTCGAGCAGGATTTCTAACCCAAATGATAGTCTGTGGAGGAATCCATGGATGAGGCATCAAACCCTCCTTCATTGGAGGGTTGGCGAAACCCCTCAATGAATCCTGCAATTTCTGCCTGGGGGAAAATCCCCAAGAGGGAAAAATTGCTGAGTTTGCTCTTCAATCCATGGATTCGATTACGATGTTAAGTAGCGCCTATTGAGAAACTAAAAACTAGCCTCTAACGCAACCCATATGTTTAAGAAATGTACTTCACAGTTAAGTTATAGTATTTAGTTTTTGATTACGTCCTTCATAGAGCATTCCAAAAAATACTATCTCTAATAATTTACATATTGGAGTAAAATATTAAGTATATTTGTGTAAGATATTAGTAAGTTAAATTAGTACATATATATAATTATAAATATGTGACATTAGAGGGCAGCACCACGTATCCGTAAAATGTAGTGCTGCCATCTACTATCATTATGTGCAAACAAAATTTGACCCTAGCGGGGCCGATCCGGCGGAGCAACGGTTGGGGAGCTAGCCTTTTAAGCTTCTGGGTTCAGGCTCAAATCCCGATAAGGCATGGATGTTTGTGTTTCTCTTGTATATGCGGAGTTCATGTTCGTTAAATCTGTCGGGTCCGAAAGTCCTGTGGGCGGTCATTGCGCAGCTTCCCACGGGTACAGGTTCCGGAGACTATTTCCCTCCCCTTCAAGGACCTGTCTAAATAGTGGAGGTGGTGTGCGATAGATGGCAGCATCTGTCACGTATGTTTATTATGTCTGTCTTACTTGACGAAGGTTTATAAGCGGGTCTCTGACAAAAGCACACAAGCCTGAAAATATATGTCTACCAACCAACCCAAATCGAAGCCTCTACCTCTCAACAAAATTCAAAAGAAGTGACTACAAGGTTATAGACCCTTTTTTTTTTTTTTTTAAATATAATGTGCAAAATTTAGTTGGGTTAGGTTAGGTTAGCTTGAATTATCATCGCACTGGAGCTACAGGCTATCGGCGACAGGAGTCGCAATTAAAAAAAAATAGGCTCGGACTGGGATGTTATATTAATGTGGCTTGATTATTATATGGAATATTTGAGTCTTCTTATAACGCTGCGTACTTTCCAACTAAACAAAAATTTTAATTATATCAAAATGATAATCTTTCTTCTTTTTTCATTTTTTTCGGGGGAGTGGGGGGGGGGGGGGGGGGAGAAGGGGACTAAGTTTTTATTACTTTTATAGGGACAAAAATAAATCCGAGTCAATAAGCAATAAAAAACAAAGTTGTTTACTTAGTAAATACGTAGCACCATTATCGCGCAATTAGATGCGTGTTACTAAGTCTGAACTTTACAGCGACCTTTAAAGCGTCTGGCAAAAGTTCCGGCCTCCGGAAAGTGTCTGGGAGTACAGGGTGGTTATAAAATAACGTTCGCTATTCGGAGTGGTCCGTAGCTTTAATGAATAATCCAAATGCAATTAACTTTGAGACACTTACTATTCAAGAAGGGGGTGAGAGAATGGATAGGATAGGATAGGTTTTGAATTATCGTCGCACTAGAGCTACACGAGGGCTATTGGCGACGGGCGTCGTATTTTAGAACCACAGTCAGGGGACGAGCCGCACCTGAATAGGCACCCAACGCAACCGTTAAGGGCGACATCGTGCGCAGCGTTAGGACTTTGAAGGATATTTAACGTGCACTCCCTTATACGGGGTATTATTCGTCGAACATTTTTGGCTGCACGGGCCGTTTATAGGTCGGCAGCTATTTTGGCGATGCCCGGACCCGAACCTGGGACCTTCCGCATGCTAAGCGAGTGCTTAACCGACTGGGTTCCCCAGCCCCTGAGTACAGGGTGGTTATAAAATAACGTTCGCTATTCGGAGTGGTCCGTAGCTTTAATGAATAATCCAAATGCAATTAACTTTGAGACACTTACTATTCAAGAAGGGGGTGAGAGAATGGATAGGATAGGATAGGATAGGATAGGATTGGTTTTGAATTATCGTCGCACTAGAGCTACACGAGGGCTATTGGCGACGGGCGTCGTATTTTAGAACCACAGTCAGGTGACGAGCCGCACCTGAATAGGCACCCAACGCAACCGTTAAGGGCGACATCGTACGCAGCGTTAGGACTTTGAAGGATATTTAACGTGCACTCCCTTATACGGGGTATTATTCGTCGGACATTTTTGGCTGCACGGGCCGTTTATAGGTCGGCAGCTATTTTGGCGATGCCCGGACCCGAACCTGGGACCTTCCGCATGCTAAGCGAGTGCTTAACCGACTGGGCTCCCCAGCCCCTGAGTACAGGGTGGTTATAAAATAACGTTCGCTATTCGGAGTGGTCCGTAGCTTTAATGAATAATCCAAATGCAATTAACTTTGAGACACTTACTATTCAAGAAGGGGGTGAGAGAATGGAATCATAAAAAACAAACTCGTCTCTTGACCAGGGTTCTAAATTACGATAAATTACCATAATTGGCTACGCCTCGTAATTCAGAACCCTGGTCAAGAGACGAGTTTGTTTTATGTGATTATTCTTTTTTATGATTATTTTTATGCTTCCCTGTTTTTTATGATTCCATTATTTTCCCCCCTTCTTGATCAGTAAGTGTCTCAATGTTTGATGCATTTGGATTATTCATTCAAGCTACAGACCACTCTGAAAAGCGAGCGTTATTTTATAACCACCCTGTATTTATTATTAACTTTTAACAATATTTTCTGAAACATAGGTATAACAATATATAAGAAACACACGTACTCTAGTGCGAATATAATTCAGACCTAACCTAACATAAAATATACGTAAAAATCAGCTTTGAGAAAATGACATGTTAACTTGTAATTTACCTATTGTAAATTAGTAAATTATTAATTTACTACCTGTAAATTGGTCGTCGGTCCACTCCCCCGAGCGCGTATGCATACAGTAAAAAATACAGGGTGGTTATTAATAACGCTTGCTATTCGGAGTGGTCTGTAGCTTTAATGAATCATCCAAATGTAAAAAAAAAACTTTGAGACACTTACTAATCAAAAAGGGGAGAAAAGAATGGAATCATAAAAAACAAACTCGTCACTTGACTAAGGTTCTAAATTACGAGGTATAATTAGATGTGTTGACCGTAATTAGCCATAACTGGCTATGCCTCGTAATGTAGAATCTTGGTCAAGAGACTAGTTTCTTTTTTTATTCCATTCTTTTTGAAAAAAAAAACTCGTCTCTTGACCATGGTTCTAAATTACGAGGCGTAATTAACTGTGTTGGTCGTAATTGGCCATAATTGACGACGCCTTGAAATTTAAAGCCCTGGTCAAGAGACGAGCTTGTTTTTTATGATTATTCTTTTTTATGATTCTTTTTTGGGATTCTACCTTTTTTATGATTCCATTCTGTTTTCCCCTTCTTGATTATCAAGTGTCTCAATTTTTGATGCATTTGGATTATTCATTCAAGCTACAGGCCACTCCGAATAGCGAGCGTTATTTTATGACCACCCGGTATATGAAATGCAAACCTAATACATTTCATTTGTGAGAAAATAACTTGGGTTTGGGGGGCTCTTGTACTACAATATCTAGCTACTCTAAATTAAACCAATCAAATAACATTCGAGGCAATTTTAATGTTGTATTTTGTACTGTATTATTTGATTATATGCTGCCTGTATTTTTAACCACTAGGATTGCAAATTCTGAAGGTCGCTGGCTTTACCAACTGGTCGATTTGCAGAGTTGCAAAACTTTAATTTTTAATCGGGAGTTTACGCATCCCCTTTAGTCAATCGACCACACGGTAACAAATCCGAGAAGATTTTTTTAAAAAAATTATTGACTTGTGCATAGTTTAGCTCCTATAATTAGAATTTCAAATAGTTTATTCTCATACGGTATATTTTTCTCTTACTTCGTCAATCATAATTGTCTCTCTTGTATATAGTGCAAAAGATTGTAACCGAATTCGAATTGTAAAGGTGCTGCTAGTGACCTTTATGCTCATTTACACTTGACTTACGATAAAATTCCCAAACTCTGATCTATCAGTGCATGTAATAAAGTTCTGTAAAAGTAAAATATGTGGCAAAGAAGCATTTCAAAACACTTTTATTTTAAAATTTAAAAAGATCATTTTAAAAACTAAAAGTGCATGTCATAGTTATTTTTATCACCCACACAAATTGTTTGGTCATTAAACGTGTTAGTTATGCAATTTAAAGTAACATTAGGTATTAAAAACTTAATTAAAGCATACATCCAACACAAAACATGCCTAAAAACTTGTCTCAAAGCAGCAATGGTTTTTATAAAACATCGAAACTCATTGTTACCTCGCATAGAAAGAAGCATTTAAATAGTAATAAAAAATAAGTTAAGAATACAAAATATTCAGCTTTGAACTAATGCATCTCCAAACACAAATTCAAGCAATTCTCCCAGCATATAAAAATCAAATCTTAGTTCTTGTATTATACATTTTGCTCTAAAATAAACTTCTCTGGTGGTAATACGCCCACCAGGATTTGTAGCAGCTTCCTGAAACCCTTCTCTTGGATGTTTGGTGCTGTCCCCGCTTCCCGTTGCAGCATTAGACTTTTGTCCAGCCGATTCAGAAGGAGATTCTTTGAAAGAGGAAGTTTTGCTTGAATCCAACTTGTCACAATTTTTTTCTTTTAAGAAATCCAAAGAGTTCAAAATACGAGAAGAGTGACGGTAATTATCAATTTCTGAATTTGTGATACCTCGACTTAGATGTACTCTCAGCGGATCCGCACTCGAGTGGACCACCCCTAAAAGCTTCACGATCTGTACCGGGGTGTATCCGCCCTCTTCCCACCTCTCCAGCATCCTGAACAGCTGCAGCGGGTTCCTTTTCTCGAGAACTTTGAACAGCTCTTTCCAGCCTCCTTTCTTGTAGAAACCCTTCTTCAGTTCCTTCTCGAAGAACTCGTTGAAGATCTCTTGGGACATGGGAAGCAGTTCCGCCTGCCGGTCGTCGTTGGAATACAAAGCCAACTGCACCACGAGTGACAGGGCGCTGAGGAAAATCTGGAAAGCGTCGAAATTGCTTTTCTCCGAGGTCTTCTTGGAGGTGTACAGAGCGTAGACGACGTAAGTTGCGAAGGCTTTGGGCGATGTAGTCATGCGGACGTAGTGTTCGTAGAGGAATCCCCTCCATTCGGAAAGAGACACGTATGTGCCCGTCCACACAACCATGCGAAGGAGCTCGATCTTTCCTGCGTTGATGTCACGGGTGGCTTCGATCACAGGACGCTCTGATGTCAGGACTATTTTGTATGATATAAAATCCCATAGGTGTTGCAGTATTTTGCGAAATTTCTGATCTCGATTCATTGTAAGAATTTATTTTGACTCACTAAAAACTCACGATATATGTTATTCAATATTATAAAATACAACTACTACTTATCAAAGAATGAAGCGTTTTAAAAAATTCAACACAGCCGTTAGCATGCTTCACGGTATCTCCAAATATTAAAGGGGTTTGAAACTCAAACTTCAATGCATGCACCGAAAACCAACTGAATATTTAGCGCATGTGTTGAATTTAAGAGTCGAATTAGGTTTGATTGAAACATTTCCGTCCGTCTATTTCTAGCCTCCGAAAAACTTTAACATAGCCGAATTCACATCGTAATTTCGAATCCTACTATCCCAGTCAAGTGACGGTTGAATTAGATCGGAATATGTGTGGATTTGGTATGTTTCATGTGTTGTAGAATTATTCTTGCTTTTATTCCAGTGCATCATTAGAGGTTTCAATGAATGTTGGTATGCTTTGTTCTCAGCAGTTTATGGCCAAAGAGTTCTATAGTATGTTAGAGGAACGACTCGTATACTGAACTACCATCGGCAGCCATGGCTTACTACGGAGGAGCGGGAATAGAGTGGCAAAAGAGCTAGTTTCGGTTTAGAGACCAATTGGAATCGAAACTATTTAGAGATGTTTTGACTATATTTTAAATGGCTTATAAATTTTACCAAATGCAGCAGTTGATTTAAAATATTGATACTGACAAAGGAAGTAACCCAGGGAAACGGCGGGAATCAAACCCACACCCGTTACAGCTCACGGACTCCTAGCGTTATGGCCTGCGATCCAAACCACTCGGCCATCAGGCCCCAAATGCTATGCCACCCTATATTTTCTGCTTGCTGGTCCATGGTGCTATTGCCAGGTTCAGTCTCTACCCTACTATAGAACTCCTTGCTTATGGTCTGTTTCATAAGAAATTTCTAGACATACTGCCTCGTATTTCTGATGTACAGCCAGAAAACAAACGGTAACGCCCAAAAATGGATCGCCACTGGTATAGCATATTGGGGGATCTTAAATATCCATGGGGTTCAGCCAATCCGGTGGCTAGTGGTTAAGGCATTGGCCTCTGGAGCTGCTGGGTCCGGGTTCGAATCCCGTTCAGGCATGGATGTTTGTGTTTGTCGAGTATATGCGGAGTACGTGCTCGTAAAATCTGTTGGGTCCGAAAGTCCTGTGGGCGGTCATTGCGCAGTTTCCCATGGGTGCAGGTCCCTGGAGAAAATTTCCCTCCCATTCAGGGACATGTCTAAGTTGCGGAGGTGGCGACAGATGGCAACAACTGTCATATGTGTTTGTGTGTGTCTTGTGTTGTCCTACTTGACGATGGTTTATAAGCGGGTCCTTGCGACCAAGCACACAACCATGAAAATATATGTCTACCAACCAACCAACCAATCCGTGGGGTTCATTGCCCTAATGCATATTTCAAGTTGCATTCGGTAAGATAAGTTTGAATTATCGTCGCACTAGAGCTAGACATGGGCTATTGACAACGGGCTTCGGAATTTACAAGTTGCATTTGGTGTCAGCGGCAATTTGGTATTTCTGTAGAAGAACCAAATAACAGGGACTCAATTTTATTTTTAATACAAGCGCTTTTACATGAGCCATCGAATCCTTTGGATTGAAGAGCAAACTCACCAATTTTTCCTCCTTGGGGATTTTCTCCCAGACAGAACCGGAATTGCAGGGTTCATTGGCGGGTTACGCAAACCCTAAAATGAAGGAAGGTTTGATGTTTCATACCATGGATTCGGCCACAGACTATATCATTTGGGTTAGAAATCCTGTTCGACCTCTTTTTCCACTAATGTGGATTTCGGCATTCCATGGATTCGATGGCTCATGTAAACGCGCCTTACATGAGCCATCAAATCCATGGATTGAAAAGCAAACTCATCAAGTTTTCCCTTTTGGGGATTTTCTCCCAGAACCGGAATTGCTGGGTTCATTGGGGGGTTTTTAAAACCTTCCAATGAAGGAGGGTTTGGTGTTTCATGCCATGCATTCCGCCAGAGACTATCATTTGGGTTAGAAATCCTGCTCGACCTCTTTTTCCCCGAATGGAGAATTTGGCATTCCATGGATTCGACGGCTCATGTAAACGCCCTTTATGATAATGCAATAGTCTGATTATTTCTAAGTGGGGTATTGTGGTATCGTCATTTTCCCTACTATTTAAAGATACGAGTAAATGTATCCCATGGCTTTTAATTAGAGAAGACTCCGATCTGTCAAAAATATCCCCTATCCAATTACAGTACTACACTTAAATCAAAAGAGTGAAATCCACTCCAGTTGGAGAAGTGCATTTTCGACACTGGACTGGAGTGAATATTAACTCAGACTGAGTTAAAATCACTCGTTTGGAGTGATCCTGTCGGAGGTTTAACACACAAAGGATCCCCTCCTTGGCTCCTTTAGGAGAAGTGCATTTTCAAGACTGGGGGAGTGAAAATTACTTAGAGTTAAATTCGCTCGTTTGTTTTAAGAGTGTATGCAAATGAGCCATAACAGTATTCTTCACACAGGTTTAATTTATGTTACACAACCAATTCCTTCATGCGGAAGATATTTGACAGGGCCATGGACTAAGTTCCAATTAAAAACGTTCTGCAACATTCAAATGGCGAGTAGAACGCATGAGCTGGCCACCGTCAGAGATTTTGCATTAAAAACTGAGTCCCAGACACCTGGGGACAACCATCTTCTTCTCTTTAACGCTGGATCTTCCATAGAATTATTTTTTAGGAAGTCTCGCGGGTTAGCGGAGCGTTAGCCGAACGTCCCACTGGTATTATTATATTTGCTACATGTGAAAAAGTGCTTTAGTACTTCCGATGCATACTTTGATGGGAGAAAATGAGCCAGAGAAATAGAATAATCGAATCACTAATCGTCTCTCTAATGGGATATCAGTTTCAAGCGTATAATAAAGCATATACTTACATCGACTACAGCAGTTTTAAATAAAAAAAACTTTAAAACTAAAATAAACATTTATTGATAGCCTTTTGAACACGCAAGTTCATGGTACATTAGAGAGGAAAAAAAAACATTAAATATTTCTATATTCAAAGTGAACAGTCATAGTAACAAGTTAAAAGTAAGACAAACAATGTCGTTTGTTCGATGAACTATTTTACAGTTGTACGATTCGGCTAAACAAAATAAATGTTATATAGTACATAAAAACTATAGTAACAATTTGAGACTAATGCTCAAAATTCTTGTCTTACGCAATAATAGTTATATAATACATTCACTAAACCAGAAAACAGTTTCAATTTTCTCAAAATAAGAACGCATAGACAAATATTTCACCGGTAAAAAGTCATTTGAGATATTGCATCGTAATCACAAGTTCCTTTAACAGTTTTGTCGAACAATTTTAATTTTGGAACTAAAGGATCAAGTGTTTCACAATATATTTGTAAAGAATGTTCATCAATAACAGCACACCCGCCTTTGGTTTTAGTTGCACCATATAATACCTTCGGGTAACCACATTTCTTAATATATTCGTCGATTCCTTCTGCTCGGTCCTTAAAAGCTTTGTACAGGTCTCTTTTGAAAACGGTTTCCACAATACCCTCGGAATACTCCAGATAGTCGTATCCTCTGTTGTGAAAAAACACTTCTAAATTACTAGTAAATGCTAAGATCGACAGCAAGCACTCGAAGACGTTATCAGAAGAGTCGCACATTCTCTGGCATGCGTGAACGAAGAAATCCAGGTAAAATTTAACTGAAATCATGTCCTTTTGAAGTTTTCGGAAGCAATGTTGCCACATGGGCCTGGTGGCGACTGAATGCATAAATGCTACTTTGGTGAAAAGTCTCAAATCGGAAGCTTTTTCATAAACTGGAGTTCCAGATATGCAATGCAAAGATCTCAAATTTCGCATTACACATCGAATTTTACAAAAAGCTTTTTCCCGATCGTCCATCTTTAAAAAAAGTTAGCAAGGTATTAAAAAGTTAGGAAACATCCAGCAATAAAGGGTTTCTTTAATAAATGTTAAGTTTCACGCATATATATTGAAGGTTGGGTTAAAGGTTTCCGGCTGTCTATTTCTACCCTCCAAGAAGTTTGAACACGGCCACATACGCCTCGCAATTTAGAGCCTCGGTCTAGTGACAAGATCGACACTTGAGCTGGCACCCAGTAAAACTTTGACAGTCCTCGTACAAACGTCGGGACTTTGGACTCCACAGTTTTAACAAGCACGCCTGTCCCAATGTAGTAAATCCCCATGATTTTAGAAGGCATTTTTTCCAGTAGAAATACGTTTCCAGTATGGCTATGATACAAACTGGGAACCCTCTCGGTGAGAAACCGGTGAATTACCGCCCCTGAAGAGGAGGGCCCCATATATTATAATCCTAGAGTTAGGAAAGAGAATAGAGCGGCCCATGCATGTGAGCAGAAACGCACAAAAGAAGCATGCTAGAGCGGTGCATCTTGGGTTACCACAGTGCCGGTTTGTTATGAGCAGTAGCTCGAAAAACCTGGCATCCCTGTTTAAAACCATTTAAACTGATAGACAGCCCTACTCCTCCTTCCTAACTCTATGACTCTATATGGACTCTATATGACTATAACTCTATATAGGATTTGGAATAGGTTGGTAGACGTATATTTTCAGGCTTGTGTGCCTGGTCGCAAGAACCCGCTTATAAACCATCGTCAAGTAAGACAACACAAGACACACACATACACAAATGACAGATGCTGCCATCTGTCGCCACTTCCACAATTTAGACATGTCCCTGAAGGGGAGGGAAATTTTCTCCTTTGACCTGTACCCATGGGAAACTGCGCAATGACCGCCCACAGGACTTTCGGACCCAACAGATTTAACGAGCACGTACTCCGCATATACTCGACAAACACAAACATCCATGCCTCAACTTGATTCGAACCCGGACCCAGCAGCTCCAGCGACCAATGTCTTAACCACTAGGCCGCCGGATCGGCTAGGATGGTTGGTTGGGTGGTTTGACATATATTTTCAGGCTTGTGTGCTTGGTCGCAAGGACCCGCTTATAAACCATCGTCAAGTAGGACAACACAAAACACATATGACAGATGTTGCCATCTGTCGCCACCTCCACAATTTAGACATGTCCCTGAAGGGGAGGGAAATTTTCTCCAGGAACCTGTACCCATTCTTGAACTGCGCAATGACCGACCACAGGACTTTCGGACCCAACAGATTTTACGAGCACGTACTCCGCATATACTCGGTAAGTCTTCAGTGGCACCGGGGCCCGAACTCTCAACCTTCCGATTGCAAGCCCGGGGTCCGGACCACTAGGCTCCTTACAGCCCCATCGGCTAGGATTTGGTATATAACAGAGACATAACATAGAGTGGACTGCGCATTGGCAAACCTAAAGTGTCCTAAACATCTAACTTACACAGTCACATGACTGTGTCGCGTTTGGCTCGCATCTATGGCGAGTTTACCATTTGGCGAGTTTTTCCACAACGACCTGAACACAGAGGCCGACAATCTAATGTTATGATAAAGAAGCTTGCAAAGGAGCAAGGATGAATCGCTAGTATTTTAAGATCCTCTTAAGATTATTTCTTTGATTTTGTGCGTCTATTTAAGATTACTTGAACAATTGAATGTGGACTCTTTATTAAAATAAGCAACGTTCTAACGGTCCGATTTAAAAAAAAAAAAATCAAATATATATTTTTTTGAAATATTGCTTCTTCCTTTATTTAAAAAAATCAAATATATATATATTGAAATATTGCTTCTTCCTTTATTTCACCTGGAATAAATCAACTTTCTAAAACACATCAACATATTCCAAATTCAACAAATGCTCTACTTTTTAAATATAAATTACTCAAAAACTACAATTGCAAAAACAGGTTTTGTTTTGACCAAATTGTAAAAAAAATATTCTACTTCTAAGCTGTCAATGTTCAGACCATTAATTTAATTGACTTGGCCCAAAATATTTATTATAATTAGAGTTCTAACCAGGGCCCGATCACCGAATATGCCGGTGAAGCCTGGGCTTCCTCCTCAAAATTTGAAGGGGCCCCCAAATCACCTTTTTTTTAACGCACTGACTTATCACCCGCCAGGAAGTGGAAGTTAGCCTCTTCGACGCATGCGCATCAGCCTTCAATACTCGGCACCGAAGTTGGCGACTTCAAAGTAGTTGGCGATGGCGATTTATTTTTCGCAACAACCTATGTCGGCCGCCTTGAAGCCCGTTACGTTACAATTTTTTTGTTGAGTTTTTCGAACGTATTATGCAGATTTAGTGCCACAACTAATAAAAATATTAAAAATTATTATGTGTTTATATTTTAAGGAGTCTAAGGTATGTACTTACTTTTATTAGTTTGAAAAATTGAATCTTCTACCTGTATGCACGTGGTGAGTAATGAATGAAATTTGTGTAACTTCTTTTGCTTAACTATGTTTTACGATTAAATTAATTGCCGTAGAAATTAATGCTGTTCACCATTAATCTTGAACATGTGTTTTGCTAGTCAAAAGAAATGTCTAAAAATTCCTCAGCTACAACTAACGCTGGTCTGAAGTATTGTGTGAAAATATGTAAATAACAATTTCAAAATATGCCGATGTAATATAGATTTCGCTAACTGTATATTGTAAAATGCTTGTAAATTGAAATTTTATTAAATTATTCCATAGCATGCATTGCAAGTTTAATAATTGACTAAAGTGCAAGTTAAATAACATTCTCTTTTTGTAGGATGCTGCTCAAATCGGTTTTATATCAAATATGGGCAGTAGTTATATCAAGTATGGGCATTAGTAATGAAAATATAAGTAAATACAGTCATTTAAAATTTTTTCTTTGTGATTCTGTATTGTCTGATGCGAACATTTTCTAAATTAAATGCTTAAATCTCTCAACTGAAAATAAAATGTTTTTATTTGATAAAAATAACTTTCTTGAACAAAAACCCATGCCTAGAGAGAACTGCATGAAGGATTTGCAAAATCTTTTCAATTCTTAATAATTCCCCCCCCCCCCCCCCCATTCTTTGTATGATGAATTTTGGGATGTTAGTTCTTGTATTTATTGATATAAAATGACCTTAACAATGACGTATGTAAGTAAAAAAAGCTGCACTGTCTTAACAGACGAAAGAATGTAACTTAAATTGGAAGTGTCGTCATCGATGCATGTGCAATCAGCCTACCATGAAGAGCACAAGGTCAGTATATTCTTCTTTTAGATTTCTAATTATTAAATGTTCTGAAAACTGCGAATAAATCTTCTGATAGTATGCCCATGGTGAGTAAAACATGCATTTTGATGGTTTAAAGAATAATAGCATAATTTCCACAGGTTACCACTAAGCTGGATTATTACGTCAAATTGAAAGTGTTAAGTAAAAGAGTTACAAAATACAGCTATTATATGTTCATGTGGGTTTTCTATGATTAATAATGGATATATCCTAATGACCATCCTCTTTGATTTGTCCCAATTTAAAAGATAGTGGCATCTCATTGCAGTTTGGTTTTTCGGAATCCATTGTGGTGAGTAAGTAACACACTAAGCATGAATAATTGATAATGGAAAAATCAAGATAATAAAATATCTGTGTATAAATTTGAGAGGTAGATTCGTCATGTCGTCATCGATGCATGTGCAATCAGCCTACCATGAAGAGCACAAGGTCTGTATATTCTTCTTTTAGATTTCAAATTATTAAGTGTTCTGAAAACTGCGAATGAATCTTCTGATAGTATGCACATGGTGAGTAAAACATGCATTTTGATGGTTTAAAGAATAATAACATAATTTCCACAGGTTACCACTAAGCTGGATTATTACGTCAAATTGAAAGTGTAAGTAAAAGAGTTACAAAATACAGCTATTATATTAAAGCTCTAGATTAACGGTCGCCAGTCGCCAACTGGAGACTATTACACCAAAAGTGGCTACCTAAAAATCGAACCCCAGTCGCCAAAAATGGCTATCATATTTTTTAATTTTTGTTCAACAAATAATTAATACTGAAGCTGCATTTCTAAAATAATACTAATAAAACGCTCAGATTCGATTCTGTCGGAAAGAAAGACTTGATGACAGTTGTTACTTGTCGGTGAAATTTTCCCCTCATCATTGGCCGGTGTTTTGTGTGGATGTCACTGAGTCGGCCTCCGTGTGACGTAAATGGAGCTGGTCGACGAAAATCTTAAATGCAAATTTGATTTTCAAATCTTGCTTTACGATCGCGGCAATTTACAAGTGATTGATTTACAGCTGATTAAGATCTCAACTATTCCTTTAAACAATTCTGATATGAGAAAATTTCATGAACTATTGTGGCGATTCGAATTCTCCGAAACTAATAGTATATAGTAAGTACATAAATTAATTTTCTTCTTTTAACAATGGCCAATCACAATACTTACATATTTGGTATGATCCTTTTTTTACTGTCAATCTTTTTTATCAAAAATGTCTTTAATAAAATTGTGTTTTGTGGAAAATCGCAGTTTATTTTTGCCTTATGTACTTAAATTTGAAACTGGCTACTATAAATCCAAATGTGGCTATCATTTTTTGTCATTCTGGTAGCCACTGGCTACTATTAAAAATTCCCAGTCTAGAGCATTTATATTATATGTTCATGTGGGTTTTCTATGAATAATAATGGATATATCCTAATGACCATCCTCTTTGATTTGTCCCAAATTAAAAGATAGTGGCATCTCATTGCAGTTTGGTTTTTCGGAATCCATTGTGGTGAGTAAGTAACACACTAAGCATGCATTATTGATAATGGAAAAATCAAGATAATAAAATATCTGTGTATAAATTTGAGAGGTAGATTCGAGCAAATTTGCTTGACACTAAAGTTGCTGTTTTTTGCATTGCAAATTATAAGTTGCGAGTAGAAAAGATGTCATTTATAGATTTAATAGTCGTGTCGCAATTTTTTTTATCGCACTCTCTTATTCACCAGGAAGCGGAAATTGGCCTTCCAGGATGCGGTTGTTAATTTAAATAGTTCAGATTGTAGAACTAAAAATATAATCCATTTATTAGTATTCATGGTTTTTAAAAGAATAAATTTGAAATATTCTTCATTTTAAGCTTATATTATTTTTTAAGTGACAAGTAAAAAAGTCGGTAATCAAATTCCCAAGAATATGCAAGATAGTAGTATGCAATTATTGCCTTAACAAATTTTAAACTTTTGTACATTAATGCAATGCGTCTAAATTTTCGAGATATTTTATGGCAGTATTATTACTTGTACTTGTTCTCTTTAAACTAACAGGAATTTTTCCTCGGTTTTAAAAGTTTTGACAGTAGAATATTATTTAAACAATGTATTTACATCATTATTATTTGTATTAAATCACAACTGCTACTTCATTAATATTGAGTTCAATATTGTTAAGTCTAGGAATTATTCAGTTAAAAGTTTTTAAATGTATAATTCTGCTTAGCTAGTTTCTATAAAATTGCAGCTGTTTTGTTCATATTATGTGTAATATATACAATAAATATTTGTTTGCATAATAAAGTGAAATTTTTAAAATGTTGTTTCTTATCTGTGTGAACAAAATAAAAAATGTTTTATTGTAAACTTTGATGAAAAATAAAGTCAAGCTAATATAAAATTTTATATTTGTCAGTTCATTACCATTAGGAAGAATGTATTTTATGCATTCAAATTTATTAATGGATTTTTTTTATCTTAACTTGATTTTAATAATATCTTACAAATGATTTAACTTAACTGTCAAATGGTAATAAATTGAAACAAAATTTCTCGATAATTTGAAAGAAATTGACTTCCATTGTAATTTTTGTACTTTTTAATTAGCCAGGTTCAGTGGTGCCTATAAGTACTGGTTGAGGGGGTTAAAAAAATAAAACATTTTTTCGTGCTAATTGATAGTAGATAGTCATCTTGACATCTTTGTAATCAGTGGATTAAGAGGCTGCTATCATACCCTGTTTTCTTAATACTTCATATGTTTCATTCCTGAATTATCGCAGAAAGGTATAAAGAAATTATTACAAAACACAATATGAGCTTGGAATAAAGATTAAAATTAGTGTTTTCCCAAGTAGAACATTGTCCTTTTTTAAAACTCTTATCATCACTAGCTGTATTTCTGCTTATCTTCAATTGATGAATTAAGGAGATTTTGAAAAATTATGGCAATTCAATAATTTTTTGTCAACAAAATGCATGAATGAAATACGAAAATGATATTTTAAGTTTTTATTGCTTGTTGGAGTATGTCAGCTTATGCTGTGCTGGATATGAAACCTTAAATATTAGTTCAGTATTGCTAATAAATGAATTATAACAAAAGAGATCTTTCAATAAAGCAGTTGCTTTCCCTTATATTCTAAGATTTTAACTTATCAGAATATAAATTGTTAATGTTTATAATTATCTTTAAAATCTTGTGCCTAAAGCTAATGTGATCAAATTTCTAAATCAAAACATTATATTTCCTATAACTCTCATAATAAACAACAAATAATTGAGAAATAATCGTAATTATTATCTTTATGTTAATAAAGGTATAAAAACTATTTAGTATTTTAGTGTCATATTAATATTTAAAAAAAAATCATAGCAAAAATTTTGTCAAATCAACCTGTATAAATTGTAAATCGGATTTATAAAAACAAAATCTTCATATACATGGTGAAGATGCATTATGCATTTTGTGAACCTCATTTATTCAAAAACAAAAAGTTCACTTTGCAACAGATAGTTTACGTTAGAACGTCGCAACATGATGAAGCAATAAATGGTAAGGAATGCATTACATAATTTACTTAGAGGGGGCAAAGAATTATACAGGGGGGATGATCATGTTTGAATTTTTCTTTTTCGGCAAAGGTATTGGGTTTGAAATACACTGCAATAAATAAAATTAACCAAAGGTAAAATAAAATTAACTCTAAGACAGTTTTAGAAAATAAATTGACCCTAAATTTTTTAGGGTCAATTTAGGGTGTTCTTGCATTTTTTAGATGTTTAAAAATAGATTTCAACTTTTTTTTTAACAAATAAAGTTTTGAAAAGATTGCTGTTCTAATTTAGAAGTTTTTTCTCCTGCTTTTTACTATTTCTTTCCGGATGTATTATGAACCTAATTTCACAAACTCTAGATTTTTAGAATGAAAATTAGAAAGTTGGGAGTGAAGTAAAAGTTGGAAGTAAAACGTGCTCGCTAATTGCGTTGATCAGTGTATATTAATTAATGCTAAGGAGGGGTTTTTCACGTTCAAGATTTACCCACACAAAAGGTAACCTAGTTTGTAACAAATTTTTTTACTTGAGTACCTGTACCACCAGATAATTTTACTACGCCCAGATGTAAGGAATATATAATTTAATATAAGTAGTGAGACTAAGCGAATCCGTTACAGATAAAAAAAGAACCAAAAGCATAGAAAATATGTTAAATTTTTTTATCGGAAGTTCTTTGGTTTGTACAGCGATACCTTGATCCTAACCTATAGCAAGCAAAATGATTCTACTAAATTTATTAAATAAATTAATTAAATCAAATGTTATTTGTTGAAGGGAACATCAGTTTTCAAGAAACACCAAAAACGTATTAAAAAAACTAATTATTCATGATTTTTTTTAATTTGCATAAAAAACTAATTAATATAATTTTGCATAAAAAAACTAATTATTTATCAACAAATGTTTAAATTTGCATAAAAACTTATTTATAATTCGTATAAAAATTAAAAAGCATATTTATGTATTCAGAAAATAACAGTACAACACTGCAACCGCTTGGAAATTTACAATTTCGTAAACATTGTAGAAATTAATACATTAATACAAGTGGCGATATAATGCCAAATCTGGTTTCCATCTGGACACCAGTTTCTAAAGCTACGACAGTCGGACGAGGTTCTGACTGTCGTATACGGCAGGCGGAACCGATATGATTGGTTGCTATTTGACTTCCTGGCGGCCGTGTAGCAACGGCCTTTTTTTAAACACTCATTCTGTAACAAATATCCCCACAATTTCAACAAACTTATGTTCTGAAAACATTTTTTATTTTAAGTTTGGGATATGGGATATGTCTGCGGGCAACAAAATAAAATTCCCCACATCTTGTAAACTTTTTATAGTTATTCTTTATAAAACTTTAAGCCAAGTTTAGGCCAACAGCTACATGGCCATGTGTAATGTAACCTTTTACTTACTAAAAGTGGTCCCCACATTGCGTATGTTGGCCCATTAGTTGAGTTGCGTTGTTGCCTCGCCCCCCCCCCCCCCAAAGGCGATGGGGCCCCCAAATCAAAGGCAGGCTTCCCTTACACAAAAGTCTTGATCGGGCCCTGGTTCTAACAACGTTGATTTAATCATGAATATGATTCTTCAGTATAAAAGAGCTTTTAGAATAAATTCCCTCGATAGAAATTATAGTTTATGACGAACACACAATTACTAAAAGTATGCAGAACTAAATAAATTTTACCCGTGAAAGTGTGACTAATCCTTTTTTATACCCCTCTTTACAATTAGGAATTCACAAGCATTTGGCATCTTGCACAAAACGTTACTGAATTAAGAGTACAACATTCACGATTGTTAACATGCTCAGAGATTAAAAGAATGTAATTAAATATTTATTATTTAAGCCAAAAGAGAAAAATTCCAACACTGCTAAAAAAATCTTCTGCAAAAGCATTAAAAAAAATTCAAGCTGCCGTGATTGGTAGAAACCCACGTGACATGGATATTGATGGTAGTCTCCACTTCGGTTTGCTAGCTGATATTCAGGTCTTGCGACAATTTGGAATAGTTCGTGACGAAACGGTAGCGTTAAGTTGCCATATGTAGCAACCTTTCACCTCTTGGCGATTTATGATGTTTAGGACATAATGCTAATCTGCAAGGGATAGCGGTTTTTTAGAAAAAACTGGTTTTCCATTTTTCATCGGTTTTTCCCTAAAAAACCGGTTTTCAGTACCGTAGGGCCTCATACAAAAAAAAACGGTTTTCAATCAAAACCGGGACCACCGGTTTTTTGAAAACCGGTTTTGGTTTTCCATCCCTAAGCTGCTTTACTATGAATGCGCAGTCCACTCTATGTTATGTCTCTGGTATATAAGCATCGAAAGCTCTCTTCTGTCGGTTTCTGGCTCTTTTGGAAGAACTGACGGAGTCAATATAAGCTATGTTTCTTTGAGCCCCGGTCAAGTGACGAAACAAACACTTACAATTTCCCTCTCTATTTCAATTGTAAGTTCAACTGATTAAAACGTAGTGCCCAAATCGAAGAATCTTCTCCCCAACAGAATCCAAAAGAAATAACTACTTGGTGATTGGTGATAGATACTTTTTTTATTATATGTAATGTGCAAAAGTCAATCAAAGAGTTCATAGTAGAGTAGAGGAACGACTCGTACTGAGCTGCCATCGGCAGTCATGGCTCATTACGGAGCCCGAAAAGAGTGGCAAAATTATAAATTAACTTGCACTCATAAGGCTTAACAGCTAGTTAACTTATAATTTTGATACTGAGAAAGGAAGTACACCCAGGGCAAAGGCAAAAATCGAACCCGCACCCGTTACAGAGAGCTGACTGCTAGCGTTATAGCCTGCGATCCAAACCACTCGGCCACCGTTCCCGTGTCGGTCCATGGTGCGGTTGGTGGGTTCAGTCTCTACCCTACTATAGAACTCTTTGAAGTCAGCTCGAACTGGGATGTCGTAATGAATGTGGCTTGATTATTATATAGCATCTTTGAGAGTTATTATAACTGATTTTTGTATGACAGACAGAAATCCACGGTAACAACACTCGTAACCAACAAGTGGCTCGCATTAAATGAACAATGAACGGGTTATTTGGTCTGGTTCAAATAAGGTTACATTCGAACGACACGAGGACTATAGGCAAAGAGTTTTGCATTTCAGAACTACGGTCTACGGTCAAGTATACTCACACATATCGCAACCTCATATCAACATCGTACGCGGCGTCAGGACTTTGAACTCTATAGATTTAAGGAGAACGTATGTTCCAATCGACGATCTATAATATAAATATTGGAAGGACAGCTCCCAGTGCTATTAACGGTTCTGAAAAAAAAAACCACTCTGGCTCTCTCAAAATGACGGAGTGCATGTACTTATGAAGCAAAAAAAAAACGTCGTACTAGGTTAGGTTTTGAATTATCGTCGCACTAGAGCTACATAAGGCCTATTGGCGATGGGCGTCATATTTTAGAACCAGTCGTGACGAGCCAACAACTGAATAGGCACCCAACGCAACCGTTAAGGGCGACATCGTACGCAGCGTTAGGACTTTGAAGGATATTAAACGTGCACTTCCTTACACGGGGTATTATTCGTCGGACATTTTTTGGCCGCATGGGCCGTTTATAGGTCGGCAGCTATTTTGGCGATGCCCGGTGCCCGGACCCGAACCTAGGACCTTCCGCATGCTAAGCGAGTGCTTAACAGACTGGGCTCCCCAGCCACCCGTAAAAGAAGGCATACTGCTTATGTTACAGTAAAGGGTGGTTATTAAATAACGCTCGCTATTCGGAGTGGTCTGTAGCTTGAATGAATAATCTAAATGCATCAAAAATTGAGACACCTACTATTCAAGAAGGGGGAAAAAAGAATGGAATCATAAAAAAGATAGAATCCTAAAAAAGAATCATAAAAAAGAATCATCATAAAAAAAACTTGTCTCTTGACCAGGGTTCTAAATTACGAGGCGTCGTCAATTATGGCCAATTACGGCCAACACAGCTAACTACGCCTCGCAATTTAGAACCCTGGTCAAGAGACAAGTTTCTTTTTTTTTTTCGAAAAAGAATGGAATCATAAAAAGGAAACTCGTTTCTTGACCGAGGTTCTAAATTACGTAGCATAGAAAATTATGGCTAATTACGGCCAACCCATCCAATTACGCCTTGTAATTTACAACCCTGGTCAAGTGACGAGTTTCTTTTTTTTTTATGATTCCATTCTTTTCCCCCCTTCTTGGTTAGCAAGTGTCTCATTTTTTTTTTTTGCATTTGGATTATTCATTAAAGCTACAGACCACTCCGAATAGCGAGCGTTATTTTATAACCACCCAGTATAAAAAAATCTGGTCGTTAAACTTTGTATGTACTATTTTAATTTGATTGAATTAACACGTTGCGTGCCACTGACTCCTTAGGGAGTCGCGTGGTTCCGATTCATCGATAACAGCACATTCTAATAAAATTCATAGTGCAATTTTGCCAACAGTTCTTATGAGTCCAAGTTAGTTAAACTTGATAAGCATGATGGTCTAGTCAGTGGTTGCACAAACTACGTGATCTAGCTCTGTCATCGACCCTTTTGTGTGATATTTAATTGACACCCCTAGTAATGCGCGTCTCTGACCAAACACACAAGCCTGAAAATATATATCTCTACCTACCAACCACCTAGTAATCCCATATGTGACTGATGAATTTCCATACATATATTTTAAGGGGTCTAAGGAGTCTTAAAAATGTGCAAAGAAGGAACTACAAAGTATAGTTTGATCTCTCATGTAATTTTTTAACTACTCAATATACAAGTATAATTTTTTTATATGTAATTCTACAAGATTTATTTATTATAAAACAAATTTTAAAATTTATGAAACTTTGGCCAAAACTAAAATAAATGATATTAAACATAAAGCTGTTTTAACACATTGTGATTAGGCTTGCGCGGCAAATTTTGAGGTCAAAATTCAAAAAATGACCAAGAAAATGACTTTATATTGTACAAATATGTACAAACTAGGACTTATACCTAAATTCTCAGCTAAATTTTAATTAGAAATTATTTAAAAATAAATTTAAAATCAAAATTTAAAAAAAAATTATTAATTTTTTTAGAAAAAAGCTCTTAAAATAATTTCTTATTAAAATTGAGATGAGAATTTAGGTATAAGTCCTAGTTTGTACATATTTCTACAATATAAAGTCATTTTCTTGGTCATTTTTTTCAATTTTGACCTCAAAATTTGCCGCGCACGCCTAATCACAATGTGTTAAAATAGCTTTATGTTTAATATCATTTATTTTAGTTTTGGTTAAAGTTTCATAAATTTTAAAATTTGTTTTATAATAAATAAATCTTGTAGAATTACATATAAAAAAATTATACTTGTATATTGAGCAGTTAAAAAATTACATGACAGATCAAACTATACTTTGTAGTTCCTTCTTTGCACATTTTTAAGACTCCTTAGACCCCTTAATTCTCATGCAGTTTTTGTGTTATTGCGAAGTGTAATCTTTCGCCAGGAACACTTCCTCGTATTTTTAGGACTAGCTGTCGTGCAGCTTTAGTTAACGACGTTAATTCAACCTAACCTTGCAATTTTACGACATCGAACTAAGATTTGTACTTGTTCGAAAATGAAGAATAGTTCGTTCATTTCCATTGTAACGAACATGTTTTTAAAAACAGGATGTTCTTCTACTTCATCAGCCTCTATCGATGAAGCCTCAATCGATGATTTGGTGGCAGCGAATGTGTTAACTCGGTTTAAAGATATACAGGTGTTGGTAACACAAAGTGAATAAAAAAAGTCTCAAACAATGACCGCAGAAGTCGCTTCTTAATTTTTTATTCAGTTGACAAAAAGAGTCAGAAAACTTTAATTTGGACTAACTTGCCTCTAAGTTATTATCCGTTGACTTAGAATTTTGTCAGCTTCCATCCACCATCGTATTTCATTTCAATATAAAATTTCAGTTATGCCAATCTCAAAAGAAGTACACAGTATTTAAATTTAAAATATTTTATTCACGCATATATACATTTACATAAGTACACAGACAAATATTTAAAAATTTACAAGACACAATAAATTTTTTCAAATGCAAACAAAAACAACTAAAAATAAAACAATCTAGTAAAACTTGTGGTCTATCAAACGAAATATTCGTTATTAAAATCAGTTCTAATGTTTCACACAAAAATATTTAAGTGTTTATCATCTGAAACATTGTCGTACTTTAAAAATTAATCTAAATTGTCTCTCGAATTCTACAAAATTGTAATCGCTTTTGTTTTTTCTAAGAAGCTTTCCTTGAGTTGAACTAAGAAAACATTTTAAAATACAGGTTGTTTCAAGGCTGCTGCAAAATATTCTCTACCATCGTCTTTGTAGGTTCATGGTTCTCGATTTCCTCCCGTTGTATACTCTCCGGCACAAAATTCTTCATGAACTTAGACAGCAAACCCTTGAGTCTGTCATTCGTAATGGCGACCTCAGCCTTGGAGATGGGCCTGTACTTTTCCCCATACATAGTCAAGTACTCGTGACTCAAGAGATAAGAGTGCAGCGATTTCCAACCTCCCCCAACAAAAAAGTTCTTCGCCACTGCCTTCTCAAAGAACTTGCACAGGATTTTGATCGAGTCCCTGAGATATTCTTTGTATCCTCTGTTGCACAGGAACGTCTCTGTTATGGCGGCTACTGAGAGGATCGACACCAGCCTCTCGTTGACTTCGTAGATGCCGTCATTTATGCAGTAGTAGGTGAAGATTGTGTATTGCAGATACAGCTTCCATGAGGCGTTCCATCGTTCTAGGTTGTTTTTGAGGTAGGGTTGCCAGAGGGCACGACTGGCAAAAGAGTGCATGAAGACCACCTTGCTCATATTTTCGATCAGCGTGCCGGACACTTAATCGTCGACAGACTCCATGTATTCCAAGGGAATGTCTTCGAAGACTTTGTGTCTTGCCCGAAGTAATCTGAATACTTCGGTTAGAAAATATTTCACAGCTGGAGCGGCTCCTTCCATGTTTTGTTTCAACGAAAACTAGCTTATTTCAATTAGGGATCCTGCTCAATCAACGCCCAACTAAATCGAGCGATCATGCCTTGGAAACAAGAGGTTACATGATGACAGGTTGGTTGGTTGGTATACATATATTTTCAGGCTTGTGTGCTTGGTCAGAGAACCACTTATAAATCTTCGTCAAGTAAGACAGTCACAACACACACACTCACACGCACGTGAGAGATGCTGCCATCTATCACGCTCCACCTCCACAACTTAGACATGTCCCTGAGAGAGAGGGAAATAGTCTCCAGGGACCTGTACCCGTGGGAAACTGCGTAATGACCGCCCACAGGACTTTCGGACCCAACAGATTTAACGAGCACAACACGTATAATCCGTATATACTCGGTGTGTCTTCAGCGATCAGGACTCGATCGCTGGACCTTCCTATACGAAGATCGAGATACTGACCACAGGGCCCCCCACAGCCCCATGATGACAGCATGTGCAAGAGACTACATCTTTGGAAGATTAGTTGCGATGCCACAAAAACTTTGAAATAATTTTCTGTACTACTAAATGCAAAAATACTAATATTGTGGGATCGCAGCCTATTACGCTACAGTTTGCGCACTGTACCGGGTGCGGGTACGATTACCGCCTGGGTGTACTTTCTCTCTCTCTTTCTCTCTAGGGGCTGGGGAGCCCAGTCGGTTAGACACTCGCCTAGCGTGCGGAAGGTCTCAGGTTCGGGTCCGGGCATCGCCAAAATAACTGCCGACCTATAAACGGCCCGTGCAGCCAAAAATGTCCGACGAATAATACCCCGTGTAAGGGAGTGCACGTTAAATATCCTTCAAAGTCCTAACGCTGCGTACGATGTCGCCCTTAATGGTTGCGTTGGGTGCCTATTC
Source organism: Hylyphantes graminicola (assembly GCA_023701765.1). Classification (NCBI taxonomy): domain Eukaryota; kingdom Metazoa; phylum Arthropoda; class Arachnida; order Araneae; family Linyphiidae; genus Hylyphantes; species Hylyphantes graminicola. Next base: position 24,825,997 of record CM043118.1, on the reverse strand, counting down.
AGGTGTTGGCTCGTTACTTGACTGTGGTTCTAAAATACGACGCCCCTCGTGTAGCTCTGGTGCGACGATAATTCAAACCTAACCTAACCAAACCTACCTTCTCTATCTGTCTAGGCGAGTTTACATGAGCCATCTAATTCGTGGAATGCCAAACCCTCCATTAGAGAAAAAAGTGGTCGAGCAGGTTTTTTAACCCTAATGATATAGTCTGTGGCCGCATCCATGGAATGAAACATCAAACCCTCCTTCATTGAAGGGTTTGCGAAACCCCCCGATCGCACCCCTGCAATTCCGGTCTGCCTGGGTGAAAATCCCCAACTTGCGGAGTTTGCTCTTTATTGCATGGATTCGATGGCTCATGTAAACACGCCTTCTGTGTCATTAGAAAAAATCTGTCTGTGTCTGTCTTACTTGATGAAGGTTTATATTATAAGCGTGTCTCTGATCAAGCACACAAGCCGGAAAATATATATACCAACCTTCCTACTAATATTTGGGATATCCTCTTATCCTAAACAATGGTCTTTAGAGGCTTTTGTGCTGCCGAATGCTAATCTTATCTATGAAGGCCAGGGTTCAAATGTGGCCGTCCTATAAATTGATATGAGCTACGGTAATGAAAAAAATATCCTCGTAATCCCACGAAGTTCCCAATTACACTTTGCGAAAAAAGGGATCGTTAAATCCGCGAGTCCAAAATGATATGACTAGAGAGCCCTGTTGGTATTAAGGCACTAGCCTTATATGCAAAACGGGCCCGGGCATTGACAAAATAACTATTGACATATAAGGCGCGTTCACATAGGAAATAGCCGGTGTTTAGCTGGCTATTTTGTGAAGCCTTATATTGCTTACAAATAAGATTAGCTTTAGATCTACAGAATTAACTTCATAATTACAATGATAATAAAAAAAAAATTGTAATGAATTATATTTTTGATTAAATTGAGTTAATAGGTGTTTTTTTAGTTTTAACCAAAAATTCTGAAAATAAAGGATTAATAATAAAAAAATCCTGCCAGGCATTTTCAGAATAAATATTTTCAAAGGAATGATTAAAATGTGTAGCAATATGAAAACAAAATATAATGAAAATTAACATAACCGTCATAAATAAAAGCATATTCTCTGTTTAATATGTATTTTAGCATTCTAAAACAATTGCTTCTATTACAACTGACAATTTTATCCCAACAAAAACATCTCTGTAAAAGAAGGCCAAGTTCTTACAAAAAAAAAGGTCTGGCCTACAAAAGAAGTGAAATCAACAAAAAGACCAAGTTCAATGGAATTTGCTGAGTTAAAGTTCTAGAAAAAATTAAGCCTGGACAACCAAAGATTTGAAAACAAAAAAGGATCAAGTTCAATAGAAGTTGATGAGGTTATAAACCCCAAAACATTTTGTTTTAAGATGCAGCTTAGGTCTAACACATTCTTACTAGCTGTTTGTGTAACTTGGCCAATACGCATTGTGAATATGGAGTTGAACCCTTCGTACCTGGTTGAATTTCACCTCGGGGCGTTTGAGTAAGTCTGTATTTGATTTATCCCTAGTTAAGTGGTGAATGACGCGCACCTCTCGGGTGGAAAGGGGTAAAATAGTAGTCGTACCACATGCGTTGGCGTTGCAGGTAAATAATAAAAATAAAAACGTTTGCTTTTGTTGCCAGGATTACCATCACACTTAGTTGGTGATACTTATCTGAATGAACATTTAGCTTTTTGCAACTGTTGAAGCGTTTTAATAAGGTAATCGTTCTATTTCCTTCAAAGAATAGTCAGATTTTCGATATTTTTAGTCATGATTTGAGCAGGCATCCAATTTAATTCGAAATAATAGATACTGCTACGGTGAATATTATTTTTTTAGACTTAAGATCCGATATTTTTTCTGCATCTTAGCAGGTATGTGCAACCGATTCCCGTCCGCCATGAGGCTGGTTGCGTGGATCGTTTTTTTGATTAAAGAGATGTTTCGCCTTCCAAATAGCCCTATTCATCTCTCCCCTGGGTTTTCACCCTACTGGGGTCTTACCTTTTGGGTGGACTCTTACGGCTCCGGTGAATATATGTTACGTACGTCCCCGTCGAACAATAATTGCGATCTGTAAATAAAGAACAAGGCAGTGCTCCATATATTATAGTAAAGCTCAGCGGTTTTACTACAAGATTCAAGCATTGAAAAACGAGATGCTACATTTACTTACGTGATCTAAAGAAATGCTCCAATCCCCATCGACTATTGTATTGATCTATTTAAAATTTTTAAAACATTTTTTTTATTTTATTTTACTTGATTATCAATAAGGTTTCAGCTGAATAAGGAGAAAGGCATGTTTTTTCAATTGCAAATAGCATTTATTAATATAAAAAAACACTAACAGAAATGTAATAATCTCGAACATATATATATATATATATATATATATATATATATTCATAACTACATAATACAAACTAACTAAATGTGTCAACTTTATAGTTCATTATTAAAACACCACAGCACATTATTGTTCAATAGATATACAACACATAGCCATCACCACGCAGAATACCACTAGGATTAACCATTTGATTAACTAGGGATAAATCAAATACAGACTTACTCAAACGCCCCGAGGTGAAATTCAACCAGGTACGAAGGGTTCAACTCCATATTCACAATGCGTATTGGCCAAGTTACACAAACAGCTAGTAAGAATGTGTTAGACCTAAGCTGCATCTTAAAACAAAATGTTTTGGGGTTTATAACCTCATCAACTTCTATTGAACTTGATCCTTTTTTGTTTTCAAATCTTTGGTTGTCCAGGCTTAATTTTTTCTAGAACTTTAACTCAGCAAATTCCATTGAACTTGGTCTTTTTGTTGATTTCACTTCTTTTGTAGGCCAGACCTTTTTTTTTGTAAGAACTTGGCCTTCTTTTACAGAGATGTTTTTGTTGGGATTTCACTTCTTTTTGTAAGTGGGAACACATAGTGGGGAAGTATAATGAGTAATGTGTTTAGTGAATAGGCAGTATCCTAATAAAATAAACATAGGATGGAGATTTACACTGCGGCGAGTACAATATTAACAATTCCTGTTTAAAATAAATATATATTGGTGACAAGAAGTAGCAGAAATATTTTATAACTTTCTAAGTATATTATGTAACAAAATTTGGGAGGGGGTGAGATGTGCTTGGGAGTATGACAAGAAAACAAATGACTAAATTCACAGCTTCACTTTATTTAAATATATAAATTTCACAATGAGGACATAAGATTTTAAGATTTAATGTAAATTAAGAGCAATCTGTTACTACAAAAGTAAAGGTCGAATAGTCGAATTGACGAATACAAAAAAGGCATCTAGCTTGGGCGTATAAATAGAGGTATATGGAGTCAGTTCACTTCGCTTCAGTCGCCCATTGGTCTATTTACATATATCTTCTCAACTGGAGCTTGCTTGTGTAGTTAGGAGTTTAGTATTTCACTTGCATGCTTTTTTTCCACCTCTCCTCGAAGTGCTGCCCTTGCGGCTTGGTTTTTTCTTTGGCTTCTTTGCGGTCATCTTCCTCTTCTTCCTATCGGGTCCCTCTTCCTGCTGCTGAACTTCGGCGACGCACGGTCGGGAAGCCCACTCGCGGTCTTTGCACTTTTTGCCGCATCTTGTCGAGGTTTCCATCTTTGGCAGGTCGGGCCTGTGCACGGATCTCAGCCTGTTGTACTCCAATATGGCCGATTTTTGTGCTTTAATGTTGCTGCAGTCCAGGTTGATGAGGTGCACTCCTTCGAGGCTTTTTACTCTGGACAAAGCGACGTAGGCCTGGCCGCAGGAGAAGACAGACGAACCGATGTCGATAAGCGCATTCCTCAGGCTCAACCCTTGGCTCTTGTGGATGGTGATGCCGTATGCCAGGCAGATAGGAAACTGTTTGCGGTGGACGTACACTCGGCTGGTAACCTCGAATTTCGATTTCACCGGCTCCAGCTCGTGGACGATTCCGTGGACAAACTGTATTACCACCGATTTTACTTTCGTGTCTCCTCCCCCGTCGTATATTATGCGCTGCACGGTGCCTATAGAGCCGTTCACAAGACCCAAGCTGACGTCAATGTTCCTCTTTAACATGATTCGCGCTCCGACCTTGACAAGTATTGTGTCTTCCAATCCGGCGGTCATTGACGAGTCTTCCTTGTGCTTCTCCAGTCCCTGACGGGCAATCTTCGCAAGGTCGTCGATGTCGACAAGTCGATGGTGTCCTCCGCCACTAGTTTGATTTCTTGTCCCTGCAGTGTCTGTAGCATGGCGTCGTTCAGCTGTCTGCACATATTTCTCGTTGGCAGCAGGCACACGGTGTCTTCGGGAAGTCGCGCCAGGTATTCCGATATCTCTCTCAGTCTTCCTTCGGTGTGCTGCGAGGAGAGGGGGATCAATCTCGCTGACAGGGCCCTGCGGTCGGCGACGGTCACGGTGCCAGTACGGATCCTTCCTAGCATTGAGGCGTAGACCGCATCGTCGGCCTGTCGCATGTTCTGGGTGAGCTCGTCGTACGTAAACAGTTGCTGCCACAGGTTCGGGGCGTCCAGCGAACCCAGAAGCTTGTTGACTTCCGCTGCGGACAGCTTCTCGAACGCCGACTTCTCCCTGACCGGTGGCAGCTGCAGTAGGTCACCCAACAGCAGCACGTGTCTCTTCCCAAACCAGCCGTCCGGCTCGTCACCCGTGTCGAAGATCTCGGACAGTCGCAGGTGGATGTAGGCAAGGGTGATGTTAGAAATCATAGATGCTTCGTCGACGATAAACAGAGCCACGTCTTTTAAGTCGCACCGCAGGACCATCAGCACCTGGTCGGACAGCGGGGCGTACTTTGGGATTCCTTTGTGCTCCACGGGAAGCTGCAGCAGTCGGTGGATGGTGAGTCCGTTCACGTTGAAGGCGGCGATACCGGTGGGGGCGGCGACAGCCACCTTCTTTCCCGTGTGCCTTTGGACCCACAGCTTGAGCGTTTTGATGAGGTGGCTCTTACCCGTTCCGCCGGTTCCGCTCACGAAGCAGCGCAGTACCTGGGAATTCTCAGTCATGTCCGCGATCTTGTCGGTGACCATTTTAAAAACCCTCCTCTGGTCGACGTTCAGGTTCCCAAGCATCTCATCCAAGTTTTCGCCGCCCGCCTGATCATCGGCGGAGCCCATGTGCTGGAAGTCTTCCATGGCGTGCGCTGCCTCCAGCGGATCGAACTGCAGGGGGTTGTCGGCTCCTTCGCGCTCATCTACCTTCTCCTGCTCCCTCTTCAGTTCCGCGAGCTTGACCTCCACCGTCTCGAATGCCCTCTTTAGGTTGCCCTGCTGTTCGGCCTGCAGATCGCCGTAAGCCAGACCATCCTCCAGTTCCCCCTTTGCCGAGTGGAAAGCTTCTGTGTACGTTTCGAAACCCCCCTTCAGCTCCGTCAAATCCCGCCACGGCTTGAACATGAGGAGCAGCGCGAAGAAGTGCTTCTCCGGCATTTTCTCGACGTCGTAACTGTAGTGGTTGATGAGGTACGGCCTCGCCCTCCTCTTCAGGTATCTCCTCCCCCCGTCCAGAGCGTAGTGCTCCGAATCGGACTTTGCGGGTTTCGTTTTGGAAATTTCGAAGTTTCTGGAGAAGTCATACAAGTGCATGTTCTCCAGCTGCTCAGGTCTCTCCGGGTAGTGGTTGTCGACCCAGGACTCGTGGAAGATGTCGGTCGATTCTGGGTCGAGAAGGCTCATCTCTGCCCTCGATTTCACCCTCCTGTTTCTGTGCATATTTACGTCCAACCATCTTATGGCGGTGTGCGGGTCTGTGCCGTGGAGGGGGATGCCAAGGAGGGTGTCACTGGCCTCCATGGCACCACATTCCCTGTTGCCCAGCGCTCTGAGGCCGATGTTGTACAATCGACTCCTCAGCGACTTGGTGGAGTTTATCTGTTCGAACGTCTCCAGCGCGTGAGACTTCTCCCCTTTCGTCGAATATTTCGTGACATAGTAGTTGAGCAGCGTGCTCTTCTCGCCAATAAACTGTATGTCCATGTTTCCCTCCCACGCGAGCAAAACCGCGGCGTTATAATCATTTACCATCCGCCACTCCTTACGGCGCGCGATGTTGTAGAGGCGGCTGTTGGCGGACAGGTTCTTCCTCGCGGCAATCGAGCGCGTCAGATCTTTTAAAGTAAACTCTTCGGTAGCGGGCCGCGGGAAGCCGAACCTGCAGACGGACGAGAACCCATTCTTTGTCTTTTTCTTTCGCATGCAATAGCTGTTGTGCCTGTGCGTCTGGTAGGCAACGACGCGTTCGTGCAGCGTCGGAGAGACGCTCTCCCGTGGTATTTCGCATGTCACGTACTTCGATATGAAAGCGGCCACCTCTTCCGGGGGGGATTCGTCCAGGACCGGGGCGTCCTCCACCCACAGCATGAGGTGGAAGTGTTGTGCTCCCCTCGACTGGTATTCGCGCCGCCAGAAGTAGTGGGACACTTTGCCGAGGGGTCCGTCCGACGACGTTAAGAATCGCAGCATTGCCCTAAACCTGAGATCGATGAAACGCGAGGCGGATACCGGATCCAGTGCCACGAGTTCGCTTGTGGATTTTCCTGTCATATCGGGTTGCCCGTTAACCTCCCTGATGTACGCCCCCAGGTCCTCCCACTTCCATTCCGAGGGGCTAATCGTGAGAAACCAAGTCGCTGGGCCATAGTGCCGGGTCATGCATAGCAAGTCGTTCCTCGGTTTTCTCCAGAACTGTTCGGTGTTCCTAAGCCTTCCGAATATCGCCGTCAGATCTCCCTCAAGTTCGTCCCGACCGACCATCTGGAGGTACCGTTCGGCGGTGAATCTCTCCTTCTGGTTAACGGCGTTCAACTTATAGAATATTCCCGAACTCAGCTGTCGGATGTTCGCGTCATTGAGCAGGAAAAACAGATATTGCTGGTCGAGGCGAAACTGCGAAAACCTCGACTTCAGCCGTGTCTTGATGAATTCGGCGGAAGTCAGTTTCTGCGCGCGCGGGTAAAACTGCCCAAACTTTCCCTCGACATAAAGGTGGGGAAAGCACTTCTCGTCCAGGGCAGTGTCCCTTCCGTCCATCGGAGGAGCGTTCACTTTCAGCATCTGGTAGAGCGCGGAAGCAGAAGCGTTGTTTCTCCTCTCGTGAAGCGGATAAATTGTGTACTGTTCGTACTCCTCTTCTTTTTCCTTCGTCACCTGCGTCAGGAGGGCTTCCGTGTTTGGCTTCCCGTCCTCCTCCTCCTCCACGTTGGCGATGTGTCGCAGGTCCTCCTCCATCCCTATCAACAGCTCCTGGGGAACCCCGGGCATCACTATCTCGGAATAGTGCAAGTTAATGCGCTTCAGCAAGGTCAGGGCGGCGTATACCTTGTTGACGTCTACAAGGTCCTCCCAGATCAGCCTGGACTTTGTCGGTGCTCCACGGACAACGATGTACAGCTCCGGGTTCCTGTTCAGAGGGTCTTCCGGCTTCGGCAGCTTCTTAAGGGTCTCTTCTAGTGGTAAGGGCAGGTGGAAAGTCCTGCCTTTCACCTTCTTTACCAGCCACCTGTTTGGAATGCGCTTGTTCCCAACGGGTACCATGGTGGTGACGACTTGGAAGGCCTTTGCGCGCTGTATCAAGATTTTCTCGTAGTCGTTTAGCTCGCTGATCTCGGGCGGTAACTCGCTGGCACCAAGGCCGTTAATGACGCAGGTGGCCGGTACCTGGTCGGCCCGAATCTTATGGAGGCACGAGTGGCACACGTGGGGACTCATGTCAGTATTTCTAGTGGCGTAGTATTTCTCGATTTCTTTCCAAGCGCCTGTGTCGAGGGGCTTGCGTAGTCTCACCAAGCTGCACACGTCTTTGGAGCAACACAGTTTGTTGCATGATACGCAGGCCAACTTCGGGGTGTCTTTGCAGTCATTTAAGTATTTCTTGAATGCCCACTTGTGCTTCGCGATGACCATGTCTTCCGCAATGTCTCCTGAACTCTCGCATTCGAAGGCAATGTCACCCTTTTTCTCTCGGTTCCCTAGTTCTTCGATCTCGGCTACGTCCAACCTCTGCAGCGCCTCGTCTATTTTTCTGATCAGCTTGCTCTCACTTTGCACGTAATAAAACTGCCTCACTACCGACCTCATTACGGGAAAATGGGCCTTAACGGTGTTCATGAACGCAATGTCGGACTGCATTTCTTCTGTCTCCGTGGACATTTTGTACAGTTGGCCGGGCGTATTCTTCTGCACCTTCCGGAACACTTCCGCCAGCTTTCCGAGCTTCGAGTCGTCCAGTGCACACACGCTATCGTGGCACTCCCACACTAACCCCTTTCCCGAAATTTCTGTTTCGGAGAAAACAACTCCACCCGTCCTGCCAGCCTTCATTGGGTGGGCGTCCGTGTGCACCCTGTACGCCTGTTCGGCGTAAAAGGGCTCCTGGTTGTCCCTGTGGCCGCATGGGCCGAGGAACGCATCAAATTTTTGATTAATAGTGCTGTTGGCGCTACACGACTCGAGGCTTTTCATTCTGGCGACCAGCTTCTCCTTCAGGGCTTCGACCCGCTTGCTGAGTTTCCGGACGGTAACCTTCCTCCTGTACAACGCCCATTTGACAATCTCCGTAGCTTTCAAAGAATCTCCCACTTGCTCTGTCAATTTTTCACGTATCTCGTCCGCGCTTCCCTGGAATTTGAGATATTTTTGGGATCTTTTACGTGCAACGGCCTCTTTTATAACCACGGGGTTGTTCTTGCCGTAGCGCTTTACGGCACGACGGTTCACATCCGGATGGGATGCAGCGTAGCGGTCTGCGGCACGACGGTTCACATCCGGATGGGATGCAGCGTAGCGGTCTGCGGCACGACGGTGCACATCCGGATGGGATGCAGCGTAGCGGTCTGCGGCACGGCGGTTCACATCCGGATGGGATGCAGCGTAGCGGTCTGCGGCACGACGGTGCACCTCCGGATGGGATGCAGCGTAGCGGTCTGCGGCACGACGGTGCACCTCCGGATGGGATGCAGCGTACAGCTTTTTTGAAACCCGTATCTTATCTGCGTGTTTGAAACGATAACGACTGTCAGCCTCTCGTTTCTGCTCTTTTCGCGAGCTTTCAGATGTTTTTGGCCTCCCCATCTTTTTCTTGGTTGGCCTACCCCTTTGAACCTTGTTGACGTGTCCATCAGGATTCGAGGTCTGTTCGAATATCTCCCCCATTGAATGGTTGCGCGCACAGGCAGTTTTTGGAGGAGTGCTCTCGACTGCGTAAAACAAATCGTAATGCCCCGCAATATCCGACCCAGTGAAACGTAGCCGCCTGACAGGTCCTCCGTCGCTCCCAGTGAATATACCCCTCAGCGTCCCTTCCTGATACACCTCGAAAGTAAACGGGAAAATTTCTGCTGCAGCAAACAATTCGGCAGCTGAGCCGAATGTTGTCTCTTTTTTCATATCGAAAGCGTAAGATTGACTGTCCATGTACTGTTTGCCCGATCTATCACACGTCAATACTCCTAGTCGGTCCCAATTTTTAACTATGTGATTAACAATCAACAATCTTACCTCCAATGACCGTGATATCTTACCATGCACCGCTTGCGATAATGAATGAAACAAACAGGAGCCGTCTCCGGGCATTTGTTGTACTTGATGGAGCTCCAAATCACCGCTAGGAAGTTGCAACATCTCCTTTTGCAACATATTTGTTGCCATACTGTAAATAAAACTTATATTAAAATACGTTTTCAAATTAACAAGAAGTTCTTAAAGAACTAAAATAGCCTACTTTCCTGTTACTCAAATACTTACTAAAATTCTTATCTTGAAAAAAAAAACTAGGTTCGTAACAGTAAGTGACATCCACAACCGTTTTTCTACATTAAATTTAAAATAAATTTCACTAAACGCAGCCTCTAACTAAACACAGCACTAAACACAGCTTTATTTGCAGTTATAAATAATCTTTAATTTTTCGTAGAACAAAAACCAAAAAACTACTCCTCAATAAACATTGACTTGCTGAATTCGGCTAGTTTCATTTATTTTATTTCGAAAATTAAATAATTATAACTTAAATCGTTTGCAAAAATTTATATTTCAAAGAATAAATATGTAATATTCCTCGCTTTCAAATAGAATGAAAACAATTCGTAGTATATATTTGACGTCATCTTAAATTGGCCGATGTCTCAAAAATAAATTTATTTTAATTTATTGTCGAAAAGAATTAAAGTTTCTCAAGCAATTGTTGCGATGGCAATGGTGATTTAATTCTAATAAATATGGCTTCCTATGCTTTTTAAATGAGCATTAAATTTTGAAGTTTTTTAAATAATTGAAGTACTTCGAATTCGAATTCTTTTCTGAAATGTTATCCAATCTAGACTTGCATCCCGAAAATAAATGCCTCAAAATAAATGCCTAATAAATGAAAATAAATGCCTAATGACAAAAATGAGAATAAGTTTCAATACGAAATCTGATATAACAGTTAATCAGACTCAAAGGAATAAATTTCTAACCGTATTAAATTTTTTTTAATAAATTGAAAAAAAAAACAAAAAAGTTGACAAATTTTGTATAATAATTTTTAAAAAAATTTAATTATTAATCTGCTATACAGAAAGAGAATTTCCAATTACATAGCATGTAAGACACTACAACCGAACAAACAAACATTGAACATACAAGATAAAATAACACTAAAATCGAATAAAAAACACAAACAAACATTGAACAAACAAGGATTAAAAAATGACTAAGATAAAAGCATTAAAATTGAGTAAAATACGCACCAATAAAAATACATATATATATATATACAGCAGATAGGAATTATAAGGTTACTGATAAGATATATCTTTTTAATTTCGTAAAATTGTCGAAAAATAAATCACTACTTATTGGGAGTTTATTAACAAGTTCAATGAATTGTATATATGGCTGATTTTTAAGATAGTTTTTAGTGAAAAAGGTTCTTTAAGAACATATTTATTCCTTGTAGTATAATTAGGAACAAAGAAATTAAATTCTTGTAATATGTGAGGACAATCAATTTTGTAGTTTAGGATATTGTAAAAAATTTTAAATACAGATATTGATCTTCGACATTCTAAAGTAGTAAAACTAGATGGTCTGAAGAACTCATGGGATTTACGTGCTATGAAATATATAATTTTTATTTTATTTTTTCAAGTGATATAACATCACACTTGTTTGAAGGATTCCAAATCATGCAATTGTATTCAAGAACCGGACGAACAAGTATATTAAAGAGATTGAAGAGAACATTAATATCGTCAAAATCATATGCAGTTCTTTTAAGGATTCCTAATTTTTTAGAAGCTCTAAGCATATTATCCCGGATGTGTAAACTAAAACTAAAACTAGATTCATATATGACTCCCAGATCTTTTATGTAAGTCTTTCTTGTGATAATTTCATTATTCAATGTATAATTACTAAGATATGGGTCAAGTTTCCTTGTAAACGTAAGAACGACGCATTTAAATCAGTATTTAGAAAAATCTTATTTTCAGTACACCATTTATCCAATTTGTCCAGTTCAGTCTGAAGAATCAATATTTGATGAAATAATCCTAAAAACTTTTAGATCATCAGCAAAAAGCAAACAATAATAAGCAGCCCCAGAGGCAACTGAAGATATTAACTCGGATCGAAAAAAAAAATTACACCCATACTAACAATAACCTACTGCGGCTTAACCACACCATTGGAAATATGTTATCAATTTTTTTGTTGATACAAATTAAAAAGAGGCCAATTTAATAAAAAGATTAACTTATCAAAAAAATAATTAAAATTTTATATCAAATTTCCAATAGCGCTTTACGTTATTCCCTATGTACTAATATTCATTGTGTATTAAATAATATATTAACAGTGAACTAAAAAAAATTTAATAACATTGATACCATTACAGTTCAGATTGAATAAGTAATTGGTATATATATTTAGTGGTGGTAAATAAGAGAGATTCCTTCATTCTGATTATAACTTTTAGTATTCACAGATTCTTTTGGACGAAAAAGACGTCATAAAAACGCCATTTTGACATAATGTAAATACGACATTATAAATGAATAAGAACGACGTTTTTACTAGGTAAAAATAGGTTATTATTATTTGTACAATACGATTTTTTTAATTGTTGAAAAGGCGTATTCGAGTCAAAATAAAAGACTAATTATTAAGATGTCAATATGACGAATTTTGCATAGTAAACGGCCCCAGAGGCAACTGAAGGAATTAAGTCAGATCAACCCAATTTTGCAATAGCATATCCTATTATATATAAAATCATACTTGAATAATATTAATAAATATTAATGGAACAACAAAACTTATTACCTGTGTGAAAATGTGATGACGGTGAAACTAATTGAATAATCCAAATTTTCTAGATCGGTAGAAAGAATAACCTTTAAAGGAATGTCAGTACAATAACCAATCTGAAAGAAGTCAGATAATAGACTGACCAAATGACAGTTGTAAAAGCCTTGAAACTGATTTTCTCGCCAGAACACATTTTCTACCCAACCAATTTAATTGCACTATTCTTCTTGAACAACAAAATAAACTAAAAAAAATTCACCTAAAAAGCACCTGCGGACTTCGTAGCTATAAATAAATCAAGTATTAAAATATTTGAGAACAACGTTTTAATGTTCTTTTACGCCGAGAGGAATTGTTTATTTTCCTTTTTTTAAATTTACACAAACTATCTGAATAACGAGCTAACGCATACCAGAACACGGTCAAAAGACTAATATTTATTATCAATATTTGACATTATGTTTATTCAACGTCATAAATTCAAAACATTTTCAGTTAGACGTGTTTGTGTAATTTTTCAGCATGATATTTATGTTGTAATTTTTTTTTATTTTGGCCCATTTCTTTACGATTTAAAACGATTTTCCAGTAGGATATTTATGACGTCAAACAGATTTTATGTCGATGTATTTTGGGCATTTGAAGTTTCAGAACAAGGGTGAATCTGTTAATTATTATTCCGCTTTTAACAGATCTATATAAAAAAATATATATCGCTGCCGCATATGAATGCAATTACCCATTTTAGTTTTAATTAGTATTTTAATAATAATAATCTTTATTATTACAAAAAACAAAAAATAACAAATAACCAATAGAAAATATGGTGCGCCAAGGGGAAGAATTTCCCGTACAAGCGAACAAAACATAAATAGTTGGAAATGAACACAAACAAAAGCAGAGAAACAAATAAGAATCGAACATAATATGATGTGGCAATCAGCTGGGCATATACAGATTTAATTAAAATGCTTCAAACTAGAGTGAAAAATAAAGATCCAAGCCGTCAATATTAATGAAAAACTCAAAAAGTTGTTTTTTGAAGTAATAATATTTATTTGTATTCGTTAAGTTAATAGGCAGTTTATTATACAATTTAGGGGCAAGATAGAAAAAATGTTTAGTAAATATAGTTTTGGAAAATGTTGGAATTCGGAAAATATCACTTGATCTGGCATAATAAAAGTTTTCATTAAGTTCACAGAGTGATTTATTTTGATAAAGATGTAAGCAAATTCGAAAAAAAAAGCATTATAACGTACAGGGAGTAAATTAAGTTCTCGATAAATTGGACAATTAAGTGATTGGTAGTTCAGGAGTTTAAAACATTTATTTTGTATTGAAATAATTGGTTGTAAATTGGATCTGTATTCTCCACCCCAAATAATAATACCATAATTAATCAGAGAATAAAACAATGCATAATAAAGAGTTTTTAAAAAAGTTACATGTACTTTACGTTTGATGTGGTACAGTTTAACTAATATAAAACGTAGTTTATTTCCCAGGTCATTGATATGAGTTTTCCATTTCAAATTAACATCAATATGTTCGCCCAAGTATTTGATACTTATTTATTATTATTTTCGCCGAACGTCGTCAATGGAGAAATGTTCTAAGTTCTTTTAGTAATCAGTTCGCAATGCCGAGTTCAATGAATAAAATAGAACACTGCAAACTTGTAAATTTACTTAATTCGTTAATCACTCAACTCGCAACACATTATTATTATCATTTTGTAGGAATAAGTGGGAAATATTGATTTATCTAATATTTGCTTGTCAAGTTGATGACACAAATTCGCATTCCGGTTTCAGACATATAGATAGGGTTAATCAAGTCTTTTTTCGATATATTTTTTCTTCTTCTTAGAACACGCATATTATGAATTCTTAGTGAATAACAAGTAGATTTGTAATAGTAACTGTCACCTGGAACTGCTTCCACACAAAATTTATACACCTTAGAAAAAAATAGCCAAACACAACATTTAGTTGCAATTTAAACTTTTATAAGCATGCCTTTCCAACAAAAAAAGAATTTTTAAAAGTGGACGATTAGAACCGAAAGAATGACAGACTGTTTTATAAAGGACAGACGGACAGAAAAAAAGTACAGACAAAAAATCAAAAAGTTTGAAATATAGGTGTTTGATGTCATACCTTTCGAACAAAAAAATAATTTTTAAAATCGAGCGGTTAGAACCGAAAATATGACAGACCTTCTTGTAAAGGACAGATTGACAGACGGACAGAAAAACGTACCGACAGACGGACGCAAAGTATGAAATATGATGCCATAACTTTAAAAAAAAAAGATTTTTTAAAATCAGACGATTAGAACCGAAATTATGATAGACCGTCTCATAAAGGACAGACGGACAGAAAAGCGTACAGACAGACGGTCAGAGAGTATGAAATATAGGTCTCCGATATCATTTCTTTCTAGCAAAAAAAGAATTTTTAAAATCGGACTGTTAGAACCGAAAATATGTCAGACCGCTTATAAAGAAGATTGACAGACGGACAGAAAAACGTACAGACGGACGGACACAAGGTATGAAATACAGGTCTCTGATGCTATGCCTTTCTAACAAAAAAAAGTGAAATCGGATGATTAGAACCGGAAATATGACAGACCGTCTTATAAAGAACATACGGACGAAAAAGCGTACAGACAGACGGACAAAAAGTATAAAACATAGTTCAAGTCTTTGATATATGTCATTTCTTTCTAACAAAAAAAATATTTTTTTTAAATCCGATGGTACTGTTTGAAAGATTCTGTTCAAGAAATCGTCACTTGACCACGATTTAAGAAATACGAGAATCGCCGCCAATAACCCTTATGTAGCTCTAGTACAACGTTACTGCAAGCAAAATCCTTAAAAAAAAACATTTGCCCATTGTGAAGCATTGGTTCCAACCATTACTCATATGTAGCCCTTGTGCGATGTTAATCCTACCTCCAAACAACCAATGGCTCTTTATAAAACATGGTGCTGGTTCCCGGCTCAGGTGCTGCACTTGAAAACCATTCAATTTAGTCAAAATGCTGATTGACACATTAAATTAGTAATATCGTGTGCTAAATCCCACACATGAAAACCTTTAACGTATCTGAAGGCAAATAACTATTTGAATTGTTGGCGACGACGTTTAATCGCCGCTGGTATATCAGCGTATGGAGAGCATTGCAACTGCTTATGAAAAAGGGCGCCAATCAGTTTACGCCCAACCCCGGGTAAAATCTTCGATTTTCGGATTTTTCCTGTGATATGCATGCTCTATTCTATAAATGTTCCAATTTTCGTAACTCCATAACAAGCCGTTGTACCTAAACATTATGATCGCCCGTCAGTCAGTCAGTGAGTCAGTGAGTGAGGGACATATTTGTCGTTTTTCTGGTTCATTTATCTCTGGCTTAAATGAATTTCGAACGCTGGAAATTTTTTTCTAGGTTAAGTCTCACTAGGACACCCAGAAAAAAGTCTAAACTCGAATCTAAAGTGCGTAGAAGAAAAGAAATGGGTCTCCAAAATTATGCCGAAATGGTCCCAGTAAAGGATAGTCAGTGCCGCCTTCGTTATGAACTTGGCGATGCACTGCCGTGCATCCAGATGTACGAAAATGACACCAAATATTCCGTTAAGGCCTTTTCACACGGTATCCCTTGTGCACGGAACTGCTCGGACAGGGTTGTCCACCTGCAAAGATTCTGACGTCACACGTTCCTGGAGGGGTTGTTGTGAATGATACTTATCGCTAGTCTTGGCACATATTTTCAATTTTTCAATATTTTTACAAATTTCTATCACGTGTAGGAATTGGTTGGTTGGTATACATATATTTTCAGGCTTGTGTGCTTGGTCAGAGACCCGCTTATAATCCTTCATCACGTAAGACAGACACAACACACATGCACACATACGTGACAGATGCTTCCATCTATTGCGCGCCATTTCCACAATTTAGACAAGTTCCTGAAGGGGAGGGAAATAGTCTCAAGGGGCCTGTACCCGTGGGAAAATGTGCAATGACCACTCACAGGACTCTCGGTCCCAACAGATTTAATGAGCACGAACTCCGCATATTCGGTGGGATCTTCAGTGGTACCGAGACTCGATCGCGAGACCTTACGATAACGAGATCGAGATCTTAACCACAAGGCTCCCCACAAGCCGATTTAACGAGGAGTACTAACTACAAAAATCAACATTGGCGAGCATAAAGTAGATTTTTCTCCATTTGGCAAACTCGATTTTGCCAACAAGACGTCAGAGCTATACTTGATGCTGATTGGCTACCTATATCTCTCCGCCAAACCTGTTTACCGATTTTCGTGTCTCCACGAAAAAATTCAATGAACAGTCCTCTACAGCGGTTCTCCATGTTATTCCTATGGAAGTTCCGTGATCGAGGTGCTCCGTGTGAAAAGGCCCTTAATTAACAAATCGCAATGCATGCAGAGATGGCTTGAAATCGTTACTACCTACGACGCGGGCACGTTTTCGCACCCGCAATTTTCCCTAGAGAGGTTTTTTTTTCCTGATAGCCGGCGAATAGCCGGTGTTTGCTCTGCATGAGAACGGGCCCATAATGGTCGAAACAGCCCAAAAATACTTACGAATATAGTTTCCCGTGTCGAGGAAGTCCACGTTAACATTCTCCAAAGGACCGACTCATTAATATTACTTGTTTTAACTATAAAAGGCACAGTAAAAAGAATTTATTTATTCAACTCAGTTGAGAAAATATCTGTTAGCATAAGTAGATGGAGGTTTAATATAAAATAACTTATATTTTCAGCTTACTGGTTTTGAGCAGCTAATCTCAACTTCTCATTAATATTATTACGAGGACCCGTTCTTTGTGACTCGTTCATTCCAGACCGACTCATCCATTGATTGTTTATGTTTTTACAAAGAAATCCTTTTGGCGTCCTCTTATTGCGTCGCCGGTAAGTTTCGAAACATATTTACTTAAATAATACTTATGTATTTATTGGAAGATTGGATTTTATATACGATTTGTAAAACGAGGAAGAAATCTTCTATCGAATCGGAATGAAGTGTCATTTGCCGAAAGTGCCATTATTGAATTAAAAGGACACATTTGTGTCAAAATAACACGTGATATTAACAACATTTTCTGCAATCAAATCTGTTTAAAAGTTATATTTAAGTAGCAAATATTTCATATTGATCTCTAGTTTCTTTAACACTAAAATAATTCCTAACTTTATTGAAATCAACACTCATTACACTGGTATCTGACCATTCTGATACTCTCATTTTATAAAAACATACTTTATAGTAATAAAAGCATATGTATTACTGGGGTCAAGGTTATCAAATCAAGTCATTGGTAAATGTGCTGATGAAATAACACTTGAGAAAAATTAAAACAGTCTTGTTTTGTCATTTTAAAAGTACTGATTCTTTGTATTGACATTTACACATATACATACAACATATCTTTCTGAATAGCTATTTTACGGGTACAAAGTAGAACTAGTTCTTTTGGAATGACAAAACACGACTATTTACATCTTTGCCTTAGAATTTGCTAGCCTTCAAACAGACAGTATCCTTTATTAGTACAGCTTTTGTTGTACCTTTTATTATTACAGCATTTGTTGTATCCTTTATTACCGTACAGTTCATCAACTAAACTGGAAAGCCCTTGTGTAGCTTGAGTTCGACATTACTTCAAACGAAGCAAACTAACAGTTAAATTGAGGGTAAAGAACATTAATTGTGTTGATTGTCAGGCTGCGCAGTGGTAGTTCAGGATTATCTTTTTAACAAAATTAGGTAGATCCTACCTACCCTCCTTGCCAACCTAAGTTGGGTAAATAGAAATATGCTGTGGAGAAGATCCTTCTGTGAATATAAAGAGTTCCATAAATTATTTGTAAATCCATTCAGAAAACATTAATTTCATTTAAGGTCTAACAGATTTGAATCTTATTTGAGAAAAGTGGTCAATTTTTTCAGAATGAAAAGTGTATTTTGGTTAAATTGTATTCAGATCATTTTGTATGTAAATATTACCAAACAAGATTTTCCAACTAACGGACAAATCGCGCTTTTCACTCTGCTTTTTTACTCTTTGATTTTACCCAAGTTAGGTTGGCATGGAGTGTAGTTATTTAGATTTTGTACCACTTAAGATAAGTAAATTCAGGGAATATGTGGTCTTTATTAGGGGGGGGGGGAATCCTGCAAAAAATTATTGCTGATTTTTTGCCAATGAGCATGAGACAGAACACAGTTATTGAAGCAAAAATTTTACATAATTCCTATGTGTCTTTCCATAATTTAACTGTGTCTAAGTTTCTAACTTAAAAATTAATTCTAATACTTAAAATTTTACTATATTGTTTATTTTCCTTTTTTTTTTCATATTACTACATCATTCTTTTTCTTTCTAGTAGATGCTGAAATTTCTCAAATGATGGCTGGAGTAGGAGGAAAAGGTATGAAGAGAATTGAACGTTTATATTTTAAATAATTATACTACATTTAGTCATTATCTATTTATACCTCAGACTCCTGATGATACATCATTTTCAGAGTGTACAGGTTTAGACAATAAAAAGCAAACCAAACAATCTTAATGCTGGTATATGTAATTCCAATTTTAACTTTATGCTAATAGCAAGCAAATGCAAAAAAAAAAGCAAAAGAAAAAGAGTCAAATAATCTAAAAATCATAATTCAATGATTGCTTTAAAGCTACGAATCGTATGAAATATCTGGCAATACAAAAAGTGAAAAAAAACTACAACAAAGACTCTGCTCGTATTACTTTGTCAGGAGGCCAGAGCATGGAAGAGTTTGTGTTAAAGCAAAAGACCAAATACAGCAGCTGTCCCCAACACCCAGCAATATTCCCAATTTTACGTTAATAGTCTGTAGTAGCCAACTGCAAAGTTTTATTTTGGAAATTAATTTCAAGTTTGGAAATTAAATATATAAATAAACATGAAAGTGATTCAAAGATTTGAATTGTTATGCATACAGAGATTTTGTATTGAATATTTCTAAATGAAAAATAATAGCTTAGATATTTTATAACATTGCCCGCCATTTATTGAATTTAATCAATAAGTTTGATGTTCAAGAAAGGAAAAAAAATTTGTGATAGTAGAATGAAGAAGAATGAGAAAAGTAAATTAAGCTGCACAGAATTGAAGAGCTGAGTGGAAGAACGTGCTAAGTGACATTTTTGAAAAAAAAAATTGAGATTTTTGCATCAATAACCATTATTCCCCCTCTTCGTAAACTTTAAGTTAAGTGTATTTTTTTATCTTTTGTAAGTGTCGTTTCTAACATGTCTAAGTGCAAATGAAACACTTTAAAGCTCGTTTCCACCTTTTTTTGTGATTTAGAACGTTCTTCCACTAAACTTTTCAATGCTGTGCATATGTCTAGTATGGGCTTCAGCAAGTAAAAATTTAAAAAGTAACTGAAGTTTTAATTAGTAAATCAGACTTTTTCAATTTAATAATTTTTTCTCTGCTTCAAGGTTCTGGTAAAGGAAGAACTAAACCTTCCTGTGCATGGTGTACGAGCAAAAGAGAACTGAAGTATTGTTGCTGCGTTGATAATCAAAAGAAAGATTTCTGCTCTGAAAAATGCCTCCATGACTACAAAGTTGCTTTTCTAAAAGTATTTCTCTGTTTTGTTTTCTTAAATTTTTGTGATATTTTATGAGCTCTTTTATTAAAAACAGTTGCATAGTGTTTAAATTTTGTAAAATTCTTCTTTTAGGATTTAAAAAAAAAATTGTTCCTTGAATTATAGATTTATGCCTATATTGTATGTTATATATAACTGAGTCCAGTTGATTAATTCCAATTTTATTTAAATTGATTCATATTCCATAAAATTAATGTGTGTTAATCTTTTTGTAAATGAGTTCTTGGAAACATAAAAGCTTTGATGTCAGTTTAATTTATGTTGCAACTAGCAGTATGGTCCCGCCTTACTGGGAACCCGTTAACTTCGCATTGCTTCCTTTTAGAGGCATACTTACCCTTGTGAAAATACACTCACAAAATTAAAACAAAATTAAATTCGTGTTGGCGCATGCACACCTAAAAGAGCAGACACTAATAGAGGATGAAGCAGCCCTAGGGCGAGCTCATGTCTCAATCAAACTAATAGAGGATGAAGCAGCCCTAGGGCGAGCGCATATCTCAATCAAACTAATAGAGGATGAAGCAGCCCTAGGGCGAGCGCATATCTCAATCAAACTAATAGAGGATGAAGCAGACCTAGGGCGAGCGCATGTATCAATCAAACTAATAGAGGATGGCGTCAAGCCTCCGGCCGTCCGGCGTCAAGCCTCGGCCCGGACCATGTATTTTCAAGCCCTGTTATGGTCCCGCAATCCCACGTGGATGACGTTTTTTTGAAACTAATTATATTAATTAAAAATTTCAATCAAATATGAAAAATCTAAGCCTCAGGTGCACACGTAGATATTAAAAGGAATCTATATTAAAAATTTCGAATTTTTTAGAGCAGTCTAAGTAGGTCTTTTGCGATCCACAGACATACACACAGACAGACTCTTTCTTTTATTATTATAGATACAAGTTGCTCTAATCTTGTATTATAATGATTTGTGAAAAAGCCTTCAAAGTTTTGTGTGAAAACACTGATAAGTAATAGGTATATAGATACCTATTAGTTTTGTTAATGTAATTCTATTGTGTGTCTAGAAGATCTAAACACGTTTAGTTTTCTTTGCATGTAGTATTTACTGACATTAGCATCTTACCATAATGAATGTTTTTGAAAAAAAAGTACAGAAACTCAATGTTATAACATTGGACACTGTAAAATTTTCTACTTTGATTTAAAAGATATCCTGTTTACAATAATAATGGATTCTTAAAACTTAAATTACCTGTAATTAAGTGGGTAAGAATCCGTTAGCTTGTAAGCAGGATATCTTTTAAATCAAAGTAGAAAATTTTACAGTGTCCAACATTATAACACTGGGTAAGATTATTAGAGTTTTGTTAGTGTAATTCTATTATGTGTCATTTCTCTAGAAGATCTAAACACATTTAGTATCGTTTGCACGTAGTATTTACTGACATTAGCATCTAAATTTACCATAATTTCCTTTTAAAAAAACATACAGAAACTCAGTGTTATAAAGTTGGTCACTGTACAGTTTTCTACTTTAAGAGATTTCTTGATTTAAGAGATACTCTGTTTACAATGATAACAAATTCTTACCATCTTCAGGGCACGAAATTAGCGCTAGACCTCTAGACAATGGAATGTTTTTTAGGAAAGGCCGATAAAAATTTCCAACTCACTAAACCGCTGGTCTAGCAAAAATTTTGAGTGCGAGCTTACCCATAAAATTGTCAACTACAGTAAAATCATCACCCAATTGGTGCAAATTAGACTTCACTCTCCAGAAATCAGTCTATTTGATCCAGAGCAAGCCTTTTAATTTTAGTCACTAAATTTTGGAAAAGTGATGTAAAAAGAAAGCCAAACACTAACCATATTTACAGAGAGGCCCTTTTGAATCTAACTGCGAGAGTACTTCTGGAGAAGTGTCTGAATTGAGTGAAAGTGATTGTAACAGTACTTTCACAGAAGAGTCAGACAACTGATTAACATGTGTTGCTGTAAAAATTCGTTAATACATTAAATTTTAGATAGACTTATTATATTGACTTTTATTTCATTCTTTTGGTCGAGCAAAATTTTTCAATGTCTGGTTCCTACTAGACCCGTTGTCTAGTGTAAAATTTTCGTAATTTCACACCCTGCTCTTAAATTTCAGGTCACCTGCTCCTATTGTGATGCCGAAATCACAAAAAATCCAGTGGTCGTTACCGAACCTAAAATCAAAGACTTCTGTAACCAGACATGTCTCCAAAAGCACAATGAGAAAGAGTCTCAGAATGATAAGCAAAAGGTGAAACCAGCTCCTACATTCCAGCACGAGTATGAGATCACAGGTACAATGAATATTTTATTTCTTAAATAAGTATGTATTTCTAGTGTGATAAAAATTTCTAGATATATGCCTTATTTCCTTTTTAAAAAATCTAGTTTTCTAAATTACAGTCTCTGTCGTGATAATACAGGCTGAAGTGTTATATTACATAACATACTCTAATGCTTGCATATTATACTTTATTATACAATACTATATTATACGATACTATACTATATTATATGATACTATATTATACAATAATTTACTTTGGCCGTGTGTTACAAATAACTCTTAATCTGTATGTTTCTTGTAAAAGTGTTTTTAAGTCTGTGATGTAGTAAAAAAAATTTAAGTTTCAACAAATTATTGCCAAAAATAGATAAGGTAGTATTTTCAGAAAAAAATGTTCAGGTTGAAAATGTACCGTAAAAAAATGCAATATTTTGGGATGAACTTAAAATATAAATTTTTTCTAAGACTCCATAAAAAAAATCAGTTTTGGTAAAAAGTAACAAATAGTGGAAGTGACAATTTGAGTATTACAATTATCGTGAAGTTATATTAATAGTAATTTTCTCCAAATTTCTTGTAAATTATAGAATATATGATAGAATAAATATTATGCCAAAAAAAAATCCAACAAGTCACTAAAATAGTATTTAACCCCAAGGGACATAAATTCTTAACTTATGGGCAAAATCACCCATGTGTATCATAAATTATTTGGAATTTCACTGTATTTTTTGTTTGCAGTTTAAGTCTTTGCAATATATTTAATTTTTCTTTTTAAATAAAAGAAATTGTGATTGATAAATGTGCATTTGAATCAATCTGGTAAATTTTCTTTCTTTTTTTCCCATTCCATTGACTTCACTTTAAAAAAAAATAAAATCTGTTCAATCCTGATTACTAATCGTTTTAAGATTATTTATTTAATTCTGTTAATATACTTAAACAATTGACTTCATTTAAAAAAAAGATTAAATCTATTCAATCCTGATTACTTTTGAATCGTTTTTATGATTATTTATTTAATTCTGTTAATATACTTAAACAATTGATTTCATTTTAAAAAAGATTAAATCTATTCAATCCTGATTACTTTTGAATCATTTTCTGACTATTTATTTAATTATTTTAATATACTTTAACGTAATTCTAAAAATCTATTTTTATTCAGGCATATTTGATTGGGATGTGTACCTCAAAGAATGCAATGCTATTGCTGCACCAAAAGAATGTTTTAAACAGGTAACTGTAAAATGTTTTTGAAGTTGCTTCAATTTGGTAAGAGTTGTATCAATAATAAATGGTAAAAATACATTTAGATCAGGGATTTCCAACCTTTTTGCACCTGCGTACCACTTGACTTATTGAGAAATTTTGGCGTACTACCAGACTTAAATATTTTAATAATATTTACTCTTCTAAAAGTGTTCAAAGGATTTTTTGAGTAAAATTCCTGAGAAAACTTTGTATTTAATGGTTAGATATTTGATTATTTATAACGTGCATATAATAGAGTAGAAATAAAAATATTAAAACGGTATTAATTTAAAGTTTTGTTTATTATCTATAGGTCTAAAAACATGCGAGTAAAAAATAGAACAAATTCAGCAAATTCCAATCCAGAACTTAATTAAAGATATCTCTTTAAAATAATGTAGTGTTTAAAATAATGGGTAATATGTTTGCGTGCTCACTGCACATGTGTATAGAAGCTATTGATAGCATCATGTTGCTTACATCACTCATGCGTACCACCTGAAATATTCCAGCATACCACCAGTGGTATGCGTACTACCGGTTGGGAATCCCTGATTTAGAACTTGCCATTTGATTTATAGTCATTGAACAGTAAGCTAACAAAATTAATGAAAGATTGTATTTGAAGTTAAATTTGCACCCAAATATGTTTTAGCCTTCGAATTAGTTTCTATTTTCTTAACCTTATTGAAATTTGGGGAAATGTGCAAAAAATTGTTAAAATCAATTTAATTGTTTGTTCAATAGGAATTTTTGCCATAGTTTTCTCCTTAGAAAATAATGCAATAGTTTGTATTAGAGAGCATTTGTCAAATATATAATAGTTATTTATGCAACAGGTGTGAAAAGTAATACCTTTTTAAATGAATGGATTTTATTTCACGAGCAAGGAACTAGCTTGTGAAATAATGACACTTGTTTTAAAATGTTTACTTTTTACATGCGTTGCATAATTTTTTTTTTATAATTACATGAAAAAAATTGAATATCATTAATTCAAATATAATTCACCTGCGTAGTGTTTTTATGTAAAGCAGATCGCTAAATCTGTGGAATAACAAAAGGCAGACTAATTTTTTAGTTTAAAGTCACACATTTCAACACGGATTCTTATTTGGATTTTCAAAAACAAATGGAAAGTTTTCAGCTTCCAGAAAGAAGAGATTAAAACACAACGCTGGTTTCAATGCAATTAAGCGGCAAACATAAGCATTACTAAGGTTCTAAAGTTTCTATGAAACATTTCAATTTTTTAATTTTTTTCCATGTGACAAAAACCAACTGCAAAATTCCAATTTTGATAATAAGGACTAGAAAACTACTAAAATTATTTCAAAATTACCCTTTTTAACTATGATTAATTTTTCAAAACAATTTATTAGTATTTAGTACTAATATTATTATTCTTTGAATACTGGCAAAAACGTAATTTCACAAAAGTTAATAACCTCACTCTTTAATTTTGAATACACTTTTACTACTGTCATCTATGAGGATTATTAGTAAGTAAAACTTTAAAATGAAATGTAATCGATGAAAAAACACAGATTTGTCTAGGAGGAGCACTAATTTAATAGAATAAGGTGGATTATGTTACTTGTTACCAAACGGTAACAGTATGCATTAGAGGGTTAAAGTTATCATTAGAGGGTTAAAGTTATCATGTGAAAGCCAAATTTTTGTCACATAATTATAATTTAGAATTTTATCCTTTCTTAGCACCCAGTACCACCCAAAAACGACTTCAAAATCGGCCAGAAATTGGAAGCTCTTGATCCCCGCAATGCGACCTCCACCTGCATTGCTACCATTGTCGGCGTCCAGGGACCTCTCCTGAGGTTACGATTGGATGGGGGTGACAACGCAAACGATTTCTGGAGATTGGTCGATTCTTCGGACATCCACCCCATCGGGCATTGCGAAAAGAACGGTGGGATGTTGCAGCCTCCTTTGGGATTTCGTATGAATGCTTCTTCTTGGCCGATGTTTTTGCTGAAGACTCTGAATGGGGCTTCAATTGCTCCTGCTGAGAATTTCATGGAGGTAAATACAATTCTTTTTATTGAATTTAAGTGTATTTGTTTTTTGTACTTGGGACCATAAATGTCCTTATTTTGTATTTAAAGTGCATTTGTTTATTAGTAACAAATTGCAAGTTTTTGCTTTAACTTTTTGTTTTTTACAGAATTTTTTTTTACTTTAATTTTTTTTTAACAACATTTTTAGTGCTGGTTAGCAAGTATTGATTGATATTTTCATGGAGATGAATACTATTTTTATTGAATTAAAATGTACTTGTTTTTCTACTAGGGACCATAAAAGTCCTTATTTTTTTAATTAAAAGTTTATTAGTAACGCATTACAAGTTTTTGCTTTAACTTTTTGTTTTTAACTCAAAATTTTAAGTGCTGGTTAGCAAATATTGTTTGATATTTTCATGGAGGTGAATATATATATTTATTTAAATTTACTTTTTCTACTTGGGACCTTAAAAGTCCTTATTTTTTTAATGCAAAGTTCATTAGTTTATTAGTAATGAATTGAAAGTTTTTGCTTTAACTTTTTGTTTTTAACACAACATTTTAAGTGCTGTTTGCAGAATTGGTATTTTTTAAAAATTCATTTATAACTGTGCAATTGAACTGAACAATTCATCTTATTAGTAGCAAGTGTACAATCCATGTAATATTTTCCAGTTTTGAAATATTACACTCCTTGCCAACCTAAGTTGGGTAAATAGAAATATGCTATGTAGAAGATCCTTCCGCGCATGTAAAGAGTTCGTTGAATTCATCCAAAAAACATGTTTAAAACATTTATTTCGTTTAAGGTCTAACAGATTTCAATATTATTTGAGAAATTTTTGCAATTTTATCAAAATGAAAAGTCTATTTTTTGGATAAATTGTATTCAGATCATTTTGTATGTAAATATTACCTTACAAGAGTTTCCAACTAACAAACCAATTGCGCTTTTCCGCCTGCCTTTTTTACTCTTTGTTTTTACTCAAGTTAGGGTGGCATGTAGTGTAGTCCATAACTACTTCCTCAATCGATATTAGGTACTTAGTTTTCATGAAGCTAAATGTGCGTGTCTATATCTGACTGTGTCTATAGTAATTTATTCGCTATTTTTATTTCGTTCTAGGAACCTAAAGCTCCAAGATGTAAATTTGAAGAAGGCTTTAAGTTAGAAGCACTGGATCGGAAAAATCCCCATTTAATATGCCCTGCTACCATTGGGGCAGTGAAAGATGACATGATATTTATCACTTTTGATGGATGGCGTGGAGCTTTTGACTACTGGTGTAAATATGATTCAAGGGATATTTTCCCGGTTGGATGGTGTAAAGCTAGCGGACATCTCCTGCAGTTTCCTGGAAATAAAGGTAAACAATTTGGAAGCATTATTGTGCAATACATCTCAAGTTCTAAATTCATTTTAGATTGATTCCACGAAAATTGGCCATGGACATCATTTTTCAAATTTCAACTTTTTTATTTCAAACAAAATCTGCTCGGCAAAAATTCTTTGCACATTATTTTCTCTTTTTATAATTCAAAATAAACAGTTCGTAAAAAATTTGAAAATTAAATTTAAAATTTGAGTGAAATATAGAACATTTGTCATGTCCGTCACGCTAATAAATATTTTATAATATTTTACTATTTATAAATTTCTTATTTTTTTTCTTTCTGGTTGGCACGTCAGAATCTTATATTGATTCCAAAAAAATTCTAGACTTGAAATGCATACCAGTTAAGAGCAAATGGTTATAATATAAGGTCCCTCAAAATCTGTGTCTCAATTTTGTCATGTCCATCACAGCATGTTTTAAACCAATTAATTTTAAGTATTTTCTCTTGAATAAAAATTTCAGTGTTTTTTTATATTCAAAACCTTTATTTGTACCACGCCATGGCAATTTTTTAACAGTCAATTAACGTTTAGTACTTTTTAAGAGCCAAGAAAGTTGTCTTATGGCATGTCTGTCACGTATGGAATTAGCCTTTAACAACATTTAAAAAAAAAATTCTGCCAGAAAAACTGTGAGATATCTGTTAAGGGGTTAATGGGTGCGCTGGAAAACCGGTCTCCAAAGCAAAGTGCAGAAGTGCTAATCGAGAAAAAAATATTTTCTCTGCCCAGGGTTGTTATGTTTAAAACATTTTGTTTAAAACAAATGTTTTAAACATGTTTAAAACATAGTAATAAAAAACATGTTTAAAACAATTTTATTAATTATTGTATGTTTTATAATTTATTGGTCAAATACAGTTCATTTAAGGTAATAGGTTTTATTTTAGGATATATGACCATGCTGTGTATTACCTTAAAGATTAAGATTGTGATAAATAGTAGACCCTGATGGAATGGTAAACCTTGTATGTGACACTTTAGATCCCAAATGGGACACTACTGACATTTGTTAATATTCATTAATTTATTATAGCCCTTAATTTGTGATATTTATGATAATCATCAATGTGGTACATAATTTTAGTTCATTAAAATACCAAACATAAACTAGTATTACATTATTAGTTTATAAATTCTTCTATTAGCCCATCTGATTTAATCAAAGGAAGACACCGAATCGCCAGATAATCGAAGGATTTCTTATATTCTATGATTCTTCGACAAATAAAGATGTAAGGCATATGCCTAAAATTATTGGGGATGGAAGTAAATATAGGAAACCAAAATGCAGAAGAAACATGTTTTTTTAAACCTAAACAACTTGTTCAATAACCAAAATTTAATTGTTTAAAAAAAACATGTTTTAAACAAAAAAAACACGTTTAAAACAAAAAAAACATGTTTTTTTGTTTTATTTAAAAAAAACATGTTTTTTTCCAACCCTGTCTCTGCCACATTTTTCTGGCTGTGTTGAATATTTTTATAAACAGATTTTTTTATGTGATAAATGTAGCTGACTTACAAGTCCTGACAATCCCACTTTTTGAAAATGGTTCAAATATATATATATTTTTTTAATTTCCAATAAATAATTTTACAAAAAAGTACTTGAAGCAATTTTAAAAAATGGAATCATAGGGACCTGTATTATTTTTAAAAATCCGTTTGTGAAAATATTTGATTCAGATGGAGAAATGTGGCAAAGAAAATAATTTTTTCCCCATTGGATTAACACTGAAACCTTCTATAGTAGAGTACATATTTTGAAATTTTCCATTCCTTAAAGAATAAGAATAGGCATATCTGATTGACAGGTATAATGGCATCTTCCAAATAAATTTTGATGTATGTATTTTCCTTCTGGCCACAAAAACTTTAAAAACAATAAAAAATATACTAAAACAAAGTTGCTCATTAAATAAACAAAATAGACTAGGAAATACTAATAGAATCCACAAAATATTGGTGACTAGTCTTTTTCTGTTCAAGAAACATAAAAATAAAAATCAGGAAATTTGATTTCTAAATTTTCTACTTCTCATAATTATAACTGATATTATTTCTATTAGCAGTGAATTATTTGAACTTAGTTATTATTTTTTTTTATTTTAATGTATATCATCAGCTCTATTAAAAATTCCATGTTCAACTTAATTAACTTTAAAAGTTAATGATTATGATGTCTGATTTAATTTTTTTTTATTTCCAACTTTATAAAAATAAAGTATTAAATTTTTTTAAAATTTTATTTCTTTCATGAATGTGTAATAAGTTTGATCTATGAACTGCATGTCTTTAATAATTGAAGAGATATACTAGCATAAAAAAAGAAAGCAAGTCATCCTTTTTTGTAATTTTTTTTTGTATTGACGTAATTTTTAAAAAAAATAATTATTTTCAGCTGGAACAAACAATAAAAGTAAAGCAAAGGGTGGTCAAACTCCAACTCCAATATCGACACCGACAACCGGTAAACCTGCTTCTCCTACTTCTCAAACACCAAGCACTAGCACTCGGTCTAGAAGTGGCAATTCAAACGCCACTAATAATAATTCAAAGGATAAAAGAAATTCAGAAAGAATACTTCCTGAAAGAAGAAATTCAGAAAAGATTTATTCTGAAAGGAGGAATTCAGAAAAAGTTTATTCTGAAAAGAAAGTTCCAGAAAGGATTTTCTCTGAAAAGAAACTTACAGAAAAGATTTATTCTGAAAAGAAAACTTTGGACAAAATTGATGTAGAAAATAATGGTTTTGAGCTGAGTGACAAAAATATTAATTTAGAGAATGGTCCTGAAAAGAATAATTCTCTTAATAAGAACTCTGACATTAAGATTTCCATTAAAAAACTGCCTGAAAACAATGACTTTGAAAAGAATAATCTTGAACTAAGTTACTCTGAGAAGAATAGCCCCAAAAAGAAAATTACAGAGGAAAATGATTCTAACAAGAACGTTTTGGAGAAAAGTTTAGAAAGGAATCAGCATTTTTCACAAGATGTGGCACCTAGGTCTACCATTTCACAATTTGTTCCAAAACTTGTTACTTCTCCTTCTAAACCTTCAGTACCAAAGCCTTTGTCCAAAGTTGTTATAACAGAGCCAGACACAAGTTCGGTCTCCAAAATCTCTCCTTCAGGTACTATATATTTTATTTTCAATTTACTTCTTCAAAATCCTTTATAAGATTTTAATTTATTGGTATAATAATGATTTTCCCCTTAATGGAACTCAATTGGAGCAAGCAGTGCTTTTATTTTCAGATGATTTCTTATATTTAATACGAAAAGTATGCTTGTATTTTTTACTAATTAGATAATCTCAACCTTAATTGTATACTCTTTATTAACTACTAATGTTTGAAAATTGACTCTACGGCTTCCAAATTTAGTTTTAAGTTCAGTGCATAGCATAATCAGGCCTAATGGTAGTGCTTCGCATTGCCATGCCACAGGTCCTGGGATCGAATCCCGGACTGTGTGAGGTTGACCCCAGCCTTTCATCCCTTGAGTGGGTCGATAAAATGTGTAACAAGCATGCTTGGGAACTAAACACTGGGAGTTCCGGGTGACGCTGACCACCTTACCGGGACATATGCCTAGCACCCCAGAGCCCTAGGTCACGAAAGCTGAAATGGGCACGGCAGGCCTTGGCCCAGTAATGGGCTGTTTTGCCGGGGAGTTTTTTTTTTTAGTTTAGTATAGCATAATAATTAATTAGCTTTTGTTTCTTTATTTTAAGTTTGGGCTTACGTAAATCATGGTTGCACCAGTGGACCCTATCTTAATCCTAGGCGAATACTCAATTTGCCTGTCAAATTCGGACCTGGATCTTTGAACAGAGTGTTGAGAGAAGCTGTTCAAAGTTTAATTGATTCTTCAGAAAATAAGAAGGATGTATTTAATTTGTTGAAAAAAGGCAACGGTAAAGTTCTAATTAAAGGTACATATTTTTTTGTTTTAACCTTCCATTTTATGCCCATTAAAAGATTGAAGAAAAACTATGATGTGAAAGGGCTTGTTAAAATAAAATATCTAGTAAAAAAACATATATTTATATTACATTAATAGTAAAATAATTTAATGGCTAAATGTCTATGGTTAATGGTCTATGGTTGTCTTAATTTAAAGATATACACTGCTTAAAACAATTAGGGGAGCAATTTGCGCACTTTTGTTACCCTTTCAGTCCCAACTTTTTAATTTTTGTTCTAGAATTCTACATAATTTGTGAAATAGATATATTATGCATCTAGAATAAAATGTAAAAAACAGTGGTAAAATCTGAATTTTTTAAAAATTTAATTTAAAGGGGAAAAATCGGAAATATAAATTTAAATAAATTATAACTTTTATGTTTTCAAAACTTAATTTGTTAAAATCAATTTTTAAAAATATGAAAAATGCAAGCATGAAGAATTTAGGGTTGATTTAATTTCTTAAATTTTTCTAGAGGAATTTTATTTTACCATATTTTTTGTATTTTCATTTAATTAAAACGAACTTTATTTTATTCTTCAAAAGACATGGTGTTGGAGACACAAGTGCGAGCTTAACTAAGTCAGAAAAAGATCGCAAGCTGATGACTCCAAATGGAATCGTTGGGGGTGAAAGTGTTGAAACCATGCGCTCCCCTAATTGTTTTGAGCAGTGTAGTATGCAAAATATCATCATGACTGGGATAAACCAAAGATTTGTATCCATATCTTAAGCAAAAAAGCTTTCCAACCAATCACTATTTGTTGCTCGGGAGATTTGTATTAAACTAGGACTTAAAAAAGTATGCTGCCTAAAAATAGGATGACCAGACAGTGCATTTTTCAGTATAGTACTGTACTATATTTTTAATGTCATATCCTGCCAGTTTCAATAAGTTCAACAATGCTTGAAATGCCCTTGTTTTTTCTGTATAAACTGCATTTCACAGATTAATAATTACTAAATCAGAATGTTAAGAATTGACAGTAATTATTTAAAATAAATTCATTTTGTAGATAAGATATGTAACAAAATTTACCATTATTGAGGAAGAGTTTTTTTTTCATGACAGCAATGCATTAGCATTTAAAAAAAAATCATTGTCATTTTCATCTTTTTTTTTTTAAATGTTCATTTAGTTTGAATAAAACTACATATTTAACAGTTTAGGGGCGTCCATAAGTAACGTGATGGGTTTAGGGGTGAGAGGAGGTCACGTCAAATATCGCATAATTTTTCCCACAAAATAAAATCAATGTAAAATAGCGAGAAAGATATTGTTAAATTTAGTTCAATATATTTCTTGACTTTAATCTTGAAAAATTATCGATAAAATTTATTTTGACTTTCTGAAGCTTATTTAAAAATGTTGAATCTTCAAAACAATTACTAAAAATTCACTAAAAAAACGAAATCCCATAAATAAAATATTTTTTGAATGATATCGCGTAAGATTACAAGGATGGGAGAGGGATCAAAAAAACATCCAAATTGTGTCTTGTGATAAATGGATGCTTCCTTGCATATTAAATGAATTTTCAATTGTTGAATAAATTGAAAAATTCGTCACTTAAGTTCACACATGTGCTATCTCACTTTGCACAACGGATCAGATTGACTATACAGTAACCATTGTCGCAATTTTTTTTGGAATTGGCGATAAATAATTTTTGCGGCAACCTGTCTGACTTCGACTGATGATTCGAAATTCTTTGACTTTGCAACGATGATGTTTTCTGGCAACTCTATCTGATCACTATTAATTATTAGCGCAGTATAGAGAGTGTGACGTCAAAAGTTGCCAGAATACGGACTTTTTGAGCGATTTTGGAAAGTTCGCCAAGGGCTACCGTACAGTAAATCTGATTCATTGTGCAAAGTGAAGTAGCACATGTGGGAACTTAAGTGGCGAATTGCTGCCTTTTCAAAATTTGCTGCTTTATCCTACTTAGACTATTTAGAAATATGTATGATAGAAAATGTATTTACTTGTAACTTTTTATTCTGTCAGCCATCATTGATGGTAAAGAGGAAACTTGCCACTTACCCCCAGTCGACAAAGTTGATGCATTTTGGCGCTTTCTGGAAAATCTTTTCGAAGATCTGATGTGCTGTGAGAATTTTTACTCGAGACAACCACTGAAAGACGGATGCACAAAGTGTGCCAATAAGGGACTGGTGCGAAGAGGTATGAGGTTCTGAAATTGTTTTTCTATATTGTTTGAACTCATGGTCACAAGCAGAGTTCAAAAATTATAATCGCAAAAGAAATAACGGTCCCACATTGAAAACTAGAAGTGAAGAAAATACGAAGAATGAAAAATTCAAGTCTGAAATGTTTACAAAAAATAGCTTTAATTGAAAATATTTTTAATAACATTCTTTTCATAAATCAGAGTTAGGGGCTGGGTAACCTGGTCGGTTAGGCATTCGCCTAGAATGTGGAAGGTAGGTCCCAGGCTCGGGTACGGGCATAACCAAAATAAATCTCCGACTAATAATAAACCATGTCGAGAGAGTGCACGTAAATATTCTTCAAAGTCCTAACGCTGTGTACGATGTTGCCTTGGGTGCCTACTCAGGTGTTGGCTTGAAACTAATTCTAATGTATGACCCCCTTTGCCAATAGCCCTTGTGTAGCTCTAATGCGATGATAATTCCAACTAAAACTAAAAAAACTAAATCAGAGTTAAAAGTTAAAGGGTAATTCCATGCAAAATTATCCTTTCTGTAGTGTAAGTCACGTTCGTAAAAAGGTATTATCACTACAATTTTTAACTTGAAATGAGAAAATAGTTAGCATAATAGTTGATCTACACTTATTAAAACTAAATAATGTAACATGCTTTATTTAATTTGATTTATTTTTCTAATTAAAAAAGCTTGTACTCTTCTCTTAAATTGTAACTTGCACTACAGCTGCATGGAATTGGCATAAAGTCTCCTTTAATGAAATATTATAAATTTTTTAGGTCCTTATTTTCCTGTTTTTTTGTGCAAGAATGAGTTAATTTCTTAATATGGCATTAGCAATCTAAATATATTTTTATTTCTTAGCTGTAGTTCTAGTGACACTTGCAGTTGTGTACACTAGCTTTTCCCACTTTTTATTCTTAATGTCATTTTGATGATTGTTTTCATAACTTTTTAAGAAAATAACAATTATTTTTTGTTTTCAATGCAATTTTAGCATCTGAAGAATGTTCTGTAACCAACTCTGAATCTTCTGTGCTCGGAAAACGAAGATGGTCGACAGATTCAGTGGAGAACAACACTGTGAGCTCAATTTCACTGATGCCACCAATCAAAAGACCGAACCTTCCCAAAGCACTTCCCAAGCCAGAACCCAACGGTAATTTTTGTTTCATTTATTATATCTTGAGATGCCTGCAAAATGCTAATCATATATTCTCTGCAGGGATTGGAAAGTTCCTTTAAAAAAGTAACTGGTAGTTATTTAATGTAAAAAGTAATTAAATTGCAGTTACTTTTACAAATTAAAATTGCGGACCCCGCACCGCAATGGTTAGGGTGGTAGCCTTTGGAGCTGCTGGGTTCGTGTTCGAATCCCGGTTTTTATTTGTCAATACATGTTGTTATTTGTCTATGTGTTTGTGCCGTCCTTCTTTATGTGTCTCTTGTGATTGTCTCTTCTGGCAAACGGGGTATCAGGAATATAAAGCTCATGCTCTTCCCTACTGGAGGACACACTCACTGTCATACTCTTGCAAATTTCAAGTTAAAAGCAAAAATTGTAATTTAATCACCCTAACGTTCTTCAAAGAGAACCAAGCTTAAGGAAACATAAGAACGAACAGAACACAGCAAATAGAATTAACACATTTTTTATGTCATTTTAAAGGAGTTGCATTTCAAAATTGGCATCTGATTGCCTTCAAAAGTAACAAAAATTTTTGTTACTTCATTACCTGTAAAAGTAACTGTTACAAGTAACTCTTTACTCCAATCCCTATATTTAACCATCAACTCTTACAAAATGAGTGATGTTTCATTGAGCATTGATATATGATACAGTAAATATGCTCCACACTATACAGTAGAGTCATGTTTATCCGAAAGGTACAGGACCAAAATTGAGCAGCACAAATAGATCATTACTGCATATTTTGATAAATAAATCCAACTTTGTAAGTACGTATTTTTTTGTATTTATTAATTTATGTGTACACATTGCTTATTTTAACGGAAAGGTTTGGGAATTATTATTATTTTTTTTTATAAACCGATTTTCGGATAAACATTGTATTTAAGTGACACAAAATAATTAAGTTCTGGAAGGGCAACAGGAAAGTTGGCTAATGCTCAGCATGTATTAGAGTAATAAGTGATGAAATTAGTAGTTTTAACTACCTAGAACATGTACATATTTTTGCATTTCAGATGATATTCCTAGTACCAGTGTAAACTCAGACCGACACCAGATCAACCCAAATGATTGGAGTACTGATGATGTTGCTGGTGAAATTGGCGCACTGGACCAAAGCATGAGCCTTTACACTGATATGTTTAAAAAACATGTAAGTTTATTGATTTTACTACCATTTTACTGCAGTCTGTAAATATGCATCTGCTTTTAACCCTTTGAGTCCCAATGACAATTTGGCATCCCATTTCAGAATTTTTTTTCGATCGTCAGCTATTTATGATATCAAAAAGCACATCATTCAATTCTTCAAACTTTGTTCTATTAGAAAATATTTTTTATTAATCCCAATATATGTCAGGCCTATTATTTTTTTCAAATTATGATCAGAAACATGATGATGCCAAATGGCATCACTGGGACTGAAAGGGTTAAATGTGCAGTACATAGGGAGTTTTAGTTTTTTCTTTATATCATTTTTCAGAAATATATGAACTCTAAATTCCTTTTAGTGGTATGCAAGTCACAACAAATATTAGTACATTGATGCATAAAATTATTGAATGATAATAATTATAAAGAAAAGTCATTTATAATTGCTTCTTAACTAGTTATAAAGGGCTTATTTATAAACAAGGTTAAAAATTAATGGTTGCTAGTCATAAAATTGTGACTTAATCTTTCAATTCCGCAACAACGAAATCAATTTGGTCACAGGCATTATGACTCGTTTCTAAAAGCGTCTATACTAGGATATTACAGGAAAATGTTAGGGTCAAATGGGGTAAGTGTGATTGGGGGTAAGTGTGATAAACAGCTCTTGTAACTTTGGAAATCATTCTAAAAATCTGAAAGTTTGCAATATATAACATTAAACCACTTATAATTAAACTAAAAAGAAATATTGACCTTATTTTTTGTTTAAAGAAAGTTTTGAGCTTTTGAATATGCTATTTTATTACATTATTTTCCCTATGTGGGGTAAGTGTGATATACAGAAATGTATTTTGAAATGCAAATTTTGTACACTTAAAATTGGAATTCAAACATATAAATTTTTTTCTACATATGTATGTTTCTTATAATAATTCACTACCAATTTTAGGATTTATAATTTACTTGAAGCAGAGAACGAATTTTTTTAATGAAAAATGCAGAAACCCTATCACACTTACCCCACTTGACCCTACATCAACTTTCTGTGTTTGGTTAGCTGTATTTTTTTCAGGCAGCTATCTTTTAAAAGCATATGTTGTACTTATCTAGCTATTTTAATTGGAGTTTTTAAAATACTGTTGATAGGTCAAACTATTGTTAAGTAGTAAATTTATAATTAAAAATATCAGACAAAAAAACTATTCTTATTGATTTGTTCTATTAACTAACAATTGAAATAGATTAATATGAATAAAGGTATTACAAATTTGTAGTATTTGGTACTTTTCAAATGTGTAGTTACCTAGTTGAAATGCTCAACCCACCATATATGATATAAACATGTGGTTCCCAAACTTTTCTGTAACCTGTAACATCTCCCCCTTCCTTAAGTTGACTAACACATATCGCCCCTCTTTAATTTTTATAATTTGTCCAATTATAATTTTAGTTAAAGTGTAACTAATAAAGCAATTTTATTATTTCAAAGACTTACTACCATATATAAAAACAACCAAAGCAGCTTTATTTGGTTACTCTTAAATAAAATCGGGAAAAAAAATATTATGTTTATTTAGATTTTTTCAAAGAATGAAAGTGAAATAACTAACAAAGATCTTTAAACTCAATTCTGGAAAATTTAAGAGAGTTGACAATAAAAATTAAAGAAAAAAATGAATGTTGAGCACTTTTATTCATTTTGTTCACTTTTTTATATCAATTATTATTTTTTCAAGCTCATATGCTAGTCTTTGAGGCAACTGTCCAATTGATTTGTTTGTTTGGTGAGGAGCTGGATAACAGAACTAACCCTTATTTAACTAAATATATTGATGGAACGAGATGAGAAGTAGTTCAGGTTTTTACCACAGTTATGTATCAGTGTAAATAAGTTTCACGCAGGCTAACTCATAACCTCTCTGCTTGAAATGGGTTTCGCCTCACTGTCATACTACATCTCCTTCTGCAAAGAGATATCAAAGTTATCCACAACCCACAGATTCAAAAGGGAATGGATCGACAATAGAATCAGGAATTTCTAACTCCTTCAAATCTTGTAAGAATGTCAGTTTGAAACTTGTCACGGTGATCAAAAAATTTAGAATGGTTTTTCTGTACTATAGTACAGTTTAAACGCCCCCCCTATCGCCACCAAACTATTTATCTTCCCCTTGATAACACAAATCGCCCACTTGGGGGGGATCGCCCCCAGGTTGGGAACCACTGATATAAACTTTGTTTAGACTAACTTGTCATTTTATTTTTTAGGACATTGATGGCAAGGCCCTTCTCCTCTTAAACAGCGAGATGATGATGAAGTATCTCGGCCTAAAACTAGGTCCAGCTTTGAAAGTATGCAATCTAATAGAGAAACTGAAGGCTAGAAAGTTTTAAAAAGTTTTTAACTTTTGTTTTCATAGCTTCAGTTAAACTTCCCTCTGCATTTTTGCCCCCCAAAAAATGCTAAAAGGCTGTCGGCAACAATATATATATTTTGGTATGTATACTGGAAGCAAAAAACAATTCTGCCTCTGTGATAAATCAATTTATGATCTTTTATTTGAGTATTTTGGTGACACTAGTTTTGTGCACATTGTCTGTTTGTCCTATTTTAAACTCCTTTTTTTTTGTCTTGAAGAAATGTGTTTTCTTTACTATGTTTTTAGTTTGTTTTAA
Source organism: Hylyphantes graminicola (assembly GCA_023701765.1). Taxonomy (NCBI): domain Eukaryota; kingdom Metazoa; phylum Arthropoda; class Arachnida; order Araneae; family Linyphiidae; genus Hylyphantes; species Hylyphantes graminicola. The sequence goes on along the minus strand of CM043118.1, from coordinate 24,787,793 downwards.
GTTGAGATATTTAGTTAGTGTTAAGGGTATTAAATTGCTATTTATATACCTATGTGGTGTTGGTTTTTGTTTATTTTACCAAACAATTGTATATATGTAATTATATCATTATTTTAAATTCATTTTAGGTTGTATTTTCCAATAACTATATACAAAAATAATCGTGTTTGGTAGATTCTTATATTCTTGCAATCAATCTTTTATAATCAAATTAAACTTTCACTATACTCAAATGAGACAAAATAATCACAAAGAAAGTGCTTTTGTGTTTTTTTTTTCCTCTTTAGTTATTGAATCAATTGAATGATCAATATCAATTGAAATATCTGAAATTTTGATCATATCCATTTGTGTGTTTATGATGGAAATTTTTAATTTTAGGGACAGTATAGGAGGTCCTTAATTTAAGTTGATTATTTTTGTTTATAATAAAAATAAATTTAATGACTAAACAGTCATTAAATTTACTTGGCATTTATTGAAAGTAACAAAATATCATTTTTATTTTCGTGGCTATTTGTTTTTCTGAAATTTATTCACAAAAGTAGTCGACTCACTATCTACAGAATAAATTTTAAAGACTTAACAATATTTGAGTTATATTTTTTGCAGACTTTGTCAGTGCCAATTTTTCAATTAAGGACAATATTTTTTACCCAGTGTGCAAAATTTTTTAGTATGAAGTCATAGAACATTTTGTTGCCAGACCTAGAACTTATTATCTAAAAATAATTATTCAAATTCTTACTGTTTAATAATAATTTATGGTGCACATTCTTCTTCGGTTTATAGCCATGCAAATATTTTTCAGTTCTTTATTTATAAGTCACAAACATAAGTCTTATTTGAAATCACTATTTATTTTATTATATGTTTTTAATTTGGCCCTTTAAAAAGTATTACTTTTTGGCATTAAATTTTGTTATGTAAACTAAAGTGGTTTATAGCTAGTGAAGTGTATGTCCTCTACTTTCTTACAGAGAACATAATCAAAATATTTCAAATTATGAAGTTTCGATAGTCTTAGCTAGTTTTTAGTGCTTTATGCATAAAGACACACATATGTAATGTGTTATAATTCAAAAGCAAATACAAAAAAATATGTATTGTTCTGTAATTGTAAATCAAATAATATATTTTGCAGGCTAATGAATTTTGTTAGCTAACCTTTAGCAATATCATGTAATATTTTAATATAAAAGCTATTATGCAATAAATACTATTCTTGTGCTTATCAATCAACTATGCAGAAATATATCGCTTAATCGATGAAAAGGTTTTACATCTGTAAAAAGTATTGTAAGTAAGAAGTCGGTGGAAGTGTTATTTTAAAGGGGAATTATTTTTTATGTTCAAAACTTCTTAGGACTTTTATTAACCTTTTTTTTTATATAAAATTTGTATTTTTTTCTTTTATTTCTGCTTTATTCCCATTTCTATATAGCAATTTCTTAGCTTACAAAAATTTAAATAAATATTAATTTAGTTAACATTAAGATTTTTTTTTATATTTTCTTCGTATTTGTAAATATTTATCGTAATGCAATAATTTTAGCATTATTTCATTCAATTGTTATTAAAGTACACTCCTTGCCAACTTAAGTTGGGTAAATTGAATTATGTTATGGAGAAGATCCTTCCCCGGATGTAAAGAGTTCCATAAATTATTTGTGAATCCATCCAGAAAACAAGTTTAAAACAATTATTTCGTTTGAGGTCTAACAGATTTGAAATTATTTGAGAAAAATTTTCAATTTTATCGGAATGAAAAGTGTATTTTTGTTAAATTGTATTCAGATTTTTTTAATGTAAATATTACCTTACAAGAGTTTCCAACTAACAGACCAACCGCGCTTTTCCCTCTTCCTTTTTACTCTTTGTTTTTACCCAAGTTAGACTGGCAAAGAGTGTAGAATTTAATTTTTGTCATATCAAGTAGTATTATGCCAGAATAGGAAATTTATAACATTTGCATACACAAGATTCGGACCATTATATATAGTAGGTGTCATGTAATAACCTTGATCTCATGTGATATTGATATTTTAAAAATTTTAGTGTATACTATTAATTATAACATTTGCAAGTGCATATTTAAGTAGTAAATTTATTTAGTATATTGAAAAAAAAATCATCGCAGAGAATTGTATGCAATTTCAAATAAATATGAGTGAAACTTAGTATCATAATTCGATATAGTTTTTTAATAAAATATATAACATGTGATTATTCAATTGTAAAAAAAAATGTCTCATTTTGCTTAATGTTTTGTAGTTAGATACTTCAGAGTCAAACGCTTGTAAGGCAAAATTTATTTTATTTTTAATGTGTAATTGATAAATGTTTTTACTGGTTTATTTAACAACTAGTTTGGAGATTTATTATTATTTTCAAGATACTTATTATAATCAGGTTTTTATTTAATCAAATTCCTTAATCTAAATTCTAAAAATTTACTTATGTTTCACTGTATTGTGTTTTCCGCATTTATCTCCCACAATCAAATGTCTTGCAATTTCATGATATTTCTGAGTCAGCAAACTGCTAGTTCTAGAGAGAAAATAAAGGTTATTTCGAGTCAGCAAATGATGACTGTTAGGCAACTTAAGGTTACTTTTAAAGTATAGCTTATGCATATTCTTGCTATTGACAAATGCAGTAATGGCATTATAAATATTGCACTAAATTATAGATACGCCTTTTATGAAGTATTACTCTATGGATAGATAAAACAAATAATATATATATGCCTTTTATGTCTGCAAAAATACTATGCAATGGTAATTTTTTTGGTATTACATGCACTTTTGCTGTCTATATTTGTATAGCACTACATGTCTTGAAGTTTTAAGGTCTAGTTTAAATAAAAATGTATGTTTTCTAAATGCAGTGTCTGTTTATACATAACTGTACTTAAACAACAAAGAGCAGGAGATGTAGTGACTATTCTCAGAACATGTATACAATATACTGCTTTGGACCAACTATATACACTATAAAGCACCATGGACCAACACACGCAGACAATATAGGGTGGCTTGTGGGGGCATAACACTAGCAGTCCGCGCGCTGTAACGGGTCCGGGTTCAATTCCCGCCTTTGCCCTGGGTGTTATTCCTTTCTCAGTATCAAAATTATCAATTAACTAACTCTTTTGCCACTCTATTCGGGCTCCGTAGTGAGCTGCCGATGGCAGCTCAGTACGAGTCGTTCCTCTACCCTACTAGAGAACTCTTTGATATTTACTGTAGGAAAAGAATAGAATCGAGCAAGTGCGTTTATTGAAAGGATGCGTAAGTAATATTGGTAAGGAAACCGCCAAAACGAGCCAGCTAATAAACTCACTTATGGTTGTGGAAGGAGTATTCGAACTACCGCAAGTGTTAAGGGCGACATCGAACGCAGCGTCAGAACTTTGAAGGATATTTTACGTGCACTCCCTTACACGGGGTATTATTCGTCGGACATTTTTTTGCTGCATGGGCCGTTTATAGGTCAGCAGTTATTTTGGCGATGCCCGGACCCGAACCTGGGACCTTCCGCATGCTAAGCGAGTGCTTAACCGACTGGGCTCCCCAGCCCCTACGTCATCGTTTGGTTAGGTTTGAATTATCGTCTCACTAGAGCTACACGAGGGCTATTGGCGACGGGGTATTTTAGAACCACTGTCAAGTGACGAGCCGACATCTGAATAGGCACCCAACACAATCGTTAAGGGCGACATCGTACGCAGCGTTAGGCCTTTGAAAGATATTTAACGTGCACTCCCTTACACGGGGTGTTATTCGTCGGACATTTTGGCTGCACGGGCCGTTTATAGGTCGGCAGCTATTTTGGCGATGCCCGGACCCGAACCTGGGACCTTCCGCATGCTAAGCGAGTGCTTGACCGACTGGGCTCCCCAGCCCTAAAAAATCCCGAGGACCTTGTCATCGTAATATTAAATAAGCTTTACTATAGAAATACAGGGTGGTTATAAAATATCGCTCGCTATTCGGAGTGGTCTGTAGCTTGAATGAATAATCCAAATGCATCAAAAATTGAGACACTTACTAATCAAGAAGGGGGGAAAAGAATGGAATCATAAAAAAAGATGGAATCCTAAAAAAATAATCATACAAAAGAATAATCATAAAAAACACACTTGTCTCTTCACCATTGTTCTAAATTACGAGGCGTTGTCAATTATGGCCAATAACGACCAACACAGCTAATAACGCCTCGTAATTTAAAACCCTGGTCAAGAGACAAATTTCTTTTTTTCGAAAAAGAATGGAATTGTAAGAAAGAAACTTGTCTCTTGACCAAGGTTCTAAATTTCAAGGCAGAGCCAATTGTGGCTAATTACGGCCAACACATCCAATTACGCCTCGTAATTTAGAACCCTGGTCAAGTGACGAGTTTTTTTATTATTCCATTCTTTCCCCCTTCTTGATTAGTACGTGTCTCAAAGTCTTTTGCATTTGGATGATCCATTAAAGCTATAGACCACTCCGAATAGCGATATATTATATGTACCCCTATATATTATATGCACCAAACACGTTGCGCTAAAGCTACAATAGGGCTGTTGACGATTGTCGTAATTTAGAACCAACCATTATTTAAAAGTTAAATACTTAATTTTATATATACGTGCATATTATCTATACAAATGGGGGCAAATCCTATCATTTAGTAATCCTGTATAGAGTCTTGTTCTTCCATAAGTTCCGGACCTCCGCGAAATGATTTAAATTATTTTCAAAGTTCTAGCTTTTGATATACACACACACAAAACTTTCCTTAAGGGGGTTCAGTACCCCAAAATCGGTGAAAAAATAAAAATTAAAATTATTGGCTTAAAATACTATTACAACCTTTATTAATAATGTCACAAAGTGTCAAGACGATTGCAAAAATAGTTTTGACATTAAAAGCCATTTTATTTAGCACTTTCCTTACTGAACGGATAACAATAAAAACTTTAAACGCGTTTTTCTCAGAAGTTGATTTTTTGAACTTCGCTATGTACCTTTTCTCAAAAACTATGCTATATTTTCTCGTAAATTTTTTTACATGATGTAATACATAGTATAGATTAAACTGAGGTTATAAATTTTAATAAAACTAAAGTGAAAATTTTTTTAATGGGCAAAAAAGTGAAAAACTTCATGATTTTTTGGGTACCTTAAAACTTATTTTATTTAAAAAAAATCTATCAGTTATTTTAAAAAAAACTTTTAACCTCAGATTAATATATAAGGTTGGTATAAGACACAGAAAATTTTATGATCTGATCAGTAGTTATTGTGAAAAGGTACATTGCAATTGGCCAATTTAACATTACCGAGATACAACATACCGAACCCCTTAAGTGTGCCCCAAAATTTACTGTGCCTATAGTTAATATTATCCTAGATCAAGCACTGGTAATATTAGTCTCTTTAGTGATTAATAGAAAAAATCAATGACGCTAGTTTCTAATAATAAAACTTTTAGAAATAAACTGGAAGTGTGATTTCCTATTCAAGCTTTTATGCACTCTTCGGTTAGATTTAGAATGCTAATTAACTATTTAGCATTTAAAAACTAGCATAATCGTTAAAAATATACAGTCACACATTTTCCAAAAAAAAAAAACTTATAATAAAAAAATACAAGGTACATATTTAAAAAGTTTATTTTAGCTAAATATGCATCGTTTGTGATAAAATTTTAATCAACTATACATGTTTTAAAAGTTACGAGTCTTTCTTTAAATCCCACACAAGTGAATCTAACATAACAACAAACATTTCTATTTTTGGTGCCAGGTTATCTACTATCCTTATAATTTCATTCATAGCTTCACGTTTAGTTTTATATTTTACATATGGTGTATTAGGCGACGATACACCGTGAGCTGGAATATCCCCAATGCTTTCAAATCCAAAAGCTTCATTTTCTGCTTTCCTTTTAAATGAAGGTGAAGGGTCTGACGCACTAGTTTCTTTGGGCTTGAAATTAAATGCAGCATCGTTAGAACTTCTGAAAGCAGGAATACATTCATCTATGATCATCTCGGATATTTTTTCTTGTGCAAATAGTTCTTGCATGATTCTGGATGCTGTTTCTTCACTTTGTAGTGTGTTTTGTGTATTATGACGCGTGATGAAACTTCCGGTAGTTTCTGGATCACTTAAAATGTTCAGCTTGTTTCTTTCTATTACAGCTTGACTCAAAGAGGATTCACACTCTTTTACATTACTAGAGACTTCCATTAATGTGCTATCAAAAAGCCCTTTTGCAGCACAAAGTTTACCATCCTCAATAAGTTCCATGCCCTTGTTCTCGTTATCTACTTCGGCAGATTTTAGATTGTCTATCACTGCCTTGCTGCTTTCAGTTGAAATAGTGTCATTATTTACCTCGTTGTCTTTATGAACTATAGCCGATTCGTTACTGGCAACAACATCAGAATACAATATTTCTTTGATCTTTTCAACGGACAGAGGGCTACTGTGCAAGTTGTCTTTAATCTTTGAAGTTTTTTGTTTTTTAGTCTTTGAGGGTTTACCCGTACAATCCTGAGGATCGGGTCTTTGAAGTATTCTTATCTGGGTTTGATTAATAATGCTTGATAAGTCACCACCACTTGCAACACTAGCTTCATTGGCTTTTTGAATAAATTGAGGAATGTCAGGCACTGCATCTTTGGTCTTGGGAACCTTCCGTTTCTTAGTTTTCGGGCGTTTGTGAGCGGGTTCTTCTGGTTTCACACTATCAGGTTGCTCCACCGCTTCTGTTTCTGGGAGAACATAAGACAGTGCTCCAGAAAATGGTAAACTTGCCCCAGCACCACTAGGCGTCACACCACCCTCAGCATTAAGTTGTTGAGATTTCAACAGAGCGTCCAGACGAGCACGTTGCACTATTTCCATCATTCCTTTGGCCACATCTTTATGTGCTGCAACAGCCGCTTCGTCATAGGGTTGGCTTGCAGCGCTGGTTTTGGATTTTTTTGATTTTTTCTTAGGGCTAGGGCTTGCTTCCGAAAAATATCGCATGATTTCGTCGGTTACTTGGGTGGTCACGAAATCGCACTCCACTTCCTTATCGCTGATCCCGTTCGCGTCGTAGTCCTTGCTAGCTGAAGCTGCTATGGCCACTTCCACCTTCTTGGCGAAGTTCAGCTCTCGCGTCACTCTTTGCTGGGGAGTTTCGTTCGGGCATTCTATCTGAATCTCGTCGTGCCAGGCGAGGTATTCTTGTCGCAGCAAGTACTTGCCGAGTCTCCTCCATCCACCTCGATCATAGAACTGGGACATCAGCACCCTCTCGAAGAACACGGCTAGTATCTGTGGAATGAATCTGATGACTTCTCCGCTGCCGCTGTAGTAGAAATTGGCCCCGAAAGCCACAAGAAGGGCACACACGGTCACGAATCTCTCGTAGTGGTCTTGTATGTTGTAGCCCATGGTGTTGCAGGCAAATGTCACGTACATCACGAACTTCCTTGGCGAACCAACCATTTCTTCGTAATGACTTCTCAAGTAGTGAACCCAGTGGTGGAAGGCAACTTTCGATTGCACCCATACTGCTTTAGTCAAAAGTTCGACCAGTTCTGGAGATACTTCTTTAAACTTAAGACCCGAGGGCTCAGGAAGGAATGCCAGCTCCTCGGGAATCAGATACCGGGACCAGATATTCGGTATAAATTGCTCAATAAAACATTGCATCCGCTTATCTAAACCCATTTTTCGTGCACTCCTAACAACTTGCAAAAAAAGTATTGAAATGACACGCGTGTATAAGCTGCAGGATATAAATAACCGTCTAGAAAAAAAAACATGGTTGCCATTTTATAATTTTAATGCAGTTCAATCTCAGGTTCGTTTGGTTGGATTAACTTTGCACTACAGCGCTTTAGAAGTTAGAGTCTATCCTAACGAAAAAAAAGGCAATCTCTGCCTCGTAATTTTCATCGGAAATCGAATGTAGGAGCACAAAATATCAAAGAGTTCTATAGTAGGGTAGAGAAACGACTCGCACTGAGCTGCCATCGGCAGCCATGGTTCATTACGGAGCCCGAAGAGAGTGGCAAAAATTCTAGTTAATTTATAATTTTGATACTGAGAAAGGAAGTAAACCCAGGGCAAAGGCGAGAATTGAACCCGCACCCGTTACAGCGCTCGGACTGCTAGCGTTATGGCCTGCGATAGAAACCACTCGGCCATCGGGCCCCATATGCCCCTCTATATTGCCTCCGTGCTGGTCCATGAGGCGGTTGGTAGGTCCAGTCTCTACCCTACTTCAGAACTCTTTGCAATATATTGAAAATGTGAGATAAGGTTTGGTTGAATTATCGTCGTTGTAGCTACACGAGAGCTATTGGCGACGGGCTTCGTTAGAACCACAGTCGAGCCGACAACAGTGTAAGGTTAAGTTGAATTATCGTCGCACTAGAGCTTCACGAGGGCTCATAAAGAAACAAGCCGACTCTTGAGTACGAACCTAAAGCAACTTTTATGGGCGACATCGTACGCTGTTATTAATAAGGGACATTAGAGCATATTTAGCGTGCACCTCTTTACTGTCCATATTATTCGGCGGACTTTTTAGCTGCACGAACTATTTATAGGTCGGCAGTTATTTTTAGAAATGCATGGACCCAAACCTGCGGCCTTTCGCTGGCATGGCAAGCGCCTTACAGACTAGGCTCCCTTCTCACCGACACCTGTGGAAATGGGAAACAAAAAATAAAAAACTGTTTTGAATCAAAAAGATCTTTTGGGGCCGGGTGTCATAGTAGGTTAGATAGCAGCACATTACGCTCACAGTCAGTGCACTGTACCGGGTGCGGGTTCGATTCCCTCTTTGGTCCTGGGTGTACTTTCTCTCTGAGCGTCAGTAAAAATTTTGTGTTCGTCTTAAAGGCCACCTATTACGAGAAGAGACTTGTGATATTATCGCGAGGACGATTCTATTATGCGATTTTCGGTAAAAGAAAGTGAAAACTCCCAAGAAAGGTTGCAATTTTGAGATATATAGCACCTTTTTTCCCCCAAGAAAGAATTTTACTGTAGAACTAAGTGCGACTGTGTTTGTTTAAACAATAGCCGCATTAGAACAAGAATTGCACTAACACTACAGCGCCATATTAGAATAAAGCATTCTCACTCACATATCGGAATTTTGATCCAGATCAAAGGCCGATAACCCCCTGATCTGGACCTTCCTGTAAAACGGATGTGTCATGCTGACGGGCAACAGTCGGACTTCCTCCCTTGTGGCGCTCAATAAAAACGGAAGCCGCCCTCTTCGCCTTAAATCGGGTAGTCCTCTACTCCGGGTTCGGTTACCGAGTGGCATTAGATAAACAACAACAGAATAAAGCATGTAAATTTGTGGTGTCGCCATCTACATTATATTATTTAAAGTATAAGCTGACCCCGCAAAACCTCACAGGAAAAAGATAACGGAACGAATGCTAACTTTTTTTCTTGTTATACTAAGAGACCACAGCTTTAAAATCTAGTATTTTGGATTGTGATATGGATACTTTAAATTTTTTTTGCGAATATTTTCTTTGTTTTCATAACGATGGCGATCGTTCCATGCAACTCACGGTAGCGGAAGTGTACCATCCGAGACCCCACACATTTGTAAATCTGATAAAGCTTCACAACGTTAAAAAATTTAAAAACAACCAGGTGAACATTTCTCACATAAAGATGCTATTTCCCAATCGTCTGCTGAGTATACAGGGTGGTTATAAAATAACACTCGCTATTCGAAGTGGTCAGTAGCTTGAATGAATAATCCAAATGCATCAAACATGAGACACTTACATGGAATCATAAAAAAGACAGAATCATAAAAAATAATGATAAAAAAGAATAATCATAAGAGCAAACTCGTCTCTTGACCAGGGCTTTAAATTACGAGGCGTAGTCAATTATGGCCAACACAGCTAATTACGCCTAGTAATTTAGAACCCTGGTCAAGTGACCAGTTCCTTTTTTCGAAAAAGAATGGAATCATAAAAAAGAAACTCGTTTCTTGAAAAAGTTTCTAAATTACGAGGGGTATCCAATTATGGCCAACGCCAACTCATCCACTTACGCCTCGTAATTTAGAACCCTGGTCAAGGGACGAGTTTGCTTTTTATGATTCCATTCTTTTACCCCTTTCTTGATTAGTAAGTGTCTCGATGTTTTTCATTCATTCAAGCTACAGACCTCTCCGAATAGCGAGCGTTATTTTATAACAATCCTGTAGTTTAGTTTGAAATATCGTCGCACTAGGGGGCTATTGGCAACGGGCATCGTAATTCACAACCACAGTCAGGTGACGAGCCGACACATGAATCGTCTGCTGAAATTATACTCTTCGAAGGATTTGGTTTGGTTTTGAATTATCGTCGCACTAGAGCTACACGAGGGCTATTGGCGACGGGCGTCGTATTTTAGAACCACAGTCAGGTGACGAGCCACACCTGAATAACACTTCGAAGGAGTTTTTCATCATTTTTCAACCATGTAATTTCGTGATGTGTGAGTGGCTGCTTTAACCTCTTGTGACCCAGTGTTCCCATGCGGGGATATTTTTTGAAACTCCCCACAAACAATTAAAATGTTAATTAGTCCCTAAATTGACCTGGTAAGATAGAAGATCCAAATAATTTTAGTTTTCAATCTTGGATTGTAGGTATCGGTCATTTCTTTAAAAAAATGAAGTTGAACGAGGGTCAATACGATATTAGAGTCCTTAAAAATTACATTTTGAATTTGTTAACTACAAATAAGTTATACTGCCTTTTTTTTGTGCATTTATAGCACAAAAATGTGGTATTTTTTTAAAATTTAAGGCGTATCCCTAAATAGCTATTTAGGTTAGGTTTTGAAATATCGTCGCACTAGAGCTACACTGGGGCTATAAAATAGCTATTAAACAATTTTTTTTATTTCTTAAAAAAAACATACTTTTTAGCATATATTTGTATAAAAAGTATGTTTAGATTATAAGAATATGCTTGTAGGATTTTGCTCGGGTCTTAAGAGGTTATAGCTCTGATAAGAGGTTAAATTAGGCAGTTGAAAGTGCTACCAAGGATCAAAGAAAGTCCACAAAACTTATATAAAGAAAAAAATTGACGTTTAAGCAATACATTTTAAAATATTTTATTCCAACATTAAAGATTAACTAAACAAGACAAATTTATACATTGAAACAGATGAGTTTATTAACAAAGCAAAGGTTAAAATATCCTAACCATAATTTATTACATAAAGTAAAAGCTCTTAATAGCACTTGAAAAGGTTTAAAGATTTTAACAGATCTAATAAAAATGTACAACTAATAAATAAGCTACCCTTATCTAATAAATGCGCAAAAATGAATACAATTGTAACACAATTTCTATATTTTTAAAAAGTATAAACTTTTATCTAAACACACATTTTGGTTGAACTGACAAAAGTAATTAATCTGAGGGAAAACTATTCAGTTTCAATGCAAAGTTTTTTTCTGAGGAATTAAATCTAATTTTTATAAAGCTACTATATGTTTAAATAAATGTTCTAGTACAAAAAAGAATATATTCTCCCAATCCATGTTTAAAAACCAAATTCAGCCTATAACAAAATACCTATATAACATTAACTTTAAGATCACTCAAAATGTAACATTTTTAATTATTTTAAACTGCAAGCTTGTTTTTAATAAATATTTATATCCATTACAAACATTAAAGTCATTTTAGCAATAATTAGTAAAGCCAATCAAATTTTAAAAAATACGAAATTTTTAACAAGTTATAATCAGCAGCAATCGGAAACTTATACATATATTTCTAGAATTGTACGTCTCATTAAATTAATAATATAACTTTAATAGCACATGTTTATGTAACACTCAGAAAAATATTTTTTTAATTTCACAGTTTGTACACATTAATTATAACTACATAAAATATCACATTCCATACTTGTGATAAAGTTAATATTTTTGTAAAGATTAAACTCCAAATGCGAGTTTTTTTTTAGTTCAGTATGGGCAAAGGCCATAATTTTACAAAAGTATTTCTCCTTGTGTTTAAAATAAAAATTCAGCTGAGAATTGCGCTTCTTTTTTACTAAAATAGTTTTACCACATGTAATCGGAAATTTTAGCCATGTTTTATAAATATAATATTACAAAAAATTCAAAATGTAATTTTTTAAAGCATTCACAAGAACACGTGTCTGTATATAAGCTTAATTATTACTTAATTTTTTGACAATATGATTTTAATATGCTTATAAATACAAACACCTTTCAAGCCTTAAATATTTTTAGAAAAGATTTTTTTAAAAAAATATTTTTTGTTAACTTATGTTCATAGAATAATATTTCAAAGCTGGACTTAATATGTGAATCAATATTAAATTCCAATGTACAGATAATAGACAAAACAAAAATTAACAGTAATTCTGTACTTAGCCTTAAAAAGCCAATATCCAATCAATATTTTTTTTTTATGAAGTTAAGGTTTTAACCGATGATATGAATTTTAATATACACTATAAAGCGGTCTGTCCCTCCTTGTTTAGGGAATCGTCAAGGTCAATTTAACTAGTAGCTCAAAAACCACTGATCTTTTTTCCCTCCAAGGTAATTAAATATAAGACAATTTTTACTCTCAGACCAAGAACTATTTAACTTGCGATATCAGAATAAAAAAAATCTTGTATGGAACTTTTTATGAAATCACTTTAAAAAAAAACTTATCCCCCAAATACTGAAAAATAATAATTTTTAAACAAATTGGATTCGTATACGAATTTAGTCAATTTCAGAAACCTATACATAGTACAAGTGAAAGTATCCATTTTTATTCAAAATAACAATTATAAAACATGGTAGCAGCATGATAAAAGTCATATATCAAACTTTTCATAATGTAACAGCATTTTAAAGCAATTTTGCTAGTGTTCATGACTTAAATTTTGAAGCTACAAATAATGTCTATTAAAAAGAGTCAATTTTTCACAAAAATACATAACAGCACTGTATATTTTTTTCTATGAAGCACCTTAAGCGTTCATCCACTTTTGCTTGTCAATACCCTTATTCTCTTTTTTGTGTTTAAAACGACACTGCTCCGCATATATGCATCCAGTTGTCCTCCAGTAATAACATTCATCACCATTAACTGCTCCTTTTGGGCGAGAACCATCCACGCTAGACCTACAATGAGAAAAAGGTTAGGTTTGAATTATCGTCACACTAGAGCAGTGGTTCCAAACGGTGCACCTACGCCTTAGGTGCACCTACGTGTGCACTTGAGGCTTAGTTTTTTCATATTTGATTGTGATTTTTAATTAATATAATAAGTTTAAAAAAAACATCATCCACATTAGACTCCGGGACCATAAGGGGCTTGAAAATACATGGACCGGGCCGAAATGGGGGCTTGACGCCATCCTCCATTGGTGTTTGCTTTTTAAGTGCGCATGCGCCAACACGAATTTAATTTTGTTGTAATTTGAGTGTATTTTAATAAGTAGGCAGACCATAACAGGGCTTCAAAACACAATGACCGGGCCGTAACAGGGGCTTGACACTATTCTTGCTTATTATTTGCTTTTTTCTTGCGCATGCGCCATCACGAATTGAATTTAGTTTGGATATTGAGTGTATGGGGAACATTCATGTGATGTCACGCGGTTTGTTATCCTACACCTCTCGAAACGCGTGTTAATGTTATTCTATACAGCTCTCAAACCACGTGCTAATGTTTTCCTACTGCTCTAACCTGTCTAACCGTTTTTTTTTACCACATCGATTTGGAATTGAAGCACAGGTGGATATGGTCGTGAATGTCCCCCATTTTCACAAGTAAACATGCCTCTAAAAGGAAGCAATGCGAAGTTATCGGGTTCCCAGTAAGGCGGAACCATACTGCTAGTTGTACATAAAAAGCACGGTTTATCGGTTTAAACCACCTGGTTTTAAACAATATTTAAATTTTTTTTCAGAAAAAAAACCCAACTGATCTTTTTTTAAATTTCTAATTATTTTAATTTTTTTTGCATCATAAAATTTGAAAAATTATTATAAAAACTACTTACATTTAAAAAAGGTAACATTTTAAACATTTAAGGTTACTATAAAAAATATGCATACAAAAACTTGATAAATATAATTTTTTTTCGGATTTTTAAGAAAATTCATGCTGTTCATAATTATTCCAACTAATACAATAAACTTCCCACTGCATGTTAATTAACATGTTAAATAAAATAAACATTAAAAATCATACAGGATAAAAGAAACAAAAACATGCGGCTTAAATCTAAAAAAGTTTGTTTTTGTTATATCCTTTTGTTTGTTACCCTAAGTTTAAAAAAACCCATAAAAATGAATACTTACGGTTTTTTCTTCATAGGAACTGCTTCTCCAGGTAAATTAGGAAATCGAATAACTAGTTTATATCCATTTAACTCATATCCCTAAAAATTCAAAAAATATAATGTAGTACAATGTTTTAAAGTACATCTTACATATATACGAAAAAGTTTTTTTAGAACTCAAGAAATAGTAATTACTTGGTACGCTTGCATTGCCTTTCCGGGTGATGTTTTGCTTTTGTAATTGATAAAAGCGCAAAATTTCGCTGGCATGACTTTCACACTAATTAATTCTCCAAACCTGAAAGAAAAATATTGATGAAAATAGAAACATAAATGTATTAATTACTTCAACATTCAAATTAACAATTGAGCTTTTAAATAATAACAGCAAGTTTGCTTGTAGTCCTTCCGATTACAATGCACACTTCAGAAACACTTTCTTCCTCTACCAAGTGTTGTTTTCTAGGAAACAGCATCACTGCTTTCCCACCTTACATGGATTAGGAAAGTAGTAACGATCAACCTTACAGCAAAGCCTTAGGTTATGTTAGGTTAGAATTATTGTCGCACTAGAGCCACACGAGGGTTATTAGCGACGGGCGTTGTATTTTAGAAACACGGTCAAGTGACGAGCCGACACCTGAATAGCCACCCAACACAACCGTTAAGGGCGACATTGTATGCAGCGTTAGGACTTTGAAGGATATGTGCACTCTCTTGAACAGGGTATTTTTCGGACATTTTTGGCTGCATGTGCCATTTATAGGCCAGCAGTTATTTTAGCGATGCCCGGACCCGAACCTGGGACCTTTCGCATGATAGGCGAGTGCTTAACCGACTGGGCTCCCCAGCAAAGCCTTAAAGAAATTAGGTTTGAAACAGCAACGCTTATGTTGCTTCCTAGAAGAACACACAAGAAGTTGGGAAAACAAAGTGCTTTCAAAGCTTGCATTGTAATTAGAAGGACTATAATTATTTTCTTTACTGTTAGTGGCACCGAAAATTTTCGTTACTTCTCATGCTGTTTACAGATATTTTCGGCATGGTTCAGCTTTAAATTTAGCTATTAGCCTTGTATATTTGTTCTTAACTTTTTCCAACTGTCCCTATTTATTTAGTCTCGGCTCTCTTGTAAAACGGTAAGATGGCATTTAAAATTTTTCTTATAACTGGAAATTTCTAAAAGTAATTGTGATTAGTTACTTTTAATATTAAGTAACTAACTGGTTACCTTATATTAAATAATTTTCTAACTGATTTACTTGTTTAAAGAAACTTAATAATCATTGTTTTAAAATGAAACTTTAGGCAACTTACTTAGAAAACATGGTCATTAACTTTTTTTCAGTTACCTCTGGTTGTACATTACCAACCCAAATGGAGTTATGTCCTTCAGGATTATTTGGACTACAATAAAATACAAGATATTATGATGCAGTAGTTTCCAGAAAATTGATTAACCCTCTAATGCATACTGTTACCGTTTGGTAACAAGTAACATAATCCACTTTATTCTATTAAAGTAGAGTTCCTCCAAGACAAATCTGTGTTTTTTTCATCTATTACATTTCATTTTAAAGTTTTAATTACTAATAATCCTCATAGATGACAGTAGTGAAAGTGTATTCAAAATTAAAGAGTGAGGTTATTAACTTTTGTGAAATTACGTTTTTGGCAGTATTCAGAGATTAATAATATTAGTACTAAATGCTAATAAATTGTTTTGAAAAATTAATCATAGTTAAAAAGGGTTATTTTGAAATATTTTTAGTAGTTTTCTAGTCATTATTATCAAAATTGGAATTTTGCAGTTGGTTTTTGTCACATGGAAAAAAATTTAAAATTGAAATTATTTAAATTCTAATGCTGTTACATTTTTTTTAGTATTTTTCCCATAATGTGTGAGTATTAAAAATACATATATATTTTTTGGGGATGAAAATAAAAATTCATGTATTAGAGGGTTAACCAATTTATTTTTTCAGTGGTAGGTTTAATTTCTAAAGAATGGAATCGGGAAAATTTAAATTTCTTATGGCATCTGCATACAAACAATAAGCTCTTTTTAATAGTTAATGAACAATCACAGTACACAGGGGTCGTTTCATGGAAGATCTGGCAATAGCTCCACGTTCTTGTTTTCTTTTCTCTTGAATTACTTTTGGTTTGGTTGGTTAGTAGAGATAATCAGGTTTGCATGCTGATCAAGCATACTAACCTGAATATAGGTACCAACTTAACCAAAACAAAAGTAATTCGAGAGAAAGGAACAGAGCTGTTGCCAGATCCTCCGTGAAACAACCCCATAACAGATATGTTTTTTAAACGAATTTTATTTTAAAAATATTTTTGCTAACTTAACTAAAAACATAATTATACCAGAAAATAACTTTAAAACGCTAAATTTGGGTAAGAATATGTGTATAGTTAATTAATTAACTTTCACAAAGAGCAGTTTGGTCATAAAAAAAAGAAATTGCTATTACAAAATGATTCTCAGTTAACAAGAATCTGCCATTTCGTTTAAAGAACATAGAAGTTTTGATGTGTTTCCTCATTAAAAGATTCCTTAGATTAAACCAACATCAAAAATTAACTTTACTTAAATCAGAAATATTCATATCAAATTACTACTACCAAACCCAATTTAATATTTGTACTTAAGAAAAGAAAATATACATACTCTCTTTTAATATCATATAAATGATCTGGAATTTTTGGTTTCTTAATGGAGTTCCACATAACTTCATTTTCGTCATCAGAAATAAAAATGTCATCTTTAATGTGCAATTGAGACACCTTACTGGCAACAAGGCTAGCAAGGGCTTCTGCTACTGTGCTATGTTGAGAAATAGCATATTCTGCATGCTCTTTGGAATATCCCTTTTCCTATAATTAAAAAAAATCGGTTTATGCATAAGATTTTATTTTTAATCATGTTTCTCACTCATTAAGGTATTAAATTTAAAAATAAAACAATTTTTTTCCTTAACAGGGCAGCATTTTTGGCTATCAAGTTTGTTCAGACTCAGCATATTCTCCAGAACTGACAGCCATTTCTTGTGGCACCATCTAGATGGCTCCCACTACCAATTTTGATGCTCAGATTTCTATAAATCTGAGCCCACTGTTATATTAGGTATACCTAGATCTATAATGTTAAAATATGATGCGATTTAATTTTTCTGATTTTCTTCAATTTTTCTTTTACATGCTACATAATCATATCATATGCATGCCAATGATTTTTCCATCCTGAAAATCTGTCGACTTAGCTGGGACTTGAACCTGCGATCATACATGGGCTTAAGAGACAGGCCTATAATACCTCACAGCCATTGAGTCAACCAATTTAAATTATTAAACAGGGTTGCTACAGGTTTTAAAAAAAATTAAAGAAAACAAAACAAAATCCATCTCTAATTAATTAAAATATGTTAAATTACATATTTTGATATTACAAATAAGATAACTATGTATTAAACAAATATTTTTCCGCAAAAATTAGTCTAAGCATTACTATGCTCCCCTGGAGGAAAAAAAGGATGGGATAATTTAGTATCTAAGAGGCCACATTAAGAAGTTTAAAACTAAATTTCTTTTTTTCATATTGTGCCTGATTTTTGAATTGAGGATGAATTAAAAATTATAGAAAAATAAAACAAATTCCTTTCTTTTTCAAGAAATGTAGAAAAAATTATGCAAGTGGATGAAAAAAATATTAGAGAGTTAAACAAAAAAATGTTTGTATCCGTTACAGATTAACTAATAAAATATAAAAATAACAACAAATAAAACGTATGTTACTGCAGCTTTTTTAAAATTAGTTTCATGATCCTTGATAAAGACATACAATGGTTAGAAAGCTAGCCTTTAGAGCGTCTAGGTTCGGGTTCGAATCCTGGTAAGGCATGGATGTTAGTGCTTGTCAATAAATGTTGTTATTCGTCTATGTGTTCGTGTCATCCTTTCTATATGTGTCTGTGTCACTTCTGTCAAGTGGTAAAATGGGCTATAAAGCTTATGCTTCTCACTCCTAGAGGTCACATTCCAAGTTAGGTTACTTTACATATTAAGTAACAAAAACAAAGTAGAATTTTCTAGTATTTCTAAGAGTTTCTGTAATAAGTTACTTCTCATATTAAGTAACTGTAACTAAGTCACTTTTTAAAAGTAACTTTCTAATCATTGATCTCAGGTAAAGAAATGTAGAAAACCATACACACTCAACAGCACAAATTAACAGACATAGTACAAAGAGAAGTCGAACTACTTTCAATTACCTTTATTTATAAAACAATTTCAAATATTTAAGACTTTTAATAGTTAGATAAAAATAAATTGAGGTCAGAATGTAAAATGGCAACTATTGGAGACTTTATTGCACATAAAGAGAGGAAAAGAGAAACATGCAGATTAGGGTGTATCGAAAAAAAAACAAGTTTTTGATAACAAATTTGTAATAGTGTGGAAAAGTTGCCTTATGTTATTGTTAGTATATGTGCAAAATTTTATTGATCTGAGTTAATATCTTCAGTTGCCTCTGAGACCATTAATTATGCAAAATTCGCTAATTTCATTTTTTTCCTCAAAAATTATGAAATTGGAATCTTTAATTTTAATAGTACGGAAAAATTACCTTATATTATTGTTAGTATGTGTGCAAAATTTTGTTGATCTGAGTTAATATCTTTAGTTGCCTTTTGAGACCATTACTTATGCAAAATTCACTAATTTTATCATTTATTCAATATATTTTTTTTTTAAAATTAAGAAATTTAATTTTTAAGTCTTTAGGGGCTGCTTATCTGCCAAATTCCAGGTAAGCAGCCCCTAAAGGCAACTGAAGAAATTAACCAACATCAATAAAAATTTGCACACACTCTAATGAGTAATACGGCAATTATTCAGCACTGGTAAGACTTAAAAATTCAATTTCTTAATTTTTAAAAAAATATATATTGAAAAAATGATAAAATTAGCGAATTTCGCATGATTAATGGTCTCAAGAGGCAACTAAAGATATTAACTCAGATCAACAAAATTTTGCACAAATACTAACAATAATAGAAGGTAACTTTTCCGCACTATTAAAAATTTGATATTAAAAACTTGTTTTTTTCGATACACCCTAATGCAGATATACTAGATTATGAAGAGTCTAACGCACCATAACTTGTATAATTTTCACATTCCGCAGTTCCGATACAGCATCATCACATTCTTCATCTAATCGCAACACTTCAACAAAACAATTTTCAGCTTCCGCATATTTCTGTAAAATATAAAAAAGCACTTATATATAGAAAATTCTTTACACTTGAACTTAATACAATGTTCCACAATATTTATCTATTGCTGTACGTCTTTGATGGATTACTAGGCATGACATCAAACCAGTTCCTGATTTAGGAAAACACAGACTAGAGGCACAACAGATTTTGTAGGCGTTTTACAAAAAAAATTGCATATGATTGCCATTAATTAAAGTGCTAATTGGCTAATGTGTTAAGTTCTTTTCTATCATCTTCCTTTTTACATTAATCAGACCAAACATATTGAGTCACTGTCTAAGTCATATTATAATCTACTAAAGTTTTTGAGGGTCTACAACATTTAGCATAAAAGAAACTAGAATTTAGGGGTCCCTAAAATTTGGTGGCCTTAGACCCGTGCCAAATGGTCCTAATGGAATATCAAGACTTTTATTTAACAGAGACATATGACTTGAGTGGGAGGCCCGTTAGGGCCAAGCACCGCGACCAATGGTCTATTGTACTAATAACAGAGACATATACGGTGTATAAAAGTTTAGATGTGTTGCATATAAACTTTTGTACTAACTGTAACTCCTTTAATTTTATGAACTCAAATGTTATTTATTTAAATTATCCAGGGTTCATACAGCTATTGGCTATCCGAATTCCAGGCCGTTTCAAGGCTTTTCCAGGCCTCTTTAATGATTTTCCAGGCCCCCATGTTACACAGCGTAAAGAAACTTCGATAATTCGAAATCAACTTAAGAGTTATTGGAGATCAATTAGTGGAATTAAAATTTGAATGTAAAATTGCTGTAAGTTAGAGAACTATTGAGTATTGAGCTAAATGATCTTATATGATCAACCATATTGCCTTAACCGCTTAACCCAGACCAGAAAAAAAACCTAATTTCTGAAATTATACCATACCATGTGGAAAAAATAGAAATCAACTGGTTCTAATAGCTTAAATATATGAAATGATCAAACTAAGAACCCAAATGTAAAAAAATTGAACCGCTAATACGGACACTTTTGAATTTCGGCGATAGTTCAAACATTTCCAAAAAATTCCCAGCACCAAAGAAGGGAAAATGCAAAAAAAAAAGTTACAAACGTAAATTTAAAAAAAAATCTTAACAATCAAATTGTTCTTGTAATCACAAGGTCTTGACTCACAAACACTTGATCAAAAGAAAACACTTGGTTGATAAATCTGTCGTGAACAGGAGCTACGAAAGTAACGAGACGCTCTTCAAATCACGCAGAGACAAAAAAAAAAAAACTATCAATCATTATGAGGCAATGCAACTTCATGGGTGGATTTCGTAAATATTACTAGGCAGCAGTCAAAGTAAATCGGGAAGCATTATTGGATTGCACTAGCCAGTAATCGATATTCGAAGACTTCTTAGAGTAATCTTAATTCATCTTTAAATTTTAATTAAATTTTGTATTTTTATTATTACAATTTATTATTTAAACTTGCTGTTCATTGAAATCTAAGTATAGTTTTTACTAATGCAGACCGAAAATGGAGGAAACTTTTTCGGAGGCGTTAATGTTAAAATTTAATAAATTAAAAAAAAACCAAGTTTAAATAATACATTTTAGTGTTTAAGAAGAACAAATTAATTAAAATTTGATGAATTAAGATTACACTCAGGTAACTTCAAGTATCGGATGCTGCAGTCTCCCATTAGAAGAGGATCGTCTTTACCTGACCAAAAGTAGGCAATCCAATAATGCTTCCTGATTTACTTATTTTGCCAACTCGTACTTTTCACGACAACCACCGATGAGGTTGCATTATCGCCTAATTGATTGACAGTCTCCCCCCCCCCCCTGACTGATAGGAAGATAGTGACGTTTACTTTAGTAGTTCCGGTTCAGGCTAATCGGACCAACCAGAACATTTTCTTTTGATCTGTTAGTAGTGATGGAAATAGTTGTTTTGAAAAACCACCACACCCTACAAATAAGTACAAGAAGAGCAAAGCAGTAAGAATTCTACAACGTTCTGATCGCGTCCACAAGTGCTTCTTCAAGTGTTGACACTTGGGTGTGGTTCGAAAATGCGCAGAAACAAAACGAGATGTTTCGTCCACCACTACGCTAGTTCGATTCAATTTTGAAATGGAATAAAAACTGGAAATTCAAGAAATTTCCAGGCTGTCCATGGATTTTCCAGGCTATTCAAGGCCTTGAAATGAAAATATGAAATTCCAGGCTTTTCCAGGATTTCAAGGCCGCGTGCGAACCCTGATTATCGTTTGAATATATAGACCAATAAAATTTTCAAAATCTATCATTCACCATAGCTTTTCTAAAAAAAAAACATTCCAACTTAAGTTAAATGAAAAAAAAATTAAAACCAGCTAGGGTAGACTAACCAGTAAATGAACCTTTAAGACATCACGTTCGCCAGTGAATGAATACCAGGATATAATGACCAAGACAACCAACCATTGTCATGTAGCTTCCTACTACATGGGAAGTCAGTGTTGCCAATCTATATAGTTGAATGATTTTCAATCCTTATTTTTTTAATTATATTATCCAAATGTTCATTCACTGGGGTCTGTTCACTCACTGGTCAGTCTACCCTATAACTCAAACAGCACCTTACACTTTGGTCTTGTTGAATGACAATAGAAACTAGAACTATGTGATTTCACAGCCCAATAATACATTAAGCAATTTATTGAAATATATCAAAATTCACTGCAATTATCAGAATGTCTGGTTATCCAAATGTAGTTAGGCCCGAAATTCTTCGGATAATAGGAGTTTCACTGTATATGGACAGTACAAAAATGTGTTAAATGAATAGTTATGCCTGATTTGATTATATATTTAGCCTACATTTAATTTAGCCAGATTAAAATTGTTTAAAATATCCCTAACTTACTTTTAAACCTAATAAAGCTCGTCCTTTTCTGAAATAACCTTTCGGCCACACAGGACATAAAGAAATAGATTTTTCCGCATCTTTTAAAGCTCTGAAATATAAATATAATTTTATACTATTTTATTACATAATCAATGTGAAATTTTAAAATCTACTTAGTAATAATGATTAACTGCATACATGATAAGAAATAAGATAAGGGTTTTGTTGTGGACTAAAATGAAAGAGAAAAATTTCAAACGCAACCCAACTGTCTGAAAAGTGATAATTAAAAATACAAAATGATTACTTTTTTTTAGTTTATATGCAATTTTGATGTTAAAGTAAGTTTGAGAAGCCATTTTTAGAAACAAAAACTCATTTTCAACTCAAATTTTGATTCTGCACAAGGAACAACATTAATATAGATAAAAATTAGTAAAACTAATCAGTTTGAAGTAACTGATAATAATTATTACTTTTAATTACAAGTTTTTAAACTGCACGACATAACAAATATACAACATGCAAAAGCAAAATAATTTGTAATTGATACAGCTTACCTTTCAAATTGGCCTAGGCGATCATAGCAATAGGAACGATTTCCATAAAATCTACAATTTAGAAACCAAAAGTTGTTTACAGAGTTCTATAACCAAGTAATATTATCGAACAAATCTTCAAAGAACCCTTTCTGAATAATTATTAAAACTTTAATGAAGAGAAGTTTGAAATTGTCCATTATTAAGGACATTTTAGAATGTGCATAGTATGACAATTTTCTTTAAAAAAAACTATAAATTAATCAACGATTCAAAATTTTTATATGAAATCTTTGGCGATTTGTGCCTTTTGTTTTAAATTCTGCTTGTCAAATACGAAATTTTAAAAATGGGAGCTTAAAAAAATCTTCTTTAGAACCTAAATTGGAACTAAACACTTCAACATGGTTAGAATTTAATTTGTGTTCTTATGTAAATTTCTAAGGACTTAAAATTTCTTTTAAAAGTTTATTTCTAAAAATAATTCTAGAAAATTCACCTGTGATCTGACGGGTCCATTTTAATGGATTCAGAAAATAATTCAACAGCTTCCGAGTAATGTCCATTACTAGCCATAGTATTACCTCTTACTAAATAGAAAAAAAATAAAGGGTGAACTTACAGAAAAGCAATGTTAGAAATTCAAATTCGAACGTCCTTAATACAAAATTCAGAATTTTAATTTAAACGATCATTTTAGGTAACCTAAATTTCTCAATTTTTATAACCATTTCATACCAATTGTAGATTTTTTTAAAAGGGGTAAACAACATGATTTAAGAAACAAACTCATTCTTATGTTCCTCAGAGGGAAGGAAATTTCAAATATAAATAATTTTTTAAATATATTTTTATTGCTTTGTAAAAAAAATATGGTCTTTAGAGATTAAAAAAATTGCACTGACTTTACAAAATGTAGTGCTATGATAAGTTTTTTTGGCTGAAATGGTTTGTTAGTTGTTTCGTATGAGAACTAAAAACTTTAATTTGTAGCCAGGTGCATTTAATTAATAACATCATTAACTTGTTTTATTGTTAAAAAGTGCATAATACTTAATAGTTAATGGTATTAAACTTGTATACACAGGGCTCCCAACAGATTTTCAACTTGTCCCTAGGGAAAAAAGGGACTCAGCATCTTAAAAAAAGGGAAAAAAGGGACCTGAAAATAACAAGATATATGATATCTTGTTTTCTTCATGGTAGGTAGGGGGTCAAACTTTATAGGGCTAAATAAATTAATTAGTAATTGGAATCAAATGAGGTTTATTCTCATACAGTACCGCTCATAAGTATTTTGACATTACAAGATGGTTAGTAAAAAGCAAGTGTAGCCAGAGACTTTAATCTCTCAAGACAAATTGTGAGTGTATGGAAGAGTCAATTTGAATCCCGAGCCACAGTTAAAAGTAAACAAAGGTCAGGCAGGCCTAAAACACAACAGAGGGTTGATAGGCTTATTCGAAGGAGATTGGTTGCAAATCCATGCTTCACAGCTGCTGATATAATGCGTGATTTAAAAGCACATGGTGTAGATGTTCATGTATCTATTGTGCAAAGTCGCCTCTCAGACACGGTTTGAATGGCCAATGTCCCAACAAGAAACCATTAATTTGAGTGAAGAACCGAAAGGCTAGACTTGCATTTGCTGAGAAGCAAAAGTTTTGGACTAAGAAGGAATGGACAAAAATTCTATTTAGCAATGAAAGTAAATTTATATATTTTTGTCAGACGGTATGTATACAGTATGTTAGACGCTCTGTGAACACTCGGTACAATGTTCGTCACCAAGTCCCCACCATAAAAAAGGTGGAGGCAATGTTATGGTCTGGGGTTACTTTTCATGGGCCGGTATTGGTTCCGTTGGTCCCCATTGAAGGCACAATGGACTGCTTCAAATATGCTCAGATTTTAGACGAAGACATGTAAAACCATGCTGGAGAAGTTTTTAAGGGTGAATGGCTTTTTTAGCATGACAACGACCCAAAACATGCCTCCAAACATGTTAAAGACTTTCTTGCTAAAAATAATGTTCTCATCTTGGATTGGCCAAGTCAAAGTCCTGCTGACTTAAGTCCAATTGAACACATGTGAAGTCAGTTGGACAAGAGGATAAGGCAACATGCCTTCAAGCACTGCGTGAGGAATGGGTCCTCTCAGTGCCATTGAAAAACTGATCGACTCGATGCCGAGCTGTTCTTAGGTATAAGGGCTATGCAACCAAGTATTAGCCACTCAGGTTACAGGGAGTAACAATTTGTTTTGTCAAAGGTTTAACTAAAGAAAATGGGTTTTACCCTCGTTTATATAAATGTCAAATTACTTTTGAGCGCAGTAAGTTCCAATAAAATTCATTTTGTTTCATGTTTCATTGTCCAGAGTTTTCATTCATGTTTCATACAAAAAGATCTTAGTGTTTTTTTTAGCGACTTATTTAACGTCCCTTCCCCCATTATCTTATAACTAAGAGTGTAAAAAACTTTGTGATATTCAAAAATTGTTTTAAAATAAGATAATCGAGTTTGTCATCAGATTTCGAAAAACCTCTCTCAACCTCAGCATGACCATGGGAAAGTGACAATACTGCCTCAATTACCACCGGCTATATTCGGATATTTTAAAGTGCCATCCACATCTTTAAAACTAAAACATTGTGACCAATATCGATCAATTCCGTCATCAGATTTCATTGTTTCTAATTGCACTAATCTCTATTGGTCCACCAGTTTTTCTTCGTCATACATTAAAGGCAAAGAAGATGCTATTATTTAAAAAAAAATTGCATTAACTTTTTAGCTTGAATTTATCAGATTTTAAAGAATTAAAGCTTCGCAAAACTCTGAAAAAAAAAAGAACATCCTTTTCAAGAATGTAGTTCAGGGCTGCAGTGTAGTTTTTCAAAAAAAATTAGTTGAAAAAGGGGAAATAGGGACCAGGTTCGTGAAATAAGGAGTTTTAGGGACTTGGGATGTAAAAAAGGACTTTTAGGGAAAAAAGGGACCAGTTGGGAGGCCTGTATACACGATCAGGCATTCTATAAAATTCATGATTTCAAACTTACTAGCAACATATATGCACTATTTAGTGACAACTCATAGAAATGAACCTTAGATCATTTAAATACCTAATTTCTAAATGCATATTTTACTTACATGCAATTTGTCTGCTTCTAAAAACAATAGAGGTAGGATCCTCCTATTAAAAAAAAAGAACTTTTCATTTTAAGAATAAAATGTCTAAAATTAATTTTCTATAATGGGAAAAATTAAAAATTTTTATTAAAAATTAAAATACTTTTCGTCATAAATTGTTGTGAAAAAATAAATTATTAAACAAAAAGCAAATTGAATCCATCTGTTACTAATATTAAAAACATAACTAATAATATGAATAATAACGAATAAGTTTCAAATAAAAAAAAGTTTAAGAAGGCACATTCTAAGATCTTTTAAATGTTACTCTTTTAATATTAATTAAAGCTTTATTATTGGCATAATGATAATCTAGTTATAATCATATATCCATGAATTTCACCAATTATCTTCATTAGTATATTATTAAACCAACTAATTTTATTTAGCTTAAATAGGAAAAACCTCAGATAAAGCCATTTATTTCCTAGTTATTAAAGATCATAATTATGTTTTATGGCCATAAAATATATTTTATGGTTTTGTAAAAGAAAGATAAATAGCTAGACTTGCCTTTGGTAATTTCGAAAATTTTTGACTTGAAGAATCTTTTATTTCTATGTCGCCATGTAGTTTATGTTTTTTTGCTATCACAGATACAAATGCACTGTTACAATCAAGATCCTGAAAATCAAACTTGTGTTTCAAATTTCACTCAGAATACCAAAAAATAAATCATATCAATTTTATATGAATAAAATTTTATTTAATGTGCAGGATAAAAAAGTTGTTACATTTAATTGAGATTTTATGTTAAGGTAGGCAAATACCCAAAATTCTAAAATTTTTACTATTACTTTAATCTTTTCCGAATTTGACATAGCGATTTGAACTATAATGTGGAATGCTTTTTAGGCATTTTTTTTTTATTTAAATATAATTGATTTATTATAAACTGTGTTTTTCACCTAAAAAAAGGGTTTTACGCCAACACTTCTAGTATAAAAAGTTTTACATTAATTTACCTGAAATTTTTTACAGATGCTATTTCAATATATATCTGTGCCATGAACCTCTAACATCTGGTATAAATATACAAGTTTTTTTTTAAATGTCCAAGCGTAAGTTAACCGGAAAAAAAAACTTTTTTGTGTGGTTAATTTATAACATATTTCTTAATAACTTCTTTTCTTATAATTTGTAAGTAACTCTAGAGGGTCATTGCATGCATCAGTTCAAAACAGAGAATTTAACATATAATTAATGTTTATAGGTGGAAAATTCAATGTGGTAGACTTGTTAGCGGAAACCACTTTTTTAAGTAAAAAAACACCGTTTAAAATAAATAAATTATATTTAAATAAAAAAGTACCTAAATAGCATTGCTTGTCAAAAATGAAATCACTATGCCAAATTTGGAAAAGATTAAAGTAACAGTAAAAGTTTTAGAATTTTGAGGAATTTTGAATATTCGCCTACCTTAAGAAGGTAGCTTGCAATATGAACGAATACATAAAAAAGTTACTTAAAGTTACATAAAAATATGCTAATATTCCTTTTCTATCAATCAAAAAATTACTGTAAAAGTCTTAAAATTAGACTTAACTCAAATTCAGTTTCTATCATTACCCTTTTATTGAATGCTTGGAATTTAAAATGTACATGTTACCGTTAAAACCCCAAATCAGCTAAAACTAGAATTAATCAATAAGAACAAGTTTTACATGATGCCATTAGTGAAAACTAGCTTCTACTAGTTCAGACCTCCTTAGCTAATACTAGTTGTAACCAAATTCATTGTTAAAACTAGTATTGATGTAATTTGTAAAAACTAGATTCATCTAACATGTTTCGGGTGGTAAAACTAGAACTAACTAAAAATGCTTGACTTTTAACTTATGGTGAATGATAATTTCTTCAAAAAGAAGTGGAAATGAGTAAACTTAGAACGATTTGTAGAAAAGCACAATTGTTATACTGCAACATTTAAAAAAGCCCACTTTACTTTATTAATTTAACATGAATCCATTATTAAATGTTGAAAGGAGGAATTTTATAATGGTATTACGACAATGGAGTCCGTAATACAACAAACCAAACTGTTCTTAATGGAAAGTCCACAATAATACCTAAACCAAATATATTATCCTAAATCGTACTATTTTCCATTATTTCCAGTTTTATCTAATGTAAGATTTTTTATAGTTAAAACTAGTTTAAAACAATCTTTTCATTAAAACTAGTATTAGCTGGGGATAACTGGTTTTAACCAGTGGAACTAGTGCTAACTAATAACCTCACATAGAACTAGTTCTCACTAGTTAATTATACACTGCTCAAAACAATTAGGGGAGCACTTTGCGTACTTTTGCTTACCCATCGAGTTCCAACTTCTTATTTTTTATTATAAAAATCTAAAATTTGTGAAATTGATTCCTTGTTCATCCAGATTGAAATGGTAAAAAAACAGGGAAGCAAATCTTTATATTTTAACTAAAATTTAAGGGGCCAAAAATTGGAATCATAACTTTTAAATAAATTATAACAATATTTTTTTTTTTTAATTTTAACTGTAAAAAAATGGAAAATCAAAATTTAAACTTTTAAGAATGCAAATGTGAAGAATTTAGGGTCAATTTATTTCATAAAAGTTTTTGGGAGTGAATGTTATTTTACAATGTTTTTCATATTTTCAGTCAATTAAAACAAACATTAGTTAATTCTTCAAAAGACACTATTCTTCTATCTAACAATAAATAAGTACAAGTTCAACTTAGTGAGAAAAAAATCGGAAGCTAATGATACCAAATAGAATCATTGGGGGCGAAATGGTTTAAACCATGCCATGAATTCCCCTAATTGTTTTGAGCAGTGTAGTTCTAGATGATTTTAAAATTATAATGATACAAAAGCAAATATGACACAATCAGCATCGATATATATATAAAAAAAACATTTATAAATCAAACCACTTAACACTTTACCTACGGGCGTCGACTGACCCATAGACTAAGAACACTCTAAGTTTCAAACTCTCATTGGAGAATTTCTACATTGAATTTGACATAGAAACTGGCGCGCCCCTTTTGCGTCTAAGGGAACTAATGTAATGGTTTCTGGCTGCCTATTTGCAGTCACCTTTAGGAGATTTAACAGAGCCAATGACATCTCGTAATTTGGAACCCTTATCAAGTGACGATAGGGATCTATTTTTTACTACAACTTATTTTCGACTTTATTTTTGAATATATACAGCTACTCATTGACTTTTATATCCCTCGTAGGTCCATCCTCAAGATATTTGACCTTGTGCTTCTTTTTCTCCATTAATAAACCTACAGACTGACTACGCTTGTCATTTTAGACATGGTCCCCCAAAGATCCACAAGTGATTCGATTGAATAACTCGTCAAATATTCATCCAAATGTAACAAAAACTTAGATTTAGGGGTTTTCGAGGGTTTTTCACATTTCTAAGTAATTAAAATTGGGTGTTGCTATTGAAAATTTTAAAGTTCGTAACATTTTTAATATTAAGACGGACCCTTATGCAAATTTTGTGTCATGCAATTAACTCAAAATGTTATTTCTTCACATAGTCAAAAAGGTCCGATGTAAAAGGATGACTAACGGTTGAAATAATCACTAGTGGGTAACTTTTTTTTAACAGAGAACATTCCGAAGAAACAGTAGCCCTACAATTGAAAGTACAATTATGCCAATCAACAAATCAACCTTTAATAGTGTTTTAGTTGCTTTCGACACGTTAGAAGAGCTAGGCATTAGATTAAGTTGCTGGTCTAGAAGATTTTTAGTCTACGGGTCAGTCGACGCCCGTAGGTAAAGTGTTAAACAAAAAAAATACCTCTTGTTCATCATCAGAAGGATCAGAACTTTCCAGTAGTGCTGCCTTAGCCTTAGCTTCTGCATTTCTAACAATTTAAAAAAAAAAAGAACATTAATAAATGTATAAAATAACTGATATAAAAGAATGTTGAGTGCA
Source organism: Hylyphantes graminicola (assembly GCA_023701765.1). Classification (NCBI taxonomy): domain Eukaryota; kingdom Metazoa; phylum Arthropoda; class Arachnida; order Araneae; family Linyphiidae; genus Hylyphantes; species Hylyphantes graminicola. The sequence continues at coordinate 24,757,612 of CM043118.1, read as the reverse complement.
AGATATTAACTTAGTAATAAAAATATATATTTACTCTTTATCTAATGTCTGGCTAGCTGCCTTTGGTCCATTCTGAAATTTTTGAAGGAAATGGTTATGGGATTAACATTAAATAATACAAATTAAATATTAATGTGCAAATTTTGTTCATCATTTAGCAATACGTTGAATACCTTTTCTGTTGGCTTATCCTGAGCTAATTTTTCTAATTTTTTCTTTTCTTTCCTTCTCTGAAAATTTCAAATGCAAAGATATTACAAAAATAATTTGGAAGAAAATTTCATCTAATGAGGAATAAGTTTTGTTAAAATCAATTTATTTTATTTTAATGGTACATATAGCTTAAAAATAGACAATTAGAGTCTGAATTAACATATATGCATACCATAAACTACCACTATGTTTTGGCTGTTTAGTAAAACTTAATTTTGTGAAAAATGGTAATGATTGTATTTCTATGTGGACAAAAATTTAGAAAACTGTTTTGTAATTAATTAGTTACTAAAATTCTATGAAATTTCTATTAAATAATTTATAGAATCACCTGGCTACTAGTACACAAAAACTCTTTCCCTTGCAAGTGTTTTACTAATATGGGTTCTATCCTCTGCTTGATAACTCTTGACAACCCAAATATTGTTAAAAACCCAAGGGGCAAATTTTACGACCAATTAAAGCGGCATTCGGCATAAAAAAATATTATAAATATACGAATATTATTTAAGAAGAAAACAAATAATGTACACTAATGCTCAAACTATAAACATGAATATAGTACTAACGTTTCGTAGCAGACATGGTCCCTGCGAGGACAATTGCACCCCTCTTCTCGGATTTCAAAGTTAAAAGAAAAATGATAGAGCAGTTTTAAAAAAAATCGCCTATTTCGTTTTTGATTTAGTCTGTTAAGATAACATAGATGATTCTAATATGTGCATCTATTTTAAACAGCACATACTACTCTATTTAACAGCTAACCAGCTACAGTTCCCCAAAGTGGTAGTATATTGTGACAGGGGGCAAATGAATCGTAGCCTACAGGCAGCAAATCTCTAAATCCAGCCCTGCTTAAGTGGCATTGAAAGTGAGGGGACATGTCACCCCGTGTCTATCCGCACTTCTAGCAATGTGTATAAGTACAGTGAAACCTCTAAGAGCGACCATCCTCTCATTACCTAATAAATCAGTCGCAAATGGAGGTTGGCCGCTCCCAGAGTACAAAAAGTTAATTAGAAAGTTGAAATATCATTTTACAACGCATTAGGTATCCATTAAAAAATTACAAAAATCTATTTATCGTTACGTTTATTAATTCGCAAATAATGTACACAAAATTATACTAACTTACTTTTGAACAAACTGTAGTATGTAAAAAAAAATACTATACTAACTTATTTTTACAAACTAGTGTGAACTAATTAAACCTTTTTAAAGTAAGATGGAATTTCTGACTGTTTCACTTTTTTTATTTTTCCAAAATTACTAATTTTCTAATTTATTTTATAAATAGGAAAAAAACTGTGAAAAAAGATATAATTTTTTCATGAAATGGGATTTGAAATCGGTCGTTTGTCGAGTGAAATCTGGTCTCTCCCAGAGGGGGTTTTAACATTAAACACATAGGGGGGGAAATTGGTGCCTCAAAAAATTGGTCGTAAGTAGAGGTGATCGTTTAATGGAGGTGGTCAGTCGTGAAGTTTTTACTGTATTTGCAATAACATTGTCATCTTAACTAAACCTACACTTACTTTCTTTTTTGCTCTTCTTTTCTCAACTTTGTTTTTATCACGTTCCTCATCTTCTATCAACTCGGCTGCCTGGACGCTAGCCTAGATAATATACACATTAATAACTGTTAGAAAAATCAGAATTCATTTAATAAGATTATTTATCAGTTAAAAACTTGCAAACTGAAATGAAATTGAAATCTGCTTTGTAACTAATTTTGCTGGATGTATTCAAAATAGAATGTTAATTTCTAAAGATCAAATATTTTTTTCCAAACAGCTAATTATTATATCGAATATAAAATGGTATTGTGAACATTAAAATGCTTAATTGGTATTTCAAAAAGAATAAAACCAAATAGAGCAACTTAATGTAAATGCAAGCAAATAATTTAAAGATTATATTAAGATATTGTTAACTATTGAGCTAAAGTAAAAATTGGTACAGAAAAATGTACCTAGTTAAAAAGTTCTGAAATGCTTATTATTTATGCTTTGCAATATAGTGAATTCCAGCACAAGAATAAAAAAATAATATTTTGAGAATTTTTTTTAAACCAGACTTCTATTATAGTCTGGGCTATATAATTCATGTTTAACTTTGATAGCAAATAATTTTGTGAGCAAAGGACTACTAAACACACACAAAAATCTTAGTTTTATAAGTTGATATTTTAATAAATCTGTAGATTTCCGTCATATATGAAGAATCCAGGGGAAAAACCTCTTCATCAACAGGATATCTGCCCTTATCAAAATCAATGATAGCAAGTCACCAACGGAACTGGTGTAAAGAAACTGATTTCTCCCTTGGTTCTCATCTTGCGGCAACCCATGTTTGTGTTTGCACAGAGAAAAACTTAGAGAAACCAGTTTACTGTCACCAATGTCAGCCATGCACACTTGATTTACAGAAAGATTCCTAGTCAATCAAGGTTTTTTTTCCCTTTGAACTCTTTATATATCATTAAATGAAGATATGCAATGTATAACCACACATGCCTAAATTTGAATTAAACACTTAGACATTAAAACATAAACACAAAAACAGAAATAGTTAGCTTTGGTTAGCAATACAAAAATTTGTTTAGTCAAATTTCGTAAGTGTGTGGCTTAGTACCACACTTAGGATATTTATAAAAAATAATATCAAAATACAAGTTTAGAAAGCAATTTGTCAATATAAACAACAACCTAACTATAGCAAATTCGTTAATAAATTAAGTTTTGTTATACGACCAGACAATACACATTTACGTTTAAAAAAATTATTTAAAAGATTTAGATTCAATATTTTATTTAATTACTTTAAATATAAAAAATACTATATTAAAAAAATGTAATGCTGAGCTTTGGCTAAAAATCAATTTATTGAAGTTGCTTTAGAGACATCATTACTGGGATAAAGTTTGAAACAAACATTTTAACATATGAAAAAAACAATTCCTTATTTATGGCCAACTTATTATTTAGAACAAGGTTTGAAAATTATAATTCAATCAAAATTATTATAATTTAAGCAGAAAATTAAGTCGTAATAAGTAATACTTACTGCTAATTCTCCATTGAAAGCATCTGAAATATATAAAGAAAAGAAAATGTTCTTATTTTGTATCGTACAAATGATGGAACTTAATTAGGTATATTGTAAGAGAAAAATAACAAGCCTTAAAGGAATAAGCAAAAATAGAGAAAGTAAAAATTTGTACTTTTATTGTCATACAAGAGCGTATGAAAATAGTTTATTAATTACATCATAGTTAAACTAAGTGACTGGGGTGATAAAACAACAGTTGAATATTCTTAATACATCAAAGATGTTCCAGGCATTAAACTTCATTAAGTGCTAAATACAAAGCATACTTTGTAGGAGAAATTCCATTTAATGGCAAAAGCCTTACTACAAAATGGCTGATTGATCCATTTCAACAGTAAAGGTTGAAAATTCATAAAATAAGTAACAAAACGGCAATGAGTTGTTCAATTACGTTTAGAACAAAGAAACAACATACTAACAAAATCTTTTAGTTTAAAACAAAAACATTTTAATAAATAAAATTTTAAATCATGCAGTAAAACAGTCTTACTTTGTACTGATGATTTATCTTCAGAATCGTCAGATTCGCAGCAACATGGTGCGGCCTCACCTAACAAAATCAATTTTTAGAACAACCTTACCCCACAAGTTAGAAATTTATTTCAAATAAAACGAACATGTTTTGCTTAATAACTAGGAAATATAGTTTTCAAGAAATTAATAAAAATTGTTTAAAAGCGACATCAAAATTACTAAATAAAATGTTTTTAAAAAATATTTGGAGAGGCATGCTTTAATGAGTATAAAAAAACATTATTATTTAAAATTAATAGTTGTTGAGCTTATGGATTTTCAGAAGAAAAAACTATTTCTGTTTCAAATACAAGAAAAATGCCTCTATACCTCTCCCGGCCTTAAGTTTGCAGTATACAAATGTTCTACGAGAAAGAAGGTAAATAGTTCTAATTTTTGAGGGCGAGAATCGAATACAAAAAGGTACTTAACATTCAATAAACAAATTTATTTGTTATTTCAAGACATAAATTTATTATTTTTATTAGTTTATCTTCAGTTAGATTAGAGTGTTATTTTAATTATTTTTTCCTTCGATTTTGACGTAACAGGGCGCACGAATATCAGGGTCAAATTATCAACCAATCGGAGCAGGCGAAGCTTCGGCGCCAGCCGCGTTGTTTACGCAAATTCCTCCGCGTAGTACATTTCTCTGCTGCAAACTTAAGGTCGGTTTTGGTATAACACATATTTTGTAGATTTTTATTCATCTCAAGACAATTTGAGTTCAAAACAAACTAAAAATAATTAATCAGAACAATTGAATACAATATTGGACTATCGGGTTTCTGAAAAAAAAATCTGTTTTGATCCCTCTTGCAGCAATTTAACAAGTTCTGTGACCTTATAGAGTTTCTCTCAAAATACTATATTTGGTTGCTTCCACTGAACTGAACTGAAACTCTGGAAGAAGCATCCCATGGCTGGTGAAGCCAATTTTTGGGTCACTTGGCGACAGCTTTAGAGAGAATATGTGCCACATTTGGCATGATTTCGCTGATCGCAATGTACACTTGACTTGTCAGTTTGCATTGGATGTCGCCAATCGCTTGCCAAGAATAGTATTACAGGGAATTTAAGTTTTAAAGATTGTACCTGCAGTTCTATTTTTTAAAATAAATGTCTCCGAAACTTCATTAGATAAAGAACCTCCTAAAGCAATAACCTATCAATTTTCTAATAAAAAAATTATTGAAAAAGTTGGTTTAAAATGCATATTTTAACAGGTAAAGTATAGGATTGGCGGTAAATGTTGGGTTGCTCATACAGGGTTGCCGGGCTTTACCGACCCGTTTGACGAGTGTTTCGATACTCCTTCCAGAGTTTCAGTTCAGTTCAGTGGTTGCTTCTCATGGCTGTACAACATTTGAATAACATGATTTTTCACAGAATGTGTGCTTACATAGCATAAATTGATCGACATCCTAATGCATACTGCTGCCATATAACAACAAGTAACATAATCTACTTTATTCTATTAAAATAAAGCTCTCTCTGGACAAATCTTTTTTCATCTATTATATTCCATTTTGAAGTTTTAGTTACTAATAACCCTCATAGATGACAGCAGAAAAAGTGTATTCAAAATTAAAGAGTGAAGTTATTAACTGTTGTGAAATTACATCTTTGGCAGTATTCAAAGTATAATAACATTAGTACTAAATACAAATAAATTGTTTCAAAAAAATAATTATAGTTCAAGAGGGTTATTTTAAAATTTAGTCGTATTGTAATCATTCTTAGCAAAAGTGGAATTTGGTAGTTGGTTTTTTGCCACATGGCAAAAATTTTAAAAATTGAAATTATTTAAATTCCAATGCAGTTAATGTTTTTTCAATAATTCCCATAATAAATGAGTATTAATGATACAAATATAATTTTTGGGATAAAAAAAAAGTTTATGCATTACAGGGTTAACATCATAAACTAATTTTGAAAAAATTGTGACATATTGGGTTTCTGAAAAAATTGATTCAAATGTTAAGAACATACTTAAACAATTATTCATTTGATAATGAATAGTTCAATAGGCTTTACTTTTGGCCATTACATTATAGAGTTTAACAATTAGCAAGTTGCATTAGTGTTATTGAGCTTTGTTAAAATTACATTTTAAGAAAAAATAGGAAAAATATGAGTCCAGACTTACAAGCTTTGTTTCCAAAAAATATGTGGCAGAAAAAACTATACATCATTTCCTAAAATAAACGATAAATATAAAAGATATTAGAAAAATTATGCATAATAAGAGTATTAATATGTAGTACATAAATTATATTTCAATAGTCAAGGTAATTGCAAATTAAATCTAAAAACAGATTTGTGTCTTATGTTTACTACTTATTAAAAATGTTCTCAGGTTAGTTTGAATTATCGGATTTATATATAGGGTATATAATTGCTGTTTATAGGATTGCTAAAGCCAGGACAGAATGTACAAATAGTTCCAATTTTAGTGATTTTGGATGATGTATTTCTTTTTATGCATGATAATAATGTACATGTTATAAGTCAGCTATTTCAGATTGATTGGGAAACTTTGTTTCAAAACACAAAATAATTAACTTGACCAACAGCAATGATTTGGTTTTCTTAAAAAGTAAATACAAGATGGTTAAATGAAAGTTGTGAAACTGATTGGACAAAACTTCACAGCCAAGTTCCACAAATTTTCTGGTCCATAAAATATAAAACTTGTTAGGGTTATTCTTTATCAATGCAATGTTAAAATTATTGCAGGCTCTTTAAACTAGGTGTGTGTTAAAAAAAATTTTATATCATGTCTGGTTGGTAAAAACATGCACATACAATTTATATTTATATTATAAAAAAAAAATACTTTAATATTTACCAAACATTAATAATGTCCTAACTAAGAAGATTAATTTGGATTTGCAATATTTTATTTGTAAAATAATGCCTACAATTTTCGACATAACAAAAATAGCTCAGCTGGTTATTCTGTAACATCTTTTATAATAAAATGTTTGCATGAATTACTGATTGATAATGTTTAAAATAATGATTTCACAAAATAACTTTTAGACACAGTAGAGTTTTTTTTTCTAGTTTAAGACAGATATAGGTCATCAATTTAAACTCTTAAGTACATTATGTTACTTTGAAATTTGATAGATAACTATTGCTAATGCGCGATTACTTCATGTCCTGCTACTTACATTTGCCAAACTTAATTTTGGAATTATCAGCATTGGTCCATTGGCCAAAAAGCCTTATTAGGCTCCATTTGAAGAGTCGTTCCTTTTTGATTAGTTTAAGTTGGGAAAACCAATGAACCAATCCAAATTTTTACCTCCCTCTGAAAAGTTGGGTATAGGTCGTTCTAATCTGCTATTATAACCAAGTTCAACTGTACCATAGTACACATTCTACATTATTAAAGAAAATAGTAGGCTTTTTTAAGGATACATTACCGAATCTATGGGACATATATCTTTTTTAGGATAAATTAGTGATAATGCAGCTTCAGTAATAGTAGCAAATTCCTGCAAAAGATATTTTGAATCAAAAACAATAAACAAAATTCTACATTATAAATCACATTTTAAACATTATAAAATATAAAACAGGATACTAATATACTGATTCACATTTTAGAAATGGGACATTTATCTGACAATTTAAAAAAAGACACTCATATTTTATATTCTCCTCAGATTAAATCATTATTAGATTTAGCTTCAATACATTAATCATGGATCCTTTTAAGTAGTGTAGGCAAAATTGACGATTAGACAATAATTCTAAAAAAATATGTTAAATTGACATAGAAATTAAATTGTAGACCACTTAAACAATCTGCATTGGCCAAAAACACAATTGTTTGAGCCCGAGAAAGGACAGTAAAAAAGTAAAAGTAGCCCCATACGTGTTGGAATGCAGCTAGTGGGAATACACCATCGAATGAATAACATAAATGTAAAAATAAAATAAAGCACCAATATGTTATGGTGGCAGTCAATCTTGAAATTGGACTAGACAGTATTATTTTTTTAACAATTTGAGGTAAAAATCAGGGTTGGTTCATTTGCACAGTTCTAATGAGCAGATCAGTAAGTCACCAAATCCAGCAACCAGGAATGTTTTCTTTTTTGTTATTTCATGCGTCATATTTGTACATGATTATCTTTTAACATACATAGTATAAAATGATTTACTTAAAAAAGCGGCTCAGTGGCTGAGAGGGTTAACATGTCCGCCTTGCAAGCCCCACAATCGTGGGTTCGAGCCCTGGCTGAGATGTCGGATTTTCTGGAAAGGGAAAAGTGTGGGCACGCATGTCATATAATTATGTGGCATCCACAGAGAGCTCAGATTCATTGTAATCTCTATGCGTTAAAATTGGTAGCAAGAGCAGCCTAGATGGTGCCACAAAAAATATCTCTAAGTTCTGGGGAATATGCCAAGTCTGCCTTGACCGTCAATATTGCAACCCCATTAAAAATATGTTTTCTCAATTTGTTCCTAGCTATTCTATGATGTAAACAATATGGAATGGTGGCAACTGACCACTCTACATAAACTAAATCAACTAAAATTCTGCAAGTATCCCAAAACTGCATTTTAACGAAACTTAGCATACATTTGACAAGGCATGTAGGAATTGCAATAAGAGGGAGAGAGTATCAACTTTGGAAAAATCATACCCTATTTTCTTAAACCTCAAAACTTTACTGGTGAAAAATATTTGAAGAGTTTGGTGGAAGAATGTGCCAAGTGACATTTTTTGAAAAAATTTATATTTGTGTGTTAATGAATATAATATTCCCTCAAACATAACATTACCCCATTTCATAAAATTTTAGTTAAGTATATATTTTAAATTTTGTAAGTGCGGTTTGCAACTTATCTAAGAGAAAACGAAAAACTTCAAAGCTCAGTTTCTCGTTTTCACCTTTTCGTCACTTAACAAGCTCTTCTCCACTAAGCTCTTCAATTGTTGTTCAAAAACCAAAAGTAAATTAAACATACTCACTCTGCAAACTGTCAAGAAATTGGAGAGTTGCAAAATGAATGATATGTGCAATTTCAAATGTCATTGAGTGATAAGTTCAAGTAAACAAATAAATAAACTTACTTGCTCCGCATACTTGGGATTAATGTGATTTTCAGGATACAATGTTAACGATAAAGCTTTATAACGTAGTATTATATCGCTTTCACTTGCAACTATTTCATAGAGAAAATAACAAAAGATATAGCTACCAATAACAATGGTTAACAAATAAGTTTATGACATAGGTAAAACTCACATGTGGGCAGTCCCAAAATATCTAAAGCGTGTTCTCTGTTAAGTGGCATAACTAACTACAAGAGACTTTAAATATGTTATAACATATTTTAACTAAAAACTATAAATAGCAAATCTAGTTCACGACGTGTTATCATAAACTTCGGTAGAAGACGTTTCCGGCTGTCCACTAGCCAAAGCCTCCCTAAAGAGTTTTCACACAGCCAATAAAACCAAAACTTCGTAACGAGGGCGAGGGTTGTTGACATCTTGAAAGGCAATAGCTCCAATAGTATGTTATCACTTTGTTTCCTGGAATTAATTATGCCTTATGGTGGGTACGCGGCGTACCCACCATAGGGATGGGGTTTTTATGAAGTACAAGTAACTCAAGGGCGTACCGTATGCCCTTGGGTTATTTGTACTTCATAAAATTTTCCAACCATAAGAAATTATGCATGTATATGTTTCGTTCTCTGTCTTTTATCATCTATAATTACAGACTTGATGTCTACGAAAGTCCGGGAATTACTTGCGAACAATATTATGAAATTTGGAAGAGACTTTTGATGCAATGTCCTCTGACCATAATGTTGATAACTATTTAGAATCTGCTGAATACTCCTCCTAAACGTCAATTTCCCCCCTCAAATGACAGTTATTGCGAATTAGCAGAAGGTGAATTGTTGGATGCTGGGACGGGTTATACTCTGCTTCTGAAATTGACATTTTCAACAAGGTTCAACGGACAAGTTCTCAAAGGACCGAATCCAATCCAATCATCCCTGACAACCATTTTTTTTAGTTAATGCTAATATCAGTTAAGGAAGAATATGACATGCAAAGAGGAGGCTGACCAGTGAAGAGGAGGTATAATTGGCATATAATAAAAGTTTTCCTAAAATGCAAATCACCGTTTTTAAGTGTATACTCGTACAACGCCGAGTTTATAAAGCTACTTGGCTATAAATGGTGAAGTTTAGATCAAGAAAAAAACTGATTAATACCTAATTCTCGCGAATTAAATCAAATATTCACGTGTATCATTTGAATATTCACTAGTAGTTTCATTTCATTCAAATTTTTTTTCGAAGCAAAAGAACTGCAAAATTAATTTTTAGTAAATTTAGGATTTAAAGCTCAGATTTTGATAACTATATAAATAAATTAACTTTGAAAATGGGTGATGCTGATATTGATGCTATACCAGGTAATTCCCTTATATTTTTAATTTTTAAAATTTGTTAAGAATTTCTAGATTATTTGCGTAGTTATAAAACGATGTGAATGTGAATTGTTCAATCGTTATTTTTATTTACCAAAAATATTATACTTATTAAAATGACAGAAGTATTTTGAGAAATGGAATTTATTATGATTCTAATTGATTATTATGAACAATAAAGACTGAATTTACTAACAAACGAAGGAACAACTATGATATGATGATCCATTCCCGATTTGGCTTTGCGTTTCGTTGCAAAGCAACGAAAATGCCAGATGAGGAAAACTATAAATTTTCTTATTTTCATATATCTTAACTAATTGGTATCGCAACCCTATTTTTTTTTAATTGCAAATTGTTCATTGGAGACTTTTTTGACTGTAACAAAAATAGAATAGGGTTGCTCTACCTATGAAGTAGTTCAGATGTTGAACTGGAATGTTTACCAGATTTTATCTTGAATTTTGTTTTTTGATTCTCAGATTTGTTTCTTGGCTAACGTAACGGAAATCGTCAAAATGATACCGAGATTCAAATATAACAGATATTCCAAAGTCGCCCATAAAAGGAATGACTATTTTATCATTGTTCCACCTGTTAATAAGAGGACTCCCTTGGGAATTTCACATCTTGAAAATCGTAACGTTATTCCTAAGGAGAATATTCGCAAGTCAATTACCGCCACAAATTTATTAAAAGGTTACCAGTTTCTTGTATCATTGTAAAGAACGAAAGGAACTAAAAATAATAAAACTAATTTGTTTTGTGAAAATCACATATTTAGTATTTTTAATAATTTTTTTAAATTAGAACTTAATGCTTACTCCATTTTTTACTAACTTCAAAAAATTATTAAAAATACTAAATATGTGTTTTTCACAAAACAAATTAGTTTTATACTTTTAGTTCCTTTCGTTCTTTACAATGATACAAGAAACTAGCAACCTTTCAATGAAATTGTGGCGGTAATTGACTTGCAAATGCTTTCCCTAGGAATAACATTACGATTTTCAAGATGTGGAATTCCAAAGAGAGTTCTGAGAACTACATTTTAACCAAGTTTGTATTTTCAGTTGATGAATTTGAAGAGATGGTTCTGGCTGTTGACTACGAAAGACTTGAAAGCTTAAGGTTTATTACCAAGTTTTTAGCAGATATCAAATCGTGGGTAAATCAGGTGAGTCGAGGCTAGAGAACTATTTTTTTTCATTCAGCATTTCAGTTGCGGAACCACCTGAAACATACCCAGTGAAATATTGACTTGACTATTTTAGAATTATGATTCAATTTAGCTTAACCTGGATTAAGGAAAAATATAACTTTAAGCGTTACTTAAAATAGTAAACTAAATATTAAATAATAACTTAATTACGATTTGAGCTTTTCTTTTTAGGCGGTGCAAAGAACAGGCTCTGATTTGATAGTATTGAAACATGAATTTTGAATTAATTTTAAAACGAATAAATTCATTAAATGCCAGTTAAATAAATGTTTAATTTAAGACAGAAATTAATTTTTAATAAAGACATTGAAATCAATATGTTTGATATAGAAATGTTTTATGAAAAACTACACAAAACAATTATCAGTTTGTAAATATTGAAATTGAATATATTTTCTTATTTTTTGACAGATCCATGCTAAAGTGAAAGATCTGGAGAATTTCCGATTGTGTTTCACAGCATTAAACCTGCTTGTGATCCCCATAGTGATAGCCCTTTTCCTTACCTATGGAGCAGGTGATACGATTGTGAGTATAACAAGCCAAACAGTTCTTATTGTTTATATCCTGCTAAGGAACAAGCAACCTCAAGTACTAGCATCTTAATCAGACTTTCAGTAAAATAGAAGATAGTTTTTTTTAATTGCACATTTAACATTTCACGGGAGCAAATTTCGCCTAACGGAATCTTTGGCGACAAACGGAATTACGGAATTTTCTGGCGACAAAACGCTATGTATCCACTTCCAAAGGACCACAGTATACACAGAGGTTACCATTAGAAAGATTCCGTTTGGCGTCAGTTGTATATTTTTGGCGACTTCATTGCTTGCGCCATCGAAATGGAAAGTACCTCTTATAAAAAAAAATCTGGGTACCTAGGCATGTCGAAAATCTAAGAGCCAAAAAGGTTGTGGAGGTCCTTGATAATAGTTACGGTAAAGAGCTTCACGGGCCTATTAGGTGGTAGGGACCGCAAATATCACAATACGTCTGTGAAACGTCAAAAAAACGTCTTTAAAACGTCATAAAATGGAAACATCCAAATTTAGCTTTGGTACCAGAACTTCTAGTACCTTACTTTTGAAGCACATTCAAATGTCTTTATAACATGAATTTTACACATAACTGTGTTTTTTTACAGACTGGATGCGAAGTTCTCGTAAAGTATTTGATGTTCTTTTCGGGCGGTATAAGTCTCCCGTTTTATGTGTACACCGCATGGAAGTACTACTGCCATGAAGATCAAGTCAATAAAGGGTAATATTAATTAACTTTTTTTTTAATTTATGAAAGTCATGAGTTTAGTGTCGATCTGATTAATTAAATGCTCCTTATACTACAGCTAGCAGAGGTTAAAAACTTAAAATTATCTTTCTTTCATCTTCAGATCGTCAGCTTTCTCAGTATACAACTGATTTTATTAATTGTCTTAACGTAGAGTTATTATTATCTTATTTTATTTTAATAACAATTTTATTATTATTAATTATATATTTGTTATTATTATTTTTGCTATCAAAGTAGAACATTGGTATTTTTCTATTCTCGCGGGTGCAAACGATAAAGTCGCCAAAAATATACAACCGCTGTCAAAAAGAATATTTACCATGGTAATCTTTAACTGTGTATATTGTGGTTCTTTAACTGTATATACTGTTTTGGTTGCCTAAAAATTCCTTTTGTTGGCATTTACTCCCGCGAAATTGAAAAGTACCCCAGACGATATTCAGGGTCTTTCTGTTGAGCAAACTAATGCGTCGAAATAGTATTTAATTTACGTTCTTTTGGTAGAGAGGGTATTCTGAAAATTACCTGAACAACAGAAAAAAATAATGGCGTAAACTGTTCGAAAATTTATCGGACAATGATATTCAGATTACTACACTACTCATCGGATTCCGATCGATTTCTTCTTGACATTTGATCGGAATATCATCGGTAAGACTCATCGTAGGCTGTACGACTGAGCGGACATAAACCGATAAGTTATAGAAGTAACGGGCAATTTTCGATTAAAATCCGATAATCGTTTTCTCATCGGCTCACTGGCGAACGATGAAAATTCGATTATTGGTCGATGAAAATTCACTACTAGGGTTGGATAGAGGATGTCGTAAAAAAGGTTATTTTAAAAATTTCGTTAGGGCAAAATTGGATCCCCTGATGCACTTCATATACCCATGGAAAACTTGAGAACTAACTCTTTTTATTTCGGGATTCTCTCTCCCATTTCGTCAACAGCCTCTCTACCTAATGAGACTACCCATTAGTTTGTTCTGTAGAAAGCCTTGTGTATCGAATTATGATCACAATTCCCTAACATATATTCATCTATGACAGAGCCATCCTGCATTCTGAGGACCCAGACATCCAAGTGTTTAAAGGTACGGCCTCTTCAGGAGAGACATTCTGCAACTTTCTATCCGGAAAGTCTTCCACAGAGAAGTTGTTCGATTTTGTCAAGATCTTGAATAAGCGGATGATGGATCGGGAGCGGTTGGAGCCAGAAGCAGGATCAAAAACTTCGAATGTAAGGGTTTTTTTTTTAAATTTTTAAACGTTTTCGGTTGACTACTTTTTGAAACTGATTACAGATCCTAAACTACACTTTTAAAACGAACGAGCGATTTTAAATCAGTCTGATTGATTTTCACTACTCCAGTCTGGAAAATGCACTTCTCCTTTTGGAGTGGATCCTTTGTGTGTTAAACCTCCGACAGGATCACTCCAAACGAGTGATTTTAACTCAGTCTGAGATAATATTCACTCCTTTCCAGTGTCGAAAATGCACTTCTCCATCTGGAGTGGAAATCACTCTTTTGTTTTAAGAATGTAGGCACTGTTAAACTCTTAATTTTGAATTTTGATGCATAATCTCACGTGATAAGCATTCCCTGTTAATATTGCATGTTAACCCAGTAGGTAAAGACCCATCTGAAAATTGCATTTATTTACCATTCTTACAGAATAAAAATGTTACATTTTAAGATTTTAAAACTTGCTTTTAATGTGACTTAAATCATCCCACCTAAATTGTTAAGTACTGTAGTCTTCATTTGACTTATATTTTGTTTCGTATATGAACTAAATAAGAAAACTTATCTTCTGGTCCAGTTTCCTGCCCATTTTCCTTGAATGAGCAAAATTATTTCATATGTCTATTTTGTTCATGTTTATAGCGATAAATAATATATTTTTAACGTTTAAAATTAAAGTTAACAGATATAGGAAATTTTAAGTATTGGTCTTACTTATACATTGCTAATATTAATTAGATTTTGTATTTAATAGAGTCAGTATTCGTTCAATCGGAATCTTTTTATCTAGAGAGTACAAGAATGCACCGAGTCTGATTTTTTGGATGGAACAAACAGTTTAACAGTTGCTACATCTGAATATAAAGGTCTGTGTAAGAAAAAAATACGCACTCATATACACACACTAGAGCTACTGAAATATGCCAAACAATTCAAACACACAATTTAAAGTACATCCGACAGTGATATAATTTGAACACATTCAGCGAAGAAAATGCAATTTAATGACTAGATTTTAATTTGTTGCGATTTTTAGCATGGAAATTTAAAATTTACGAAAACTAGGTCTTCACATAATGACTATCCTCTTTTCGTTTTATACACTTTATTTTGACTAAGAGTGTGTCAATCCATTCTCGTAAAAAAATTCGATCAATTTTATGTTAATAGCCAGTTTATTAGAAATAGCTGTTTAAAGAACAAACTGTGATTTGCTGTTGAAAGTAAAAATAGAAAAAAAAACTTTTTACTTAAAACAGAATATTTGTACATAATTTTCCAAAAAAGAAAATAGCAGTATTTTCTGTAAATATGCATTTATTTTTTTTGTAAAATTAACATATTTTTTGCAGTGTAGTAATATAGGTACTAAAAAATATTTTTAAATTTTAAGAAAATTAACATCAATAATTGTTAAACATTGGGTGTCCATAACTTGTATTCAATCAATATTATGTGACTCAATATATTTTTTAAGTAATTAAAATTACTTTTCAAGAAATAAAAAGATTAAAAAAATTCAACTGAACACTGAACTACACGTATTTCTTTTTTAAAAAACACGACCTTCAAAAATTTTTATTATTCGGATATTATTAAATCAAATTATTTCAGATTTACCAGGAGCTATCGCAAATAAAAATTCAGAGATCGATTCGCCAATTTTGTATGAATTCCAAATCCGAATGAAAAAAGACAGTCCAGACTTGGAGATGAAAATTGAACCGAGATCAAACGAAAATTCGGAGTCTACCATCCTGAAGGGAAGTCATCTTTACGAAGAAACGAACATCATTTAGAACTTTAATGGACATTCCAAGAATTTGTTTGAAAAAAAAAATGCCGCTTAAAACTTAGTAATCTATCATTTCTTTAACTTTGAATAAAATAAATACGCATTAAACGAATTTTGAGCTATTCATTATTTTTAATATAATTTTTTTTGTTTAAATGTATATAAAAGCATTTAGTTTGAACTTTGAAGTTCAGTTTATTTCTTTTGACGATTCAAAGCAGTTTTATTAAACCCTTATTTTAGCAATACACCTGGCTTATCCTATACATGAAGTGAAAGTAGGAGAATTTGACTCAAACATTTTTCCATAATTATTCTTCAAACTGCAAATGAATTGAGAAAACTTTAAAGGATCTTAATTGATTTTAAACGAGGGAAAATTATTGGAAAGACAGTCGAATCTCTTAAAAGCTAACTCGCTTAACACGAAATTTCGCTTAAGAGGAAATGAAAGCATTTTCCCGGCCTACAAAGGTTTGAGCAAATGCTTGAAAAATCTCTTAACATCTTTAAGCAAAATCCCTCTTAACCGGGACAAAAAAATTTAGAGCAGATTTTTTAGTAGGGTCGCCAACCAAAATCTCTTATTTCCTGAAGTTGAATCCTGCCTTTATGGGTCCCACCTGAACAAACTAGAGCCCTTCATCACTACTGTAGGGCTCTAGTTTACAGTAGTACACAGTAGGGATAGAGGGCTCTAGAACAAACTGGAGAATCATCCAAATGTTTTCTTTCATGGGGAACAACGAGCACTGCTTTATTGTGTTGCTTTAAGTAAACATTTAATAGCTATATTGTGATATTATTATTGCGCGATTGTGTACTTATATGTTTGAACCTCAAAAATGCCCTAATTTGTTTGAAAAACTACTGTTTTTACCCAAAACTGTTTTAAAAAAATGGTTAAATTTAACTTCTTTTATTGACTTTTTAATTTTTTATTGGTTTAACTAGAAGATAATGTTTTATGAACACGGTTCAAATCAAAAATTTTGATTTCCGATCATGTAGGATAATCAAAAAATCCCTCCGATTGATGCCTTTTGCTGCAAGGGTCTTTAGAGATTATTTACTACGACGGCCTTTCTCTTTCAAGTTTAATAAAAAGGAGTAAAATAAACAGAAAATAAATTAACAATAATTCTGTAATGCAAGCTTGATCGATAGATTTAATTTTTTTTTTTAAAATTCTTTACAACCATTTATGGACTTTACAAAATGTAATTCCTGATCGTTATATATTTTCTTTGAAATAGCAACATTATGTAATCAGTTAAATAGTTAGTTTTAAAAAGAGAGAGATTGTGTGTGTTTCATCTCATCTATCTTTTAGTTGAGAATTGTAGGTTCTTCCGTTACCACTTGCCGAATTTTGTAGGCAACAAGATGCTAAATTCGGTAAGTGGTAACTGAAGAACCAATTCACATTAAAAAGATAGAAGATTTAGAACATCATCATCTCATAACTCTCAACTTCTGCTGAGGTCGGGTTCGAATCCCGGTCAGGCATGGATGTTTGTGACTGTCAATAAATGTTGTTATTTGTCTATGTGTTTGTGTCGTCTCTTTCTTTGTGTGTCTCTTGTGATGGTGTCATTTCTGGGGCTTAGTACAATAGACTTATAGTCGCAGTGCTTGGCGATCTTGCCCCCCACCAAGAAATTCATAAGTCATAACTCTCAACTTCATTTAATCTGTTATATTTTGCAACTATTTGTGTATGTTTTTGAAAATATATGAAGGGATCAGGAATTAGTACATTTTTAATGCGGATTAAAAAGTTTGTATGTTTAGTTTTAACCCTAAACGTTTAGTTTCAGATGCAATGTGTAGGAAGGCTTCTAAATAATCGAATAAGGAATAATAGAATGAAACTGAAAGTTCTATGAGAGCTTAAATTACCTATTTTCTTGTTACTTTAATGATCACTGAAATTCTTATAAAACAACGAAGTTTTGTAGCAGTAACTGTCAACTAGAACCACTTCCACTCAAGATTTATACACCTTTGAAAAAGACTTTCATACATTCACTTTTGTAAATTCAATTAAAATTCTTCATCTTTTGTTAAATTTGGTAGCAGAAGAATATTTATGTAAAATTGCTTACTCTAAAATTTGAAATAAAGGTCAAATCTTAGTCTGTTCAGGCCATAATTTGCGTGTCTGCGCCAATTCCTGAATTTCATGAGCTTCTTATGGTTCAATAAGTATCAACAAGAAAATTTATAAAAACTCAATATTTTCGAAATATGTAGAACAACGAAAAACTTTATCACCTTCATTTAGCAATAGTAAGTACAACATAACCTTAAGTTAATGTTTATGACATCAATGGAAAGTTATAAAATAACTTCTATTTAATCACTTTAACCCTTTGAGCAGTTTTTTTTTTACCATTCTCTGGTCAATAATTTTTAGGCGGGAAATAAATTTCAAGTTTGGTGACTTTTCTCGTCATTTGGCGAATAAAGAAAAATCTAAATGGTGTAAATGAATTTTTTGAATTTTTTTCCTTATAATAATGTCTCCTTTAAGGAAGCAATTTTGGATTGCATTTAACCCTTTCAGTCCCAATGAAAAATTGGCATCACATTATATATATTTTTTCTGATCATCTATAGCCATTTATGATATCAAAAAGCACATCACTCGATTTTTCTAACTTTTTTTCTATTAGAAAATATTTTTTATTAATCCCAAAAGATGTCAACCTTATTATTATTATTCTTCCATTATGATTAAATTCATAAACATGATGATGCCAAATTTCATCACTGGAACTGAAAGGGTTAGACGTATATTGCAAATGTTATAACCGAAGATTAAATCAAAAATCGTCATTATGATCAAGATTTTATAACATTATTGGCAATTCAAAGGACTGAACATATGACGTTATATACGAGTTGTCATTGTAACGGAATCGTTATAACCGAGTTTAACTGTTGTTTTAAATGTGTCTTTAAACAACTTAACTTTTTGAATGTTGCACGTGCCTGCGCCATTTTGCATTAGACGAAAAGCAGTTTGTCCATTGTGTTTTATAGATTGTTGAAAATTTATTTTTTGCCTGGTTAATTTCCAATGCCAATCTAAGAAATACTTTTTTTACACGTGATTGTAAAAAAAATTCTGTATGAATTTCCTTTTCAAATTTATTTTTTAAACCACCTAGACATTTTTTTTTAAATTCGTGAATTTTTTCAAGTCGTTTAAAAAAGCTTTAATTTTTGTACAAGTTGAATAAATGACTAGTTTTCCTTGAATCAATTTTTGTGAATAGACTCCCGTCGAAATTCAAGTGCCGGAAAAGAACATTGTTTGTAAACTTCTCAACTCTAATAAATATATCCGTCAGAACTAGTTAGTTTTATTTGTTTAACATACTTTAAAAGTAAACATTTAAATAAAATTTATACGTTATTAATAATTTTATAGAAAACTAAATTCCATTCAAAATTGGAAACAGTTAAAGCGTTGGAGATCAGAATTATTCGGCCACTACTCATATGGTATAATTTTTTGCCTATTTTTTTTTATCAATTTTCTTAATCGGATCTAATAATTAAATGTTTTATACGAATATTCCAAAAATTTCATATTGACTTATTTAAAGTGCGCCGAAATACAATTTGAAATTGATTTTAATTTCCTGAATTTGTTTTTAAATAGAAATTGAAAATATAAATAAAAACAAAGCTTTGGTTAACAACTGTGTTTACTAAACATAACTTAGACACTTCCCAATATAATATGGACTGTGTCATAAGTATATCTAGATTATTAAGTATCTATTAAATAAACATTTTTCCATGCAGATTTTCATTTATCTTTCTATTTTTTAACCTTTTTTTTTTCACAATTTCTTTTACTGTACATAACGTATAACATTAAAATTTCTTTATATTCGATTGAACTTTCTAAAATCGCTTTACTGTACACTTTCAAGCGCAGTAGTTCAACTTGGTATTTTGCAGATGCCATTTTTAAATCTAGGGTTGCATATAAATAACCATATTAATAGACAGGAAAAATAAAGCTAATGTAAAATAAAGGTTTCTCATTTGCGAACATTTTTGCTATTTGGCAGCAAATCCTAAATCCACACCACGCCACACTGATGAGCTGTACCGAAACTTTTTTTTTTCAGTATAAATATTATATGGCTGTTTGTTATATAACTGTCATTGGCAATCTTTTTGTGCAGAAATCTGAAGATTTGGCGACATAATTGGCGATACTTTTCTGGATGTTTAAAGTAACTGTATCATCCCGTCTGTTTATAATTTGTAAAATATAAAAGTAAACAATTTTATGTTTTTTTTTCTGGAAAAAAGAAACTAAAATGAAGAGTACTGGGGAAGAACCACTTGATTTCTTTAGATTCTTTCCGTAATTGTGTCTGCTTGGCGGACATTGGCGACCGGAAACCGGTTTTTCTTTCGTTTATTCATTCGCGTTACAAACGTGTAACTCGTATCCACTGATCTCTGCCGTTAATCAGAGTTCCCGCGGAAGATAAACAAAGCAAGTAACCGGTTTCTTTACACCAGTTTAGGCGATTTCTCGCTACCATCTCCAAAGAGGCAATTAAGGAAAGTATTCTACGAAATAAAGCTGTTCTTCCCTGTACTTTTCAAATGTGTAGAGGAATATGCACGGCTATTAATCTTTTGACGTGTTTGATACAGACCTATGGAAGTCCGTGGATTAATTGGATTGATTCTCATAAAATAAAAGTTTACATAATATAAAAAGTCACTAAGTCACTTTTTTTACAGGCAATGATAAAGAAAATTAGGTCATTATAATCCATTGTAACTTTGATGTTCCAAGAAATATTGGTATCAGTTAAATTATACACAGTTCTAGGATAAGTGCTTGATGCCTAGATAATTTAAGATTTGTTCTCAAATATCGAAAACATTCGGATATGGTAACCCTTTCTATCACATCTTGAGTTTACTTCTGTTACCTTTTTTTCAACCACCTTAACAGGAAATGTCACCAACGAAACATCTACAATCAAGTCAATGCATCATATAGTGTAAAATGAAGCTGTTCCCAAAAGTCTTTCACCTTCAACACTGTAAAAACATTTTAGTCAGAATAAAGTACTCGTAACGGTATGCGTAACTCCTACACGCAAATTGTAATTTTCAAGAACATATGCCTCAGCCATCAGTTTAAATTCCTGAATCGGTAGCAAAGGATAACGCTGAACAAGTTTACGGTGTCGGAGCATGTGCATTTTTGTGCAAGTTTAGAAACTACAGTGAAGATTAATGATTAATAAAATTGTGTTTACAGCACCATCTGCCATCAAATACAGCAAATTTTGCCTTGAATGTAGACAAATTTGGCATTATTTGGATACAAATCTTAAATTCTCTCGGCACCAAGCATTTATCCTACAACTGTGTACATTAATTTAACAGATATATGTCTGAGGACATCGATGTTACTGTGGATTATAACGGTCCAATTTTCCATTCATCCAGGGCCGGATTTAAAGATTTGCAGCCAGTAGGCTAAGATCGATTTGCTGTCAAATATAGTTTTCTTTATTATTTTCTTTCTACACATTAGAATCATAAATGTATAATCGAAAGCAAGTGAAAAATATATTATAGAAATTCACCTATGATGTCGAATGCCGCTTTAATTGTTAGTAAAATTTGCCACCCCAAAAAATGTGCCGTTCTAGGCTACAGCCCACTTAGCCTATTTAGAAATCCGGCCCTGTAAATCCCTTACAAGAAAGGAAAAGTACGCGCGGTGACTTTTTATATTATGTTACTTTTTTTTTTAACAATCAATCCAACTGTGCTGTAATTTTTACAAATTTTCTTCTTTTTTTTTACAGTGCACAGGACTCAACCATGTTGAACCCTTACAACGCCACAGCGATGTCTCTTCACCACTTGGAGTACCCTTATAGCTACAGGGTGATGCGGAACATAAACGGGACCTGGATAGGCGTCCGACCAGGCTTGGTGTACGCCAACGAGTCCGTCAAACTGGCTTTCATGGTGCTGGTTATGGTGCTTCTTATCATCATATGCTGCTACGACTGCAGTGCGTGCAGCAGCATCAAGAAATTTTTCCAGAGACGAAGGAGGGACGAGGGACTGCTAGTGCCGATCGTCGATGGTGTAAGAGGGACCAATCGTGGCACCGTCATTCCTCATAGTGCTGCTGGAGACATGGCTTGAATATTAACTTTGCAGGAATAAAATAATTTTTGTGTGTGGTGTAATAATGTGTTCTTTTATTAGGTATTAGCATAACTGATTAGTTGTTAACGTAAAGTTAACGGTGAGCAACTATAATAAGGATATATATTGATTTTGAAAGACTTGATTATTTCAGCATGTCGTTTATGGAACAACGCTGGCTGGTGTTCTAGGTTAGACTACTAGTAGACTCCAGGAATATCAACGAGTCGATCAAACTGGCGTTCCTGGTGCTGGTTATGGTGCTTCTTATCTTCATATGCTGCTACGACTGCAGTTCGAGGTTATGGTGCTTCTTATCTTCATATGCTGCTAAGACTGCAGCCTGCACCAGCGTCAAGAAATTGTTCCAGAGACGAAGGAGGAACGAGGGGCTACTTGTGACAATGGCTGATGGGACCAATCGTGGCACCGTAAGTAGTCATAGTGCTGCTGAAGACATGGCTTGAATATCAACGTTGCAGGAATAAAGTAATTTTGTATGGTGTAATAATGTGCTCTTTTATTAGGTTAACATAACATTTTAGTTCTTAACGTAAAGTAAACGATGAACAACTAATGAGGATGCGTTGATTTTGGAAGCTTTTTAAACTGTGCAGAAGGGCGTTTATAACAAAACTGTGTGGTGTTGCAGGTGAAGGTACTATAGCAGGCTTCAGTAACATCAACGAGTCCATCTAACTGTTTTTTCTTGTGATCGTCCATGCACAGTTCCACTATTCCCTACACAAGGTAAGCAAACAAAAGAGGCTGCTTCACTGTTGAAACTGTAGGAGACACTTAGCACCCCTGGGGTAAATGACCGTGTCCCATCAGCCAGAATGGCACCCCTATGCGATTCACAAGCCTAAGCTTCATCGACCAACCAAGCCTTGCCAAATGGTGCCAAATGAGACCGAATGCTTACCCCGAGGTGAAAAATTGCACTCATTTGTCACTTCCAGGGTAGGGTAGGTACATATACATATTCCGGCTTGTGTGATTGATCAGAGACCCGCTTATGAGCTTTCGTCAAGTAAGACACATAAATAATTTTTACTGTCACAGAGAAAGGAAGTAGGCCCAGGGCGAATGCGGAAATCGAACCCACACCCGTTACAGCGCGCAGGCGTAATGGCAAAACCGTTACTCGTTTAGCTCATAAGTACGAAGTACCCAATGACCACATGTAGCTTCAAGTGTGCTTCAGAGGCAACATATAGGTGATATTGTTCATTTGACCACATAGGCTGTAGTGCCCTGTTGCAATATTTTACAAATAAAAGTAGTCTAATTAGTATACAGCAACTACACTGCAGGGCTTCTGTAGCCTAATGTGCATTATTCAAGCGAAAGAAGAATCAAGTAAAATGTAAAAATCTATTTCCACCCTAAAAATGTAGGTATTTTTTTCATAACGTTTTGCCTAATGCTTTTTTTTTGTGTTATATTTTTATTGATAGAAATCATTTGACATGGTAACTATACACTTTAAAAAATATTGTTAAGCTTTTGAAAATGGTTATTCTAACCCTTAAAATGTAGTATGCTTTTTCATTTTCATGGTGTTGTACCCCTGACCATGATCAGTTGTTGTTCCTTTGACCAGGTCAAAGGTAATAACACTCCTGAGTGAATTTTTCAACTTTGATGTGTTACTGCTACAACTTTAGTAAAATTAGTTAATATTTTTTACTTAATTGCCCATAATTTTTTTTTAAATGCTTTTAATTTTCAACCCTCTGGGGGATAAGCGAATTAACTGAAGTGTAAACCTGTTTTCACTGCATGAGATTTAAATTAAAAAATTAGCTGATAATTTAATTTCTTAATTTTTTTAAACATATACTTCTGCAGTAGAGTGTTATGCATGCTCCATGCTTCGAATTTTAAAATTTAACAAAATTATTAAATTTAAAATGTTTATAAAATTATATGTGTTGGTGAAAAACAGTCAGGTGACGGGTTAAAAATTTATTCCTACTTATGAATATTCAAAATATAATAAAATGTCAATAACATCTACCACTCTATGCCTCCTACTTAGATTCTTGTATATTCTATTCTAAACAATATTTTAGTTTTCCTTTTGTGGATAATTCTAATAAACTTAAAATATGAACAAATAAGGTGAATAATATTTAAAAGATAGAATTTGTTAACCTAAACTATTATATCATGTTACTAATTACATATCTTCCTCTTTTGTGAAAATTCCTTGATTTTCAAATGATTTATAAACTGGTTAAAGGTACAACAACTCATTTTCAGAGGTACAGCGTATATGTTAATACATTATATATAATTATTACATTATACATTGTTATTATATGCATAATTTTTTCATGGTTCTAATTTTATTTTATATTTTTTATTTAATTTTTTAAAAATATAATGAAATAAAATTAGAACCATGAAAAAATTATGTGTGTTAAACCATACGATGCAGATTGGAAAAAATAAGAGAATGGAAGTTAGACTTAATATTCAAGTTAAGAAAATTGAAAAGTTGTGAAGTGGTCAAAGGGACAACATCTTCCGCTATAGAAAACACAAAATACTCATTTTGGAATTTTGGCCCCATATCCAAACTTTCATTATATTATATTTCATACTTGGTAATTGAAAGTAAAAAGTAATTCAAATAACGAAATCTAAGGATATTAACTATCATACTTTTTTTATTTGAAAAGTTTATTGACACAAAAATAAATAAGAGCAAAAATATATAAATCTCATGATTCTCAAAATCGCATAAATTTTTAGACTATTAATTTTGATTTTTTTTATTCAAATAAAAGAATATATCATTATGGTTATTAATTTGAAACAATAGGAGCACAAAAGGTTGGTAAGATACATCAATCCTGAAACAAGGAAAATGTTTCACATATATTTTTAAAAGGTGTTAATATTTTTTTTAAGAGAGATGGTCTGTATCAAAATGCTAATGCATTACTAGCTTTGAAATTCCAACTCCTGTAATAGTATTGCTCTTAAAAAAATACTAATTTATTTTCCAGAATTGCAATAACATCAAAATAAATCAAATTGGAAAAAAAACACATCTTCTAGTAGTTTTATTATTAAATTGTAAGTTTTTAAATGCTTCGAAATATTCTGAGGATGGCGACGTTGTTTTTTAAATTTTGTCAATTATTCATTAAATAACCGACTAAATTCAACAAAATATTCAGCTATTTGTTAACATTAATGCTATATTCTTTATCATACTTTGTGAAAAAAATTGCTTACATAAAAAACCATTACTTCCACTCTCAGAAGTTGGATTTAAACCAATGCATTAGCACTTAGTATACGAAAAAAAACAACTGTCATGCAAACTCCTCAACTCGATTATCGTACTGACCATCTCTCTTAAAAGTACCACCCTGTATTATATTCTCTTCAAGTATTCTTAACATTTAGAGTTTATGCAATACTTATCTATTAGGTGTTCATCTAAAATGTTCCACACACACAAAAAAACTCAGTTTATGACACTAAGAAGATAAAAGTAGTGCTCATACTTTGAGCACCTATTTAAAAAAAACGTTTAAAATATTTTTGGCCCATTCATTATATAATGTAATAATTTGCACTGTAACCGGATTATCGTTTTTTTACTCTTATACTTGCACAGTGCACATCACAATGTAACTATACAATCCATATGCTTCTGTTGTTTTCTCAGAAATTTCGGAAAGTGATATCTATAAAAGATGGAACACAAACATCCATTCTTGTATATACCATCATCTCAACATGCCTTTGAGAGGTTAAATGAGGACCGGAGCAAATTATAATCAAATGTCATTTAAATAAAAAAAATCTTAATATTTTTCAAATTTAAGACTTGTAAATTAATATCGGTATTTGAGGTTGAAACTACAGAGGAACAAATCAAATTCCCTCACATCTCGTTCGCTCATAGGACCTTATTATAAACGTACTCGCACACTATTATGGAAAAGGTTATTTCACAGAAATAGTGGTTAACAGATTTCCATTTAATGCTTTTTCACTTCATATAAATTTGGTGCACTATGAGGAACAAAACACTAAAAGTTTTTCGTGATTATGAAACCACGAACTGATTCCATTTCGGTGCTTCTCATCTGAAGCTAGGACGTAACTATATGTTCACTTTGTCTAGTAAGCAATCCGGTAATGGATTTCGACAATCTCGTATCACAATGAAATACACATATTATAAACTCCTGATACCGGCAGGAACACACTTCAATCGTGTAACAGAGGTTTGAATTCATCTAAGCTCATAACGAACCTTTTCTTTCGAATTTTCAAGACGCTCATTCCATTCGGAGCAGCTTTCTGCCCTGTCATCTTCTGGAAAAGATCGAGGGGCAGCTTGACTGGCTGAGTGATGTAGTAGAATTTCACAGTCTGGTTCTTGCCGTCGATCAGCATTGTGGTTTCGATGATCTTCACGGATTCTGAGTTCTGCACGTCGAACGTTTCTGATCTCTCGATGGTGGTGAGGGACTCTTCCTTCAGAGGTTCTGGTCTTCTTCGCGGGAGTTGGTCGACTTTTTGCATGTCGATTTCATTCGAACCAACGTTGAAGACAGGAGTGGTGCGTGGTGTCGTTTCTTCGGCAGGTGTACTGGAGATCCTTCGAGTTGTTGGTGCTTTTGCTGTTGTAGTTGATGTAGTTGTTGGTTTTTGTGTTGTCGTGGTTGTTGTAGTTGTGGTCGTTGTAGTTGTTGGTTTCTGTGTTGTTGTTGTTGTGGTCGTTGAAGTTGTTGGTCTTTGTGTTGTTGTGGTCGTTGTTGAAGTTGTCGGTTTTTGAGTCGTTGTAGTTGTGGTACTAGAGGTCGATGACGTCACCATGGAAGTAGTCGCAGCACCTTGGTCGTCTTTCCTAGCCGAGATCCCGACGCCTTCCTTTTGGCTCTCCGAATTACTTCCAAAAATCGATCTCCTTGTAGAAGTCGTCGTAGCATCACTGGCATCCCCTTGCCTTCCAACCGAAGTAGTCGCCGTTGTCGAGGCTTGTGTGAATGCCACGGAAAACCCTGGATTCCTGGCAGTCAAATTAGCTCGAGTCCTGTTTCTGCTACGGCGTGTAGTCGTAGCCCTTGCTGTTGTTGATGTTGACGTAGTACGGGATGTTGTAGTGCTCGGTCTTGGTGTAGTCGTCGGTGGTGTAGGAGGGGATTCTGTGATCACTATCGGTCTCGTTTTCACCTTGAACATTGGCTCATAGTGGCTTCGGTGTGGTTTGAGGTGGCTGTGCCCTCCACTAAGATCGTAAGTATACTCGTGTGGCGAAGGGTGGTGGGCAACAGCATGGTGTTCGATTGGATAATGTTTTGCTTCAGGATATGCAGCAGGATAATGTTTCACAACTTCATGGGCACCTGGATAGTGCTGTACAACTTCATGTGCTTCTGGATAGTGTCCATGATGAGCCACTGGATAATGCTCATGGTGATCCAAAGGGTAATGCTGTATGGTTTGTTTTTTAAATGAAGGTGGCGCTTCGTGATCAGCAAATGCATCCGGAGGCGGGAAAGGTTCTAAATCATGTTCATCATCATGATGTTTCTTGTCAAGAGGGTCCTTAGTATTAGTTGTGATCATAATTTTAGGATTGATGTGAAACCTAAACTTTACAGCCGGTAATTTTAAAGTTTGATCAACAATTTTAAGGTCAGGACTTGGCTGGGCGAAGCTAATGCGAAAACCTTTTTTGGGTTTCGGGTGGTGATATTCCACTGGGGGCTCATGGTGGTATTCTACTACTTCGTGGGGTGGATGGTGAATTTCATGGTGTTCTTCCACAACAGCAGGTTCGTGGTACTCAACTTGGTGCGGGGAAGCGTGGTGATACTCCACTGGCGGTTGGTGGTGATATTCCACTGGCGGTTGATGATGATACTCCACTGGTTCTTGGTGATGGTATTCAACCGGCTGATGTTGGGGCTGTATGTGGTATTCTGGAGACACGTGTGGATGCCTCGGTTGACCTGGATAGTGAGAAGCCGGAGGATTCTTGGTACCATCTCGAGGGAATCCTTCAGTTTTTGTCTCGTTTCCTTCGGTCTTTACCTGGCCGAAACCCTGCTGGTGGCCGTATACAGGCGGGGGTCCGTTATAATTTGGGTAGCTCTGAGGAGGGTGGGCATGGCTGAAAAAATAGCACATAATAATAAAATGTATAAATAAATGATAATCGTATAATATGTAACAGTATTTTCTTTATAAAACAAGTTAAAACAGTTTTTATTTCTAGAAGTTCACAGCTTTTCAATCTAAAGGATACAAATTCCTTTCCTAGATACTTTTCAAAACACGGTTTATATTAAGAGAATCTCAGAAATTGTAATATTTGCATTTTAATAGGATTTAATTAAATGCGAAAATCAAAAAAATCTGGACGTTTAATGAAAGTTAATTGCTTTCATTAAAAAACCAAACCTTAATCATTCTTATAAGTTTTAATCAATGTTACGAGTGTTTTTATGCTAAAATATTATTTTTTAATGCATTTTCTCTTTTACACGGTGAGGCAAATAAAAGTGGCACCAACGTAGAGATAAGAATACGACAGAAATGTTACCAAGTCAAAAACCAATACAAAAACAGGTTTGCTAACTGAAGCTATTGATCGCTTCAATATTAAGCCCAAACAAACGCTTGGTGACTCTTATTTGCCGGCAACTACGCTATGGTTTGAGAAGCTAATTAAAATGAAATATAACCAATGTTTGTAGAGCTGATCAAGTAAAGTTCCCCCTAGTATGATTATTTCTTTCGTTATTAATCCCAGATAATCGGATTTTTTTTTTGTTGATACAAAACATTCTAAATAGATTGCAAAACACAAAATTTGCATTATGGGACTTCTTCATACAATACGAAGTAAGATCCGAACTCGCCACTAGTCTATGAGTAGCTCTCATGTGAAGCTAATCTGATCCAACCAATGCAAAAACAGGTTTCAGATGGCTTCAAGAGTTTTTCTCGCCAAGCATTTCTACGTATTCCCATCTCTAGACCGGGCCCACTTTTATTTGCCTCATCCTGTATAATCCAAGCAAATCCGACTACTTTAACAATTTAATGACAAACAATGGTCATACTGTGGATGGTGTGCCACAACTGCATGATGTGGAGGAGCATAATATCCTTGGCGTTGGGGCGGACGGTGCCGGTACTGACGGTTAGGGGGTGGCTGTTGAGGCGGTCTAGCTGGTACAGGCTGGCTCTGAGATCCGAACATCTGGGCAAAGGGGTCCGGGTCTTGTCTGTGGTGGTTATTTGTCTGACCTCGGTCGTCATTCTGAGTTCCGAAGAACTGTCTGCTCATCGAATCCAAAAAGTCCGGTCGGCCACTTGCTGTGCTGACGAAGAGTACCAGCAAGTAAAGGGACAAATACCTCCACGTGTTTGCCTGAAAATGAAATATTGTAATATTAGCCTCATTAAAAAAGGACAAGTTTTACCAATTAAGTATAGAGCAGCGAATTTTAGCGCCTACACTCTTAAAACAAAAGAATGAAATCCACTCCAGTAGGAGAAGTGCATTTTCGACACTGGAAAGGAGTGAATATTAACTCAGACTGAGTTAAAATCACTCGTTTGGAGTGATCGTGTTGGAGGTTTAATACACAAAGGATCCACTCCTTTCGGGGAAGTGCATTTTCTAGACTGGAGGAGTGAAAATTAACTCATACCGAGTTAAAATCGCTCGTTTGTTTTAGGAGTGTATAAACAAGCCCGCTACATAGTTTTTAAATGAAACAGAAAACATCGTTCATAATTCAAGAATAATTAAGTTTACATACTTCAATAATGCTGAAAAATTAATGTATAGCTATAGAGATTACAGATTACCTGCTGTCTTCCTCTTTATCTATGTTTATGCTGCAAGTAAAAAAAATATTTTCTGCGTGAATAAGAGATGCACATTGCACAGATAATTTTTGAAAAGTTAGCACCATATTCATTTATCCATCATGCAGTGCATCATTCATAGTAAAATATACTCCTTTAATTTAATTCCAATGTATTAAAAAAATCCAATTTTCGTGTATACTTTTAATTTACGTGATATCACATCAAGTTACTTGTGGGTGATTGATGTCGATCTGGTTGGCTGAACGCGTGCAAAGAGAAATCGCAAGGCGTGAACCGCGGCGAAAAGCGTTGACTTTTATTTAACAGTTTTTACTTTCTCTTCTTCGAGAAAATTCATGGTCGAGAAAGTTTGCGGTATCTGAAACTTTCTCTTACACTCCTTGCCAACCTAACTTAGGTAAAAACTCAGAGTAAACGAGGCAGGGGGAAAAGCGCGATTGGTCCTTTAGTTGGAAACTCTTGTAAGGCAATATTTACATACAAAATGATCTGAATACTATTTAGCAAAAATACACTTTTCATTCTGATGAAATTGCAAACTTTTCTCAAATAATATTCAAATCTGTTAGACCTTAAACGAAATTAATGTTTTAAACATGTTTTCTGGATGGTTTCACAAATAACTTATGGAACTCTTTATATGCGCGGAAGGATCTTCTTCATAGCATATTTCTATTTACCCAATTTAGGTTGGCACGGAGTGAAGTTTTCCTTAAAAATCGCAACTAAAATGTATTAAAAACGAATATCGGACTGTCTCGCTGTGAAAGAATGTAGGGTATTGGGGACGCAGGACTAATGTGACAAGGAGCTAAAAGCAGAGAGAAATATTATACTTTTTACAAATATTTCTACACTATAATATGTAACAGTTTGACTTCACATTTTAACAATCAAAGATCAGCCGTTTAAAGAATGTGTTAAAGTGGAGAGACGAATTGTTGTTTTGGAGAATCCAAAGTCAATTAAAATGTATCTTTTTATTGCACTTTTAAAGTATTAATTAAAACCTTTCATGAATTAAACTATATTTTTAGGTAGAAGTAGTAGTTTTAGGTATAGTTTAAGATATTATATGTCAAATACAGTTGTGAAATACACGTGGTTTTCTGTTGGATCATTTATAAATAATAACACGGTGGGGTCAAATGGGACACGAATAAATCTAGCTTTGTAGGATTCTATTGAACAATCTTTATAAATATCTAATGACTTATTCAGTCAAATTGTCAAAAACTTCTTTTAAAAAACTTTTATTATTAACTGAAATTTTTTGACTGAGTTTAGAAAATAGAAAAATTCATAAATTCTATCTGATAAGGCTTGGTGATCTTAATAAAAGTAAGCTTTATGAAGGTAAATGATTTAGTGTTGGTAAAATTTACTATAACGCAAACTATACGTCATGAACGTCTAACAAACTATACGTTATGTTAGATTGATTTCTGAAATGGAAAGCGACTAACTTCGGGTAAGCTATTTGAAGATAGAGAAGGCATTTTTAAATACGCGTACCCAGAAAAAGAGGACAAGTTTGGGATACATTTTAGAATATTTAGTTACAAAACTATCCTTTAAAGGGAGTGAAAAAAATTAAGGAAGTATCTTTGATTTTGAGTTTTAACTTTTATATTTCACATTTCAATAGGGAATAATTATCTTAAAAATAATTTTTCATTACATATACATAATGTTGGTGGGGTTTGCTTTAAAATTTTATATTCTGGTCATTTTCTGATTCTTTCTTCATTTTTAAAAATTTTAATTAAGGCAACATTTACCATGTCCCATTAGCCCTGCGACCTGTCCCATTAGACGCCACATATGGGGGCTAATAGGACCTTTACATATTTGTTTAAAATGCTCAATAGCTACAATATGGTCATCTTTAAACATCAGTCGAATGACTTTTTAAGTTAATGAAATATCAGTTTGTGAGCTTGTAAAAAAAGAAATTAAAATTATTGTATTTTTGATGACCCATACAGATAATATTAATAAAAAAAATTCCCATCAGCCCCCACTCTCCCCTATTGAAATTAAGTTTATTTTTACTTTGTTAAATATTTTTAGGTTTTTGTTTATTTTATTGTTATTAGCTTTTGCCTTATAGTGTGCTTGTAAGATACTTTTCCGTCAATGCAGCTCGAACGATTATAATTGGAAAATATTTCTGCAATATTATTTTTTAAATATAAAGGACTGGTATGCATACTTTAAAAGAAATCTGTAAATAAGGTTAGACATAAACAGCATACGAATAAGAATATTTTTTCCTGTTTTCAGCAAGTATAAAACTATCAAAACCTTTTTTTTATTGGTAATAAGTATTGATATTTAAGTAATATTGGTATTTAGGTATGATGATTTATGGTTTATGCTTTTAATTTTTTACCCAATTGATGCCCATTAAACGCATAACATATGGAACTTGAAAATTTTCCCTCTTTTTTCTTTCATTTAGACAGATGTCGAATAAAAGTATAAAATATAAATATCTGAGAGATGCCCTTCTTGCTAATAAAAACTAATTTGGACAGATTGAGATGAAACCGATGAAAAATCCCACAAAAAGCAACAGACAGACAAAAAGTAAAAAAGGTTTTGGGGAGGAGCGACCTATGTTTCCATATCTTATACCTTTCTAAAAAAAAGAATTTTTAATATCCGGTTAGAACGGAATTTAAAAGGGGCTAATTGACTTAAATCTCCGTGATGGTAACACAGTATTTCATTTTTACGATTCTTGCAAATTAAAAGGAAGAAAGTATGAAAACAATTAAATTTTATATTTATAACATTTAATATTTTTATATTAACAAACAAAATGAAAAATTTACTACCATAAAATGTTTTACCGAGTTATAAGTATATGGAAAACAGCGTAATGCGCGAATCTAGTGATTGACAATCTATCTCTGTTTGATAAACTATCAAAAACTATCTCATTACATTAAAAGCACAGACATCCTTTAAAAAATTATTAAATTTGGGTTGTGTACAAGATTTGCGTACTTCTAAAGAAATATTCAAGCAATTGTTCAATAAAATAATTTTTCAGACACAATTATATGCTATATTAATATAGACTTCACAATAATAATTATACTACGAATGCTCTTTATTATTCATTATTATTTAGTTAACAACGTTCTAACAAATTTTACAAAGTCTTTCGGTTTATTTGTAAAAAAAATATTAGAGTAAAATATATGTAATACAAAATGCGTTTTTAACAATCTATTAAATTCTCATAACATTAAAATAGTTGCAGTAGAAACAAATTTCAAAATATCTTACGTAAAAAAACACATGCAACAAAAAGACTAGACAACATTATTTCTACCCAATTAAAAAGACATTTCTATTTTTATTTCAAAAACAACAAAATATACCAAAACGACTACACGCACCACATTTTTGAACATTAAAAAAAATGAAATCACCAATTAGAGTATTGGAACAAGTTACTCACCTCAAAAAAACAATTGGGCCAAAATAACACCGGATAAAAATTTCACTTGACAAGCAAGTAAGCATTGCAAAAGTGGAGCAATTATGGTTTCCAGGGGGAAAACTTTTTAAGAAAGTGAAACACATGCTATGAAATTAAGGATATATTTCTCTTTGCACGGAAATACAAAGGATGTTTTCACCCCACAAAAAAATAGGTATTCAATATGCAAAATCATTATCTTGAGTAATAAATCTTTTAGTTTCATAACATAGATAGGGTTATTTTAGCAACACAATTTGGAGTTCTTAGAAAAAGTATCAATTATTTTTTTCAGCAATCAATTTCAAAAACAGTTTTGCACTAAAAAACAATGTTAGAAAAAACTACTTATTATTCAAAAATCTGATATGGACTGTTTTTGAATTTGCAGCTCAAAAGAAAAATGCGTATTTTAAGGCTTATACCTCAAATTTTATGAAACTATGCCCTTCAGAAAATATTAAAAAAAGAAATTTTTTTCAAAGTTATTTGCAAAACATAATGTTTATATGTATTTCTGTTTCAAATATTGGCATTTGAATCTTAATAAGTGACACGTTTCTTTCACTAAGCATTTCTATAATTATCATTTATTACGAAACAAAAAAACTAAAATTAATTAATAAAAAAGAAATGAAGCAATAAATTACAATCAGTTATTTATTTTTGCTTCTAAATCTCAGAAATTCCTAACAAAGAAGTTTTGGATTGAACGGGACATTCCACGCTATTCGAGCCAATTGGTCAGTGATCCGTAACTGCGACGGAAAAACGTGACATATTTGCTTGTAAAGTTGAAGTGAAAGTTGTTTGATTAGCTTTTTTTCTATAGGTAAGTTACAAAATATAAGTTATTTGAAAAAGCGTGAACAGTAACGTGAATGTTGAAATATTTAACTATGGTTCTTTTATACTAAATTTTATTTCGTTATACTTTCCTTCCCTACAAGATAGAAAAAAAACGTTAGGTTTGGTATTTGCTTTGTTAAAACCTATATATTTGAAATTATTACAGTGATAACAATCAATACTCTTGAATTCAACTATTTATGCATATTTTAATTGCTTCACTTGTAAGCAAACAATCTGTGGTTCATATTAAGGCGGAGGTTATTTCAATTAAAAATCAAAATGTCTCATAAACTACTCTTTCTAACAAAATAAAAACTAACAAATGACAGTTTTAGCTTCCACAATGCATCTATAACGTAAAAAATTGAAGCTTGTTATAAAAGCTTTGTCCATCTGTTTTTCCGTCACCCCCTTTCATAGCCCAAGTACAGGGTGAAGCAAACAAAAGTGGCCCCGGTCTAGAGATAAGAATACGACAGTAATGTTGCCAAGTCTAAAACCAATACAAAGACAGGTTTCCTAGCTGAAGCTATTGATCGCTTCAGTATGACCAAACAAACGCTTGGCGACTTATTTGCCGGCAACTACGCTACGGTTTTAGAAGCTAGTTGAAATGAAATATAAACAAGGTTTGTAGAGCTGATCAAGAAAAGTTCCCACTTGTGATTATTTCGGTAGTTATTTATCCTAGAGAATCGGACCTTTTTGTTTTGGTAATACAAAACATTTTAAATGGATTGCAAGACACACAATTTGCATAATGGGACGTCTTCATACAATCCGAACTAAGATCTGAACTCGCCACTGGTCTATGAGAAGCTCTAATGTGAAGCTAATCCTATCCAACCAATGCAAAAATAGGTTTCAGGCGGCTTCAAGAGTTTTTCTCGCCAAGCATTTCAACTTATTCCTATCTCTATACCGGGGCCACTTTTGTTTGCCTCACCCTGTACAAATGCTACTATAACAAGTGTGTTACGTGTAAAACTGCAGCGCATGTAAGTTAGAAGCCATTGAAAACCACAGAAAAAATTAAATTCGAAGTACTACTCCAATCATTAAGAAACAACAAATATTGATACTCATTTAAAAAGCATAAGAAATACCATTTTTAATGGAATTAATTTACCATTGCCAATCTCAACATTCGTAGGAGAAACTTTATTTATATACATTAAATTTAAATGTTCCTATCCTGTTCCGGTCCTTCGGACCTTTGAACATATCTAGAACTTTTTACAACCCATAAACACGGCATCATCATCATCATTAATATCTATAGGAAATTTATTTTAGTGATATAAATAAGTTTGGAATTAAGCTATTATATGTCGTAATGGAATTCCTTGATTGTTCGTAACATATTTGTTTATAAAAGGCACAGGGTCTAATAAATTTATCAAGCTATAAATAATAGTTATTGAAATAATTTTCGATGCAAAATATTTTAGTTTATTTTGACGTTTAAATGTATAAATTAAAATAGAATGCTGCGTTTTTGCACTTTTTTTAGACTCATGAATTAATGTGGAAGCAATTCTTAGCAACATTTTCTGTAACAAACCGACTTTATTTACAATTAATATTAAAAAAATTTTCCTTATATGACTTGTAAGCATTAAAACTAAGTAATTCATTGAAATTCACAGAACCTTATCAAACTCTAAGTTATAACTAAATTATATGATTATTAGTTCTAGAAGCATTTTCCTTCTTTTCATTAGAAAAACAACATTTTAATTTATGAAAAGGCTAATTAAAAAACTAAAACTCTCCATCAAATACCCTGTATATTAATGTTACATAGTATATATGATTTTCTTATCCCAATGTAATGGTAGGCTCATTTTTGCTTTGAAGTAAAGTTAGTAACGCATTCGAAGTTGTAACCAAACTGCATAATTGCCTGAGAAATTTATCACTAACACAAGTTAACTGTGCACTTTTCCTTACGCGGTCAGTCACTTCAAGCAGAGGTGAATCCTGACGCTACGATGTCGCTGTAAGGTTCTTTTGACCTCGTCATTTTTACAGTGGTTTAAAATTACGATGCCCATCATCAATTGTATAGCGGAAGTACGACGTTAGTTTAACCACGGCCAACTCAACTACTAAGGCCGAAGAAGCTCTCTCTTACACGCTCAGGGACGTAAATTTTGACGTCATAGTTCCGAGTGACGTTGTTCCGAAGATGAAGATAACCTGTCTCGAAAACTGTCTGAAACTACTCGTGCACGGCTGACCACATTTTTAGGGTTCCGAATACGTCCGAACTAGTTTCTCGATCTTCGGCACTAGGAACAATGACGTCAAAAATTCCATCTACGCTCATGTTTGGGAGAGCTTCTCTGGCCTTGTTATTGAAGTTGGCCGTAGTTTAACCTAATCATATCAGGGAATGGATAATTCCGTACTCTGAAAGTAACATTCATTATCTAACACTAACATATCCCTTCGACAACTTAATAATACAAGAACTTATATAACGAATGTCTCTTGAAGACTAAATAACTATAACTTTGAAATAAAAAACGACTTAGATTAAAATTTTTATAACAATTAGAAGACGTAATCGAATTTAATATTTGATAGGTGTGATTGTGTACTATGTATTACATTCGAGTTTTTAAATGACTCTACCGCAAACGGGAAAATCTTCACAAACGAAATTAAATGATACCCTTTATCAATATAAAAATGAAAACATTTACGTAGAGAAAATTCTTTGTAAAACTTCTTCCTTCTGTCAGCATGTTTGTCAAGAAAAAACCGGACATTTTACGCATTACCTAAAGTTCAGTACTCGAAATTTCAAAACTTCCGAAATATCAATATTGGCAGTTTTTCCAGACAATTGAAGAGCTTAGTGGAAGAACGCGCTTAGTGACAAAAAGATGAAAACGAGAAAATGAGATTGAAAATTTTAAATTTGCACTTAAATCTGTTCAAAAAGATACTTGCAAGCGGTAAAAACATACTTAACCTTATATTTATTAAACAGAAGAAAATAGTTATCTTTAAAAGATGGAATAATGTGTTAATTGGAGGGGGGGGGGGGGGGGGGGGGCTAATACGAACCTCATTTATTTCAAAAATGTCATTTAGAAATTTTTTTAAAATTAAATTAAATTATACCCTTTAATGCCTCCCCAGTGGCACACTCGTTAGGATTCTGGCCTTTGGAGCTGCTGGGGTCGGGTTCGAATCCCGGTCAGACATGGATGTTTGTGACCGTCAGTAAATGTTGTTATTTGTCTATGCGTTTGTGTCGTCTCCTTCTTTGTATGTCTTTTGTGCATGTGTCATTTCTGGGGCTTAGTACAATAGACTTAAGGGGGTTCGGTATGTTGTATATCGGTAATGTTAAATTGGCCCATTGCAATGTACCTTTTCACAATAACTACTGATCAGATCATCTTAAAAAAAATTAATATTAATCTGAGGTTAAAAGTTTTTTGTAAATAACTGTTAGATTTTTTTAAATAAAATAAGTTTTAAAGTACCCAAAAAATCATGAAATTTTTCACTTTTTTGCCCCATAAAATTTTTTCACTTTAGTTTTAGTAAAACTTATAACCTCAGATTAACCTATACTATGTATTACGTCATATAAAAAAATTTTACGAGAAAACATAGCATATTTTTTGAGAAAAGGTACATCGAAGTTCAAAAAATCAAGTTCTGAGAAAAACGCGTTTAAAGTTTTTATTGTTAAATCATTTCCTAACGAAGCCATGACATTAAAATGGCTCTTAAAGTCAAAAATATTTTTCCAATCGTCTTGATACTTTGTGACATTATTAATAAAGGCTGTAATAGTATTTTAAGCCAATAATTTTTGTTTTCATTTTTCATCGATTTTAGGGTACTGAACCCAATTTAAAGTCGCAGTGCTTGGCGATCTTGCCCCCCACCAAGAAAGTCATAAAGTCATAAGTCATACCCTTTAATATAAAAATGAAAACATTTACGTAGTGAAAATTCTTTATAAAACTACTTCCTTCTGTCAGCATGTTTGTCAAGAAAAAACCGGACATTTTACGTATTACCAAAAGTTAAGTACTAGAAATTTTAGAACTTGCGAAATATCAATATAGGCAGTTTTTCCAGACAATTGAAGAGCTTAGTGGAAGAACGCGCTTAGTGACAAGAAGATGAAAACGAGAAAATGCGATTGAAAAGTTTTTAGTTTGCATTTAAATCCGTTAAAAACGCTACTTGCAAATGGTAAAAACATACTTAACTTTATGTTTATTAAACAGGAGAAAAATCTTATCTTTAAAGGTATGGTATTTTACATATATATTCCAGCCTGTGTGCTTGTTCAGAAAACCGCTTATAAGCTTTCGTCAAGTGGGACAGACACAGAAAGAATATTAACAATTACAAAGAACGGAATAACACATAGATAAATAGCAACATTTATTGATGACAAACATTCATGCCTGACCGAGATTCGAACCCGACCCCAGCAGCTTCGAAGGCTAGCGTCTTAACGATTGCGCCACCGGGGCGGCATCTTTAAAGGATGAAATAATATGTTCATTGACACAAAAATCTCAATTTTTTCAAAAATTTCATTTAGCACAATTTTTAAATTAAGCTTTTCAAATATTTTGCGTGAATTTCATTGATTTTGTTTTTATATTAGAACCGTAAAACTGTTAAACTGATGCCGAATAACATATACATAAATTGAACCTGAACTCAACAACACTAATAGTAATAATAGCCATGGTCCTGATATAAATACAATGGGCTTTTTAAAATGACCAAAAGACAATGGTCGTTTAAGTGCATTGTTCGCAATATTGTAAAAGGGAAGGATTTGTGGTATTCTTATTTCGTCTCTAAAGCATGGGTCGTTGAGTACTAAGGTTTATCTCTAAGGTCATTGAAATTGCATTGATGATTTTCTAAATAAAATGATTACCCTTATTTTATTGATTCTGTTGATTAAGTATAAGATAAAACTGTATTTAAAACTTTTTTTCCTTAAACTAGTTCTTAAAAAAGATATATATAATTTTAAAAAATAGCAACACTTTAAGGAAATGGTTTATCGCATTTTTTTTCTAATGTGGTGAAAAAATAATAATATTTTCATTCGTTAATTCAGTTATTTTCTCAAATATTTGCAACTTAAATCTAAATTATAATCGCATAAAATTTAAAAAAAAAACTTTCGTAGATACAAATATCCTTATAAAATAATATTAACCTTAAAAAATTGTAACAAAAAAAATACGGCATTAATGCATTGATGATAATATCTTAGTCTACCCATGCTTACTATCCAAGGGGGGTGGGTGCTCAATTTCGTTTCTATAGCTTAAGATACAAATAAACTGAACACAATTTTCTACCAAAGGACAAGTTCAGCTGTGAACTTTTACTTTAACCTCCTAACAATAATGATATTTTTTTCAAGACAGAATAGGTACAGGAATGGAATTCGACAACAATGGGCAGGTGTTCAGGTATGGAGTGGCAACAAAAATGCTGAAATGAAAATAAATTCTTTCTTGAACCTTAATTGTGAGTCAATTTCACGTGGGAACAAAGCACCAATCAGAGCACCGTTTGAAGAAACGTAAGGAATGAAATAGATAATTAATTACGTCACTGAATCAATTCAATTGATAACCGAAGACATCATCAATCCCTTTCGTACTTTAGTGTTACATTTTCAAGATTTTGTTACCCAAATTGTATAAAAGCCTAAGTTCAAAATTGCTATCCTCTTAGGGCCACACTAACAAGCATTCAGAAGGAAAACCTAAATGACATTAAATATTTTTTCTAAAAATAAATTTTAAATTTTGCCGTTACAACTTTTGACGCCAGCTCTAGGCTAAATTCCATGTAAAATTGCCTTTTCTGTTGTGTAAGCCACTCGTGTAAAAAGTTATTATCACTACAACTTTTAACATTGAATGAAAATAAATTAGGGAAATAGCTGATCTACAATTATTAAAATTAAATAATGAAACGTGATTTATTTAATTTGATTTTTTTAATTTAAAAAGCTTTTTTTTTTTAATTGAGTCTTGCACTGCAGTTACATGGAATTGGCCTATAATGATGTACATTACTATGTACAGTACTACTATAGGCTAATTCCATGTAAAATGTACATTCTGTAGTGTAAGTCACTCGTGTAAAAAGTTATTATCACTACAACTTTTACCATAAATGAAAATAAATTAGGGGAATAGCTGATCTACACTTATTAAAACTAAATAATGAAACGTGATTTGTTTAATTTAAAATGCTTTTTTAAATTGTGACTCTCACTACAGTTACATGGAATTGGCCTATAATGATACACTCATAAAACAAAAGAGTGAAATCCACTTCTATAGAAGAAGTGCATTTTCGACACTAGAAAGGAGTTAGAATTAACTCAGACTGAGTTCAAATTTCAAAGCGTATGGGACTGTGGTGGAGATCCTGTCGGAAGTTTAACAAAACAAAAGAGTGAAATCCAATCCTATAGGATAAGTGCATATTCGACACTGGAAAGGAGTGAAAATTAACTCAGACTGAGTTAAATTAGCTTGTTTGTTTTAAGAGTGTATAAATTACTATGTACAGTACCTGTCCAGTATTCCAAAACCGCGTTCTTTGTGT
The DNA here is from genome assembly GCA_023701765.1 of Hylyphantes graminicola. Classification (NCBI taxonomy): domain Eukaryota; kingdom Metazoa; phylum Arthropoda; class Arachnida; order Araneae; family Linyphiidae; genus Hylyphantes; species Hylyphantes graminicola. The sequence goes on along the minus strand of CM043118.1, from coordinate 24,716,658 downwards.
CTTCCGCCTCATGGTACCGGAAAATGTCCGACAATGTTATCAGGAGGAACAATGGTCCAGCACCAACATGTCCAGAGATACTTTCGAACGCGAGTCACTCAACACTGTCTCCATCCCATTCCACGACGGCATGGCTTGTGGGGGTTTTCACTCATAAAAGTGAAGCCGTTCTCGAAATTGGAACATGCCACTGACCTCTCTTCTACTTCGAGCAAGTCCCACTTTTAGATCTCGAAGGCGGAAAAAGTGATTATTAATAAAAAAAGAAAGAAGAAAAGAAGAAAGTTGTGTGTGCAGAAGAAAGTTAAAGAGATCTCGCTTTCTTTTTAGTGAAGAAGAAAGTAAGCAATGAAGAGCTTAAGTGGGAGAACGTGCTAAGTGACAAAAAGGTGGAAACGAGAAAATGAGCTTAAAAGTTTTTAGTTTGTACTGAGATCTGTTGAAAACGGTACTTGGAAATCGTTAAAAATATTATAAAATTTAAGTTTAGGGAAAAAAATGAAACGTGGTATCTTTAAATGATGGAATAATATGTTCATTGACACAGATCCTCAAAAATGTCACTTAGTACGTTCTTCCACTAAACTCTTCAAAGGGCTTGATGATCACAGCGTCCGGGTTGGTTTTTGGTGGGAAAGAGGAGTTTCCACTTTCTCGTTGACCCCCATTGCAGGCAGAGGAAGAAAGTATTTGCTTTGAAACACTGTGTCAAATGTATCTTTGCACAAGGCGAAAACGTGCCAGCGGTAGAGTCGCTAAATAGCGTATATTGAGTTGAGGACCCCCTGGGGACAGGTAGCATTGCACTGTTAAAAATGGGTTATCAATTTCAAGTATAGTGTTCTCATTTTTGAGAACTCCATTGGTTTGTAATACCTCCGAATACATTGCTATAATATGCACGGTGTAACGGATGAGGGTTGAATTCCCGCCTTCACCCTGGGTGTACTTCCTTTCTCTGTGACAGTAAAACTCTTTCTGTAACTATCTTACTTGACGAAGGCTTATAGGCGGGTCTCTGATCAAGCACACAAGCCGGAATATGTAACTACCCAACCCTACCCCCTACATTGCTATAAAATTTAAAAACATACATATTTTTATATTTGAGAATGATTGGAAAATGTTTTAATTTTTAATCGAGTTTACGATATGAGAATTCCTAGACTAGTAAGGTTGTCTAGTACAGTACGCTAAGCCTACTACAGTGAGGGTTATCAAGCTATGTTATACCATCGCCAGTATAGAGTAGGTGATAAAACTATTTGAAGTTGATTAATTTTAAGAACATGACGTCATTTGAAAGTTTTATTTTCATCATTGTTGTTTGCGAAAGTTTTGCCGCCCAAAAAAGAGCAAACATTGTAATATGCATAGCATCCTATTAGGGTTTATCAGTGAAATATATTATAAAATAGTTTAAATATCTTTCAACTATTTTCTAGACCAAAAATTTATTTTGGACCGCTTTGTCTTGAGAGTAGTATTTAAATTGCAAAACTCTACATTTTCATCCTCCTGCTCTAGTAGAAAAAAATGATATAAAAACCTTAACAAAGAATTAACAAAAAATATTTTTAGTCTTTTAAAACACTAAAATATCGTTTTTAAAATAATTATTTTCTTAAATCTGTATTTATTTTAATGTTTCTCTGCACTCTATTTAATTTTGTGAGTGTGTGTGGGGGGGGGGGGAGGGGTATTCAGCTTTCAAACATGATCTTATATTCTAATTCATTGGATGAAAATTTTAACATTTCATAGCTTTTCATCATACTTCGTGAAGCTATTTAATCAAGGCGAAAAAAATATGAGCTTTTGTCAAGTAAAGACAAAATAGCTGTAAACTTTTTTTGAGAAAATATCCCAAGCAAATTCTGTGTGATTGTCTATCATTTATTGCAATTGCCCGGTGGCTGACTGCTGTTAGTGTAGTGTACTTCCTTTTGAGTGAGTCGTCGGGGAATCCGGTCAGGAAAGGATTTTGTGGTTTGACAATAAATGAATGTATTTGTCTATGTTTTATTTATTTCTTTGCGACTTTAAAAAATCTTTCTGTCTGTGTCTGTCCCTCTTGACGAAAGCTTAAAAGCGGTCAATGAACAAAAAGCACAAGCTGGAATATATATGTATCATACCATACTTGCAATCTAGTTTTGAAATAAACTAGTATTTACCACAAACAAGAAAAACTTCCCGAACGAAATTAAACGATGCCGTCATCAATTTAAAAATGCAAACTATTATGCAGCAAAAAATTATTAATAAAAATACTTCCTTCTGTCAGATTGTTTGTCGAGAAAACCGGGCATTTTGCGATGCGAAAATCGCCCATGAATTACAAATAAACAAAAGGATCATTTAAGGGATTTCCCCGGCGGATTAGTCCACGGTCCATTTCCATTGGATATCCCAAACACTTGTGATTCTTCAATCGTGCATATAACCTCAAAAATACATAAAAAGTGGTTCTCAGATAAATGAAATATATGGTTGTTTAGTTCATTAATGTAGAAGGAATTTGATTAAAAAAAAACATAAAAACCATAATCCTAAGGTAATTCTCGAGGAAGCGACAATAAAGGCAGTATGTTGTACAAGTGGAATTAATTATTGCGAGACCAAGCGAATTTAATTTTCTTTATTAATTAAAATTTTTGTGTAATTAAATGTCTTAATATAATACTAAAAGTTTAATAATTCTTTGTCTAATTTTAATTCATTTTTGAAGTTTGTAAATTCAATGAAAAAAAAAGACAATTATACGTTAATGCAATGGCCTTATTTCCTGCCACGGAATTTAATTTTTTTTAATTAAATTTACAAATCCGATTTTTTATAATTTAAGGATGTATATTTCTTTCAGACAACAATGAATAAAAATGTCGCCATTAGAAAAGTTAGCCTATTTTTGCATTATAAAATTAAATATACTCCATTAAAAAAACTATCCTGATTCTGCTTAAAACACTCGTTGGCCACATACAGTTATTTATAAACAGCAACAAACTTCATCGTATTGAAGACTTCAAAAGATACAATTTATGAAAAAAGACCTAAATATACCTGTGAAAAACAGGTGCGTTTTTGAAGAAAAGAGGTGGCGGTGGCGAGTTTATTGACCTCTCGAAGAGCAGCTTTCGTTTGTCTTCTTTTAACTTCCCTTTGAAAAAACGAAATTTAATTACTTTCTTAGTGAGACGTCAAAGGGTGTTAATAAGGAAGTGAAGATGCCGCATTCAGTAGCATATCTTACATGAAAGTGGTACAAGCAAAAAAAGTTAATATATACGTTTAAAAAATTCTTACTAAAGTGAAATAATAAACACTTTTCGTCAATTACACATATACTTATGTCGAGACAAAAATAATACGGTAAAGAACAGCTACCACTTTTCGAGCGTTATACCAGACTTTTTTCGTATTTTGCGCATCAGTCTTTCTCACAATAATCTTAAATTTTAAAATTTTACTTTTGAAAAAATAATTTTTTATTAATAATGTAATATTGTATTCAAAGATATCTTCAAAAATGAAATTAATTTTGACTTTTTTAACGAATATATAAAAGGAAATAAATTTAATTTAAAATAAATGCAGTGAAAAAAAAACTATACATGTTTGCCAATTTTCAGAACGTTCGGAAGAATGAGTGGCCTACTTCCCTTGTGAATCAATCAAAATCTCAAATTAAATAATTCAATATCAATCAACAAATATTTCTCAAATAAAATAATTCAATGCAATCAAAAGTTTTTGCTACTTTTGTTCATCATAATATTGCTTTCCTTAATTAGGCATAATACTCATATTGTAACAATATAAACTTCAAACTAAAAATACAGCTAAACTTGCACTAAAAGATAAATTAACATCAATTCTGATGATTTTCATTGATAGCCTAAATCTTTAGCATAAAACTTTTCCAATACACTCCTCTTAATAATATGATTGTTTTTCTCTTCGATATAAAATAAATTTTAAAATAATATTTCCCCTTAAATCAGCAATTTGATTACAATACCCAATGCAACTCCCTACCTAATGAACACAATTAAGCTACTTTATTCTGGACATTATTTGGTCATGCGTAAAATGCTATAAAGTTTCAGTTTAGTGTCTAACTGGTATTTCACGTGCTATAGCTGATGTAACCTTTTAAATATATTCTTATATTTACGATAGTTTTTCTAATCGACATCAAATAAATATTTTTTTAATAAATTTCTCCTTTATTCAGTAATTTGATTACAATACCCAAGGCAACTCCCAAGCAAATGAGCACAATTAAGCGCCTTCATTTGGACATTATCTGGTCCATGCGTGCAATGCTATAAAGTTTCAGTTTAAAGAATGACTGGAATTTCACGTGTTATGACTGATGATATGGTCTTTTATGGCAAATACATAAAACTAAACCAAGCTAATGGCGAATTTTAGTATGGCGTAATACAGAAACAGTCGCAGTTTAACTACGGAAGTATAGAAGCGTAACGGAATAAAGTATCGAAAGTGAAATTGGTGATGCATGAAAATATTTTGTTTTCTGCCTTACAAATTGGAACTGCTTGACTTTTTCGTAAAATTAAAATGTAAATGTTTGTATAGTAAGGTGAAATGGTCAATTGTATATTTTCGTAATGGTTGGTTTTCCTTGAAAAGTATCATTTAAATCCAACTGACTTAGTTTATTTATTTTCTAATATATTTATGATAGGTGATATTATAACCAAGTTCTAATTAATGATCAAGTTTTGTGCTGTTGATATAGAATTTTTAATCGTTCTACTTAAGATATATTAGATAATGACTTTTAGTCAAAGTCCCTAGCATTGCAATATTGACATGGACTACAAATCTATGATTGTTAGCGATATATCAAGGAGTGCGCAAACTCTGTGACAAAAAAAAAAAATTTTTTTTTAAAGATTGTCTGAAGTTTTGCTTTTTCCATTATATTTCATCATAAAAAAAATAATAATAAATCTGCTAATTATATCCCAACCGTTTTAAGATAAATTTAAAATGATCTTAAATCGTTAGATATCTTAACTACGATGATTTTAGTGTTTTAAAATCAAAAAGTCAAATTTGTTAGACAAGCCCTCTATAAAAGCTAATAGAGTAGTGATAACTGTTTAATGGCAGTTGTTGAATTGCACTTGACACCCTCAAATGACCGATTATCCCATTGCCAAGAGCAAGTTGACTTTTTGTGCTGTCGTCATAGCGTTAGTCTTTGTAGTGGAAGATACCGAGTTTACCGGTACATATGAAATCTGTATCTGCCTCACGGGTGAAGAAAACATACATAAAAAGACACATCTGAAGGAAACGCCCTCTTTTTCATATTTTATATCCCAGTAAGTTTTACAACATCATATGTTGTCACCTTACAATAAAAATAACGACAACCACTTTTCCGTCATTTTTTTCCTTCAACCTACATTTTCTAAAAGCAACTTCGAAGCACAAAATTTTTATTTTACTCCTTCGAAACAACACTTCCGAACCTCCTCTTCCAAACATGCCATCATCAAACAACCCTCTAACTCTTAACTCCTCATTACCTCTAAAAGAAATTGAGAAAAGGTGAAACCATAGACTTTGAAGAAGATGAAGATGCTTGGCGAGAAACAAAGTGAAGCCATCAGAAAGTCGCCAAGAAACCTTAGTAAGCCCAAGCAACCTGTTCACCCAATGTTACTTCATACTGAAACTCATAACTTTTTTCCCTTAAAAAGCGTTAATTAAAACCATAAAATGACTATTTGTACAGTTGTAGGCTGTAACACGAGATCTGAATTTACACCATATAGTAAAGATTCCTTTCACAGATTAGAAAAATGTGTTGTAATTCTAGTTCTTTTTAGAGAGCCAAAAAGTCGCCAAGTTGCTATGTAAGTCTATGCACAACTCCATTGTAGAATAGTGCCAAATTCTTCGCCGAGAGTGTGTTTGGGCTTACTACAAGTCGATCGATGGCAATCACTTGTAAACTAGATGCTTCGTGTATTTTTACTTGCCCGATGGCATCCAATTTTTTCATCTTAGGGGGGGTGTGGCAGACAGGGGTCCTCCCAAACATAAAGTGCAAAAAATATTTAATCCAATGAAAAAAATTTCGCTTACGCTGCCATATTTCTCTGGCTTTTTTTTTTATTTTTCAAGATTTTTTTTAATGTGATAAATCTAGCTGATTTACGGTTTCTGAAATTAGGTACTTTTTTTTAGTTTAAAATAATTTGTTGTAATTATAGTTCTTACTAGATAGTCAAAAAAATCGCCAAGTTGTGTATTTAAGTATACACAAACTCCATTGTAGAATAGTGCCAAATTCTTCGCCAAGAGCGTTTGTTTGGGCTTAAAAAGTCGATCGATGGCTACACTTGGCAGACCAGTTTTTGTATTGGTTCATGCCCGGATGCTCCTCCCATTTTCTTCTTAACTCTATGACTTTCGCCACTTTGAAAAAGGTAAACGAAACCGAACGTCTTGTGACGTCACACGCCGCAACCAGTTGCCATCCCGCCATTGTCTATACCGCCCGAAATCTAGGTGACATACTTTTCCCCGTTGCCACCTGATCTTTTCCTATTAATATCGTCCAAGGGCAATGTGCCGGCGAATTACGGCCCATTTCGAAGCACATATTGTGATGCCTGATGAGCCCTGTTCAGAGGAACTTGGCTGGGTTCGAATGTCAAGATTGGCGAGGGGGTCATTGGGAATTTAAGTGTGTCCACTTTCAGGAAACAGCGATTGTTTTAAAAGGAAAACAAGACACTGTTTTTGTTTAGAAATGCATACAATTATTTGGCCAATTGAGTCTGGAAGTGTTTAACTTCCTCTTATGTTGTCGAGGTTTGGATTGCAAAAGACGGAAACATACGGGTTTGAAATAAGAATACCGTGTTTAATTTTCTATTCACAACTCATGATAATTCTATTTTAAGGGTCTGTCCTAATATAAGTTAAAGTAAACCAAAAAATAACTAGTTAGCTATTACATTTTAAATAAATTTGTTATTAGGGCTTCAAGAACTATAATATAACAAGAGCAAGCGACACAAGCAATAAACTCTTCATATTGAAAATCATAATGAATAATGGAATGGTATATGAAATTAGCCTATTGAACCTAGAACGGTTCTTGCTAATATTAAAATAATTCCACGCATAATCATTGATTTTCTAGCTTCCCCCTAGGTAACAAACAATCATGGTTTAACTCTGTAATGCATGATGTTTTTCATCCAGAAAAAATATATTTGTATCTTTAATATTCATACATTATGGGAAAAATACTGAAAAAAAACTGCATTGGAATTTAAATAATTTCAATTTTTAAAAAATGTGCTATATGGCAAAAACCAACTACAAAATTCCAATTTTTATAAAAATGACTAGAAAACGACTAAATATATTTTAAAATAACCCCCTTGAACTATAATTATTTTTTCAAAATAATGCAGTTGTATTTAGTACTAATATTACAAATACTTTGAATACTGCCAAAAACGTAATTTCACAATAGTTAATAATTTCACTCTTTAATTTTGAATACACTTTTACTACTGTCATCTATGAGGGTCATTAGTAACTAAAACTCAAATGGAATGTAATAGATGAAAAAACACAGATTTGTCTAGGGAGCTCTTTAATAGGGAGCACTTTAATAGAATAAAGTGGATTATGTTACTTGTTGCCATATGGCAACAGTATGCATTAGAGGGTTATTTTTCACATTGAATTCCTGAAAAATCATTTGAATATTTCACTACTAAAATTTAATTTTCAAAAACCAGAAGCCTAAAAGTCTCTACTTATATTAAGTTCGTAGTTTATAGCAAATATATTCAATAGTACATTTTTAACAATTTTGTCGATCCCACAAATATAGACAATATCGACATTCAAATTTTATTAAATAATTACGCAATTGCTTATTTGAATCAGAACTAAAATGTTACATGATATGTTAAAAAGATACGTGTTTAATTTTTTTCGTTAAGTAAAATATGTAAGTTAGTCACTATTAAAGGTATGCTTTTCTGAGTACATCAATGCTTGAAAACGTAGTAGAAATAACTTTAATTTCTGACTTTTTATTACGATATTATGCTATTTTAAGTAATATATTTATTCCATATTAATCAGAACCAGTATCGTTTCTAAACTCTATGCCTCAAAAGCCCAGGCATTGTTAAATAGACTATTAATAGTACAATACACAGAAGTCAGTAAAAAAGGAAAGTTAAAAGTGAAAACAATGGCTTACTGACCACTACGTAAAGTACATTATTTAGAAAACAATGGAAAGGTCAAGAACATAAAGTTTTTACCTACAGAAGCTACTTTATTGAGATTAAAAATAGAATTAGATATATTTATCAGTTATAAAGTTATTAATTTTTGAATATGAATTAATCTCTAGCCTCTGGATTATTAGATCTTCAATATCCGCACCTAAACGTTTGGGCACCTTAAATTTAAATTTACTATTAAAATTTTTTATTACACATTACACTGAAATGGAAGGTTTGGTCGTATTATTTAAACTCAAACTCATTCAAAGGTATACTGTGTATTGAAATTATAAGAATAATAATTGCTTTTGTTATTGTTATCATTATTATTATTTCATAAGATACTTTTTATTTTAACTCGTTTTTTATCATTTGTGAATGTACCATTAACACCTTTACCTTATAAAAAAATATTGACTTTAAAATTCGTTTTAATTTGCCTTAAATAAATTGTTCAGTATTATAGCCGTTATTCCGTACGTTATGTTTATTAAATGATGTTAAAATAATCGAGCTGTCCTCGACAGCTTTGTAGAGATTTAATTGCACAAAATGGACAGCATTTAAATAAACTAAATCAGAAAGCTTGTTTTCGTCAGACAAGAAAACTTCAAAGCAAATTACAAGCAAATAATTAAATTAAGATAGGTCACTAAATTATTGCTGTTTGGTTCATTATTATGGGCATACCCTATACCCGTGCAACGAGATAGTTAGTGATTAGTAAAGATTTACAAACCTCTATTGCAGAATAAAATATATCTTACGCGAGATATGCATATCTTTAAATAAGAAAATTCAAGCTTTGAAAAGAACGTACGACAAGTTCTAACTATTTTTCGACATCACGTTATACGAAAACCCTAAAAAAACGTTTCAAACCCTTTCAAAACAAAGTCTTTTATTATATCATAGTTATCTCTCTTCCTCTTAAATAACCCTAATTTAAAATATAATAACTGTCACTATAACTCTACTAATTTTAAGAGTGAAACTTCCTCATAAGGAGACTAACCACAAGTCCTCATCAACGACCTGGATTATGTAGACCGAGCATCCAATAGTAAAAACATACTTTTCAGTAGGTTCAACAGGACTCTCCGCATTGGCCTAAAACGTTCTTGTTTTTGGCGATTTATCGCTGCATTTAGTGTAATAATTATTTTTTTATCAAAAAATATTAGAAAAAAATTAAACTTTATTATCATTAGTAATATTTATTGATTTTTTTATAATCAAAAGAATACCATAGAAAAACATCGTAATCATTTTAGTTAACCACAACTATATACAATTTCTTCAGTTTTTGTTGATGAAAATCCGCCAAGTCAATGAACCAAACTCTCGTGTGACTTTAGTAACTGCAGTCATATTTACCTAATTTGGGTTAGTCAATGTTCACTTCCATCCGTGTGTGTAGTCACTATTCAAATTCATTCAAAATTAAGAATTCCTACTTCCTTCCAATGCACAAGAATGAATTATCTTTGTGTGAAAGATGACTGTGATATGACACCATTCCCGGGGTCTTTGGCTTATATGCTTATTTGCGTAATTTATTTCTTGTTGTCTGTTAAGAAATGAATTTGCTAACCGAAGTTTGTTGAGTACACGATGGGCTATCACACACAAAGACTTCTGTCACTCTGTGAAAATGAGATATATCTTGTAAAGCGCGACCGCGATAAGAATGAGACAGTTCGATTGGCTAAGATAATGCAGGAAATTCATAACATGCAAATTTTTACTCTACCAGCAGAAAGTACAACTCTTACACTTTAAAATAAGATATGATTTGGATTGTTGCTGCTGCAAGATTTGCTATATGCCAGCTCTTTTATCGAATGCTATTCGAAAATAAATTGTACAATTCTGTAATTTTGATGGCAGAAGATTCAGGAATATAGACTTTAAACATTTTAATAGGCTAAAAATTTCAAAAACAACTATGTTTCGACTTTTAATACAGTACGATGAACTAGGAAACGTCAAAATTTATTGAAATTTAGTTTTAAAAAAATATCTGGAAAGTAACCTAACTTTTGTAACGAAGGTTAAGAAAGTCGTGGAAAAGAAACCTGATATTTCAGTGAGCCAAATCGTCAGGAAATTGAAGATATCTAAAGCTTATATGCATAAAACCATAAAAGAATATTTGAATTTAAAAGCTTTCAAGGAAAAAAGCGGTTCCGATATTCATAAAAGATAAGAAAAAACGAATAAAAAAGAACTGTTCAAACATTTATTAAATCGGAAATTGATTAAATCTGGATCAGGACTGAAACTCGTCATTGATGACAAGTATTATTTCACGTATGATCCCAATGTTGCTGGTGGTAGTAAGTACTACTATTCTGCTTCATTTGATACTATTCCCGTAGAATATAGAATCAAGCTCAAGGAGAAATTTGCCAGGAAAATGATGATGGGGCACGCCATGGATGAGGATGGGATTGTGTCCAAACCGTGTTCTTGAGGGAACTGTGAATGGTAAAATTTACTTGCAACAATGTATAAAGATAGTACTAATACCCTTTATTCTCGAACATTATCGGAAAAAATATCTTTTGTTCTCTTCAGATATATTACGCAAAAGAAGAGAGCGAGTATCTGAGGAACCATAATATTCATTCAGTACCCAAGGAGGACAATGCGCCTGACGGCCGACAAACACTTTGGATATAAAATTTCTTTTTAATTATGAAGTGTAAATATTCCTACGAGGAAAAAGGAGCCCAAACACTTGGCCCAATTCCATAGGTTATATCATCGTCTCCTTAAATCAGAACCGGAAGAAACTGTGCAAATTATCATGGCGACGGCTAGAAGAAATCTTCGCAAAATACAACTTAAAAATGTATATTCTTCGATTTAAAGTATCAAAAGTAAATAAAAATGTTTGTTAGTCAATTTGATGCAAAGATCATTCATGTAAGTAATATTTTGTGGAATTTAGAAGGAAAGCAAGTTGTCTCATTCTTATCGCGGACGCGCTTTAATTTCTAAATTAGCAACATTTTAGCTTCTAGATTGAGTTTGATGATAGAGAAATTTATTCAAGATATAGTAAAGTCCCGCTTATCCGAAGGTTACGGGACCAAAATTGAGCAGCAAAAAAATAATAAAAAAATTACTGCATATTTTGAGAAATAAATCCAACTTTGTAAGTACGTATTTATTTTTGTGTATTTTTTTTATGCTTATACATTTCTTATTTTAACCAAAAGGGTCGGGAATTTTTTGATAAACCAATTTTCGGATAACCGGGACTCGGATAAACGGGACTCTAACTCCCCGACACTACAGTCCATGCTGGACCACGGCCTCTTTTACAGTACGACTCCAAAGCCGCCTGTCTTTGGTCTTCGCTTTCCAGATCTTAATTTTCATGTCCCTTAGATCTCTTTCCACATCATCTATCCATCTTTTTCTCGGTCTTCCTCTTCTTCTCTCTCCCTGACAGTGCCCCTTAAAAATTTCTCTCGGGACTCTAGTGTACTTTAAAATGTTTCAACATATATCCCGAACTTCTTTAGATTACAAAGGAATGCAACTTGTAGAACGAAGAAAACATATAATTTTGTTATTCAAGTTAATGTCTGCAAAAACTATAATTTTTTTAAAGCGACGAAAACTTCAGTTGTAGAGAAAAAAAAATGCTTTTTAATGAAACATTTTCTGTTATCTTTATTCACTGAAAAAGTTATTTACGATCTTCTATTTTGTTAGTATGTGAGTTGCATAAACAGCTAGCTCTTAAAGAAAGTGAAAATTCTTTTATTTTTAAATAACATACAAAATTTCTCAATACTTAATTTGAAAACATATTTGAAGATGATACTGCGAAGTACTACAATTTTTAACAAATTAATTTACGAGTTTAACGGTATTAATCAACTATTTCACAAATACTTTCTTCTTTAGTTTATCTTGTTAAATAAGAACAGGTAATTCATCGAACTAAGTTAAGAAGTATACAAGAAAATGTTTCATCCCTTCATTTGGTTCTACCATTTTCTTCCGATTTGTAGGTTTTTCAGTTAATGCTTGCTGAATTTCGTAGGCAGTTACGTAATAATTTCAGCAAGTGGTAACTGAAGGTAATGCATGAATTTTTTTTTTCATCCCGAAAAAATAAATTTGTATCTTCAATACTCATTGCATTATTTAAAAAATACTGAAAGAAAATTAATTGCATTGGAATTTAAACAATTTCAATTTTTAAAAAAATTTCCAGATGATAAAAACCAACTTCAAAATTCCAATGTTGATAAGAATGACTAGAAAACTACTAAATATATTTTAAAAGAATGCTCTTGAACAATAATTATTTTTTAAAAACAATTTATCTGTATTTGGTACTAAGATTATTATACTTTGAATACTGCCAAAGACATAATTTCACAACAGTTAATAACTCTTCACTCTTTAATTTTGAATACTTTTTACTACTGTCATCTATGAGTAATATAAGTAACTAAAACTTCAAATTGGAATGTAATTGATGAAAATACACAGATTTGTCGAGAGGGAGCTCTACTTTAATTAAATAAAGTGGATTATTTTACTTGTTGGCCATATGGCAACAGTATGCATTAGAGAGTTAACGTTCAGTTTTGGGTGCAATGTGTAGATAAATTAATGTTACCCAATGCTTTTTACAATACTTTTGTCAGAGTTTATTTTGAAGGAGTTTATTTGTTAATAAGAACAAGTTAATCGCGAACTAAATTAAGAATCATAACAAGAAAATGTTTCATCCCTCCATTCGGTTTCTACCATTTTCGCGCGATTTCGTGCGATTCTTCAGTTACTGCTTGCTGAATTTTGTAGGTAGTTACGTAATAAATTCAGCAAGTGGTAACTGAAGAAAAAGAATTCGAATAGGGAAGGAATAGAGCCTTAAGCGTTTAGTTTCAGGTGCAATGTGTAGAAAAGCTTCTAAAGCGTGTTTTCAAACTAATACCAGCAGAGTGAATAATGAAACAAAAAGTGCTAAACTAATCTAATTTATGTTATTTAAATACTCATTGATATTATTTTCAGAAAAACAAGTATATTTATAACAGTAACTGCCTAATAGAACAGCTGATCTACGTAAGATTCGAATACATTTACTAATAATCGCCAAACACGGCCATTTCGTTGAAATTAAAATTTTAAAGCCAAAATTGGTTATTTTCATTAATTTTCTTTCTCAAAATAAATTAATGTTACCAAAGGCTCTGCGTGTTAAAGAAAAAAATCTTTTATTACATAGGGATAATTTTATACGAAAAGTAAAGACGATTTTTTAACTTGTTAAAAATCACTTTAAAAAAATTAAAAATTGAAAGATACTTTTTCCGTTTGGTATTTTTTTGTCAATAAAATCTTTTATCAGTAGTACAATTAAAACCCAAACATAGAAATAAATAGTTAAAGGATGATTCTCCCAGTTTAGAAAATTATGCCTATAAAGAATACAAGAAATTTATTGCATGTAATGCACAACAGCAGCGAATATATTATTACATAATACAAAAGTAAAGAGCAATTACATTCCTATATTTCCATCATTATATCTAATTCACAGAAAGAGTTCCTACGACTAATGACGATAAATTAAACTCATAACAACTTTAAGTATACATTAAGTAACTAATACAAAGTACACATTAGTAACTAATACTAGTATACATTAGTAACTAATACTATTAAGTATTAAGTAACTTTAAGAGTATCCGAGTCTCTAAACTAAACCAAATCTCTGTAATCAAGCACTTATGTCTTATAACATAACAATAGAGCTTGGTTATAGTTAATGGTAACTACAATAAATTGCTTCCTTATTTTCTAACATCAAAATCCTTTTTTTTTTCCAACTTTCTAACTAATTAACTTTTACTTTGAAAAGGAAATGAACGCCATATTGGTATATGGTCTATTAATCTTCTCTAAAATGAAAATCCATTGTTAGCTTGTCGTATTTCTGAGTAGGGTTTCGAAGTTGTGAAATTGGAGCTAAAAATAACCCATTTTCATGACAACTCACACGCAATTATGTCTATTGTTACAATGAAAAATGGTTTTTGAGCATGTCTAGTTGTATTTCACACAAGTTATTCTACAATTGATGCCATGTAATTGCAATTAAATGGTTTAGTTTAGTTTGAATTATCGTCGCACTAGAGCTACACGAGGGCTATTGGCGGAGGACGGCGTATTTTAGGACCACAGTCAAGTGACGAGCCGACATCTGAATAGGCACCCAACGCAACCGTTAAGGGCGACATCGTACGAATCTGTGTATTTTCATCAAGGATATTTAACGTGCACTCCCTGCACACGGGGAATTATTCGTTGGACATTTTTGCTGCACTTGCTGTTTATAGGTCAGCAGTTATTTTGGCGATGCCCGGACCCGTACCTGGGACCTTCCGCATGCTAGGCGAATGACTAACCAGCTGGGCTCCCCAGCCCTTAATAAATGATTTAGAGATCAGTAATACGAAAGCCAAATATCACCAAATCTCACATTATTTTTCCCAGAAAAAATCAACTTAGAATTGCTAGAAAATATAGTCAAACTCCATTAAAATATGTTTCTCGACTAAAATTTTACAAAATCTCCCATGATAATATTTATCTTGGCTTTCCCACCAAAACTTCAAAATGTTGGAGCTTTACAGCACCATTTCAAGTTTACAAAAATAAGAAATAAAATTTTAAAAAAATTGGGGGGGGGGGCGTGTCAAATATCACCAGGAGAGATAAAAAAAATAGTCACAAGCGCACTACGTGAATAATGGAAGCCCCCCTAAGTCCTGAGAAACATATGCCAATTATACACAATAAATCTCTTTGTTATATACGTTGTTTTATTTATGTATCATGCTTAAATTTGTGAACATTCTCTGAGTAATAACTTAATTTTTTTGTATAATTTATGTATAAATATGTTTTACCACACGCGTCTTAACTAGTAATACAAATCAATTTTCTATTTGACTAAAATACTTTGCGTCCTTAACACAGTTTTTTAGATTTGTCTTATGCTTAAACATCATTATTCAAAATTGTTTTACGGACGTTGTTTACGATTCTAAAACACCGAACATTGGCTCTTTTCTACAATAATACTAGTTTGATTTGGGTATTTTTAGCATTCTAGCTCATGCATTTCAAGGAAAATCGCCACTTTTATGAGATTTATAATGTCAAATCATTCCCATTTACACATAATACGTTAAAGATATCAAATCTGTCACTATACCAACAAAACTTTGTTTATCGTAGCTCCTTTTGAAGGATAACATAATGTAATTAGGTGGATATGCTCAACCTACATGCCTTGTGGATGACACATTTATTTTTGTATAATGTAAAACCCTATCAAAAGGTTACAAACAAAATGTTTGCAATATTTAATATGACAGGTGACAAAAATGTAGTGAATGAAAAGCAAAGAAATGGAAATTATGTTGTTGTTGCTCTTTATATTATATTCCTTATTATATCTTTTATTAGAAACTTAGCCTAAAGAAATTATACTTAAAATGTATGACTGGTCAAAAGTTGTTTTTAAGTGAGATGTACTTATATGAGTAAGTAAATAGCAAATACATTGGTGTTTATATTGACATAAAAAGAGGAAAAAGTGTGAGTGATATTCTTTTTCTGTTATAAATCTATCTGAAAACTAAGCAATTCGCAAAAAGTTCTAACTTGTTTTGACTATTAAAGAAGTAAAAATAAAAGTTCATGACAATGTTTTGTCGCAAAGAGTGAGAAAAATTTATTTATACTAATTGGTTTCAAAAGCTCCAAGTATAAAAAAAACTTAAACTTTAAAATTAGTTACGTCCAACTAATTATGTTGATCAATTTCTGGATGGAGACCATAGCTACAAAGAAGTTAAATATAATATTAATCATTTATCCTTAAGATTATGGATTTAAGATTATTATTTATCGAAATTATAGATAAAAAATTATGGCAATAAACATATCAAAAAAGTAGACAATTTACAATTATTTAATAAACTAATAGAAGTTAGAATAAAGTTGAATCATTGAATATGCAAAGTATTTAAGCGAGAGTCCTCAACAGAAGACGAAAAATGACTGTTTTAACCATTTATTTCTTAAAGTAAAATTTATGTCTAAAAAAATGTCTGTCTTAACCATTTATTTCCTAAAGTAAAATTTGTGGTTGTAGTGGGCGTTGAATATGTTTCTTCAACTTCTTAGGCAGGTTAAAAAAAATCTTAAAAATGAATAACTACAAACGAATTAAATTTGAAAGAGGCTTGACCTTTTTATAATTTAAGTTTACACATCCATTGCCTTAATAAAAAGTCTCAGAAACCTCAGAAGCGGCCAGCTTATTGCAAAAAAAAAAAAAAAGAGCTAGTACCCCAAATCCACAACCCTCGCTGCAACGTAAAAGTGATTAAAGTATACATGCTTCAAACAATACTGTTGATACATATATATAGGGAAACTTATATATATATAATAAATATCCATGGGCGTAAAAAAAAAATTGTCATCAACTTTATATACTGACCTAGCGAACGATTATTGATTATGCTTTTACTTATCTCAAATAGAATAGATTTAATAGAAAAATCATGCCCACCCACCCGGCAGCACAACGGTTTGGGAGGGACCCTTTGGAGCTTCTGGGTTCGGGCTCGAATCCCGGTAAGGAATAGGTGTTTGTGTTTGTCAATAAATTTTGTTTGTCTATGTGTTAGTGTCGTGTCGTCCTTTCTTTGTGTGTCCCATGTGACTGTGTCACTTCTGGCGAGTATAAAGCCTATGGGGCCCTAACGGGCTATAAAGCCTATGCTCCTCCTTTCTAGAGGGCACATTCACTGTCATTTGTCAAATAGAAATATCATTCGTCAAATTCACTTAACTTAGCAAGAAGTTCTTTGGGGTGCAGATGGTATTGGACATGTAGTTTACACTATTTCATGCATATTTCTTAAGAGAGAAGCGATAATCTCGTTCAACTTTAGCACTTGGTGGGGTGCAGTGGGTTAGGCTGCCATGCCATGGAGGATACCTTCGTGGGTTCTGTCCTACAAAAGGATCGTGATGGACCTAAAATTCTCTCCAACAAATAAAGCCGTGTATATGACAATACTGCAAGTTAAATTTACCGTGGTTCAAAGACCTTACGCTTCGTAAGTTGCCTCGATATACGGTCACATCGAGTTCCATACCTGGATTAGACCTCATCGCTTGACCACGGTACAAAATTAAGAGACCCGTCATCAATAGATCTCTTTTAGCTTTTATACGAAGTTATTTCAACCAAACCTAATTACGGCAACTATTGAGTTGGTTAAGTTAGGATTGAATTATCGTCGCACTAGAGCTACACGAGGGCTATTGGCGACGGGCGTCGTATTTTAGAGCCACGGTCAAGTGACGAGCCGACACCTGAATACTTTTGAGTTAGAAATTAGCTATCTTGCTTCAGAAATTATAACTTTTCCCCATACAAATCTAAGTGGAAATAATAATTTTTTTCGTAAAAACATAGCAATAAAAATTTAGTCAATTGTGTAAAAATGTGAATAATTAAAAACATCTGTTAACTTGCAACATTAATTGTTCAAAGTCTTAGTCTGATTCCCTTCATTAAACTTTAAAAAAATGGCAATGCATCATTACCTAAACATAAATATGGAAGAGAACATTAAGCTGTTATAATTGACAGCAGAAAGTGGAGTATAATCAGACAATTAAAACATTTTGTTTCGGAAGCTGTTTTAAGTAAAGGTGTCAGGGTGTGACAGTAATCAATTTGAAAGATTTCGAATTGATATATAAAAAAATTAGTCTAATGACCATTTTATTTTCGTATGAGAATATTGTTCAATGCATTTTAAAGATGATAAAATAGTATTATTTAATTAATAGTTAAATACGCTATAAACATAAATGGATATCAACCTTCAAAAGAACAACTAGTTCCCCAGAATTCTTTCACGATGTGCATATATTTCCAGCCAACACTCAAATTCGAAAGTTGAACCATTAGTATAATTTATTTTTTTATGTCATTAAGAAAATAGTTTAAAGTATAATTCGTATTCAATGAAAACTGCCATGCGTAATTCAGTGAAAGACGTTTGAAGAGGTATAAATTCTTTAACGGAGGAAAAAATAATATTAAAAAGTCAAAAAAGTTTAATTTTAGATCAGGGGAACTTAGGCATTTGAGCGTCTATCTTTTACCTTATATAGATATTATAAGTCCATTTGCTTTTCTATAAGGGCTCATTCAGTCAAATGCAATAGGTTAGTGAAAACCGTAAGTAAAGCTAGTGATTCATTTATATTCATTCTGTTTTTTGGGATGTTAATCATTTACGTTAAAATTTTGAAAACCTGACTGGAAGCTGTATCACTTTTAATTATTTATTTTATGTGATACTATTGTCAAAATAATATAAAAATAGAAAAATTGTAAGTCTGGAAGAGTTTTCAATGTTTTTTTTTATTTTATATGTTTAGGGGAGAGCAGGGGAATCCCGCCACCTCGGGTAATGCCGCCACCCCTTGTATCTCCCCAGCGGTGTGTGTGGGAGGGGGGCTGTGAGCGCTGATCTGTAGCAGGAAACAAAGTAATTTGTAGTATAGACGCTAATGGCCATGCGATGAGTTGGTGTAAAGATATTGAAAAAATACTATTTTTAGTGATTTTCATCTAATCTTGAGCCTTCTGAAATTAAGCGATAAGTGACTGTCCTCTCTAAGTTAGATAAATTAGTTATATATCATTTAAAAGAGTAATTATTTGGCTATTTTATCACGTCGTTAGTTTGGACGCCAGGCTAACTACCTTTCTTTAAACAAGCAGTCTATGCCATTTTGTCTTACTGGGGTAATGCCGCCACATCACTCTGGGGTTATGCCGCCACATGCAAAAGGATGGCGGCATAATCCGTAAAATAGAAATTTCATATATTGGCCCTACAACCTATTAGTTTTCGTTAGGGATGCCACGTATCCGAAAAAGAATAACTGAACTGGTCAAATAGACCAACGAAACTTAAAAAAAAACCCTGCATAGTTAGTTGCACATAGAAAGTTAATAAAAGAGCTGTATCCTGTACAATTTACCATTCCAAAGTTAATTAAACCTATTTTAGTTCGATATGTATTGCTTTATTATGTAATTTTCCATTATTTATAGATTATTTGCTTTGTTTATTGATGTGGCGGCATAACCCCAGTGGTGTGGCGGCATTACCCCAGATACTGGGGTAATCCCGCCACTGTGCGAGCTTTAGAAAAATACAATTTTATTCAGTTTTTATTAAATATTTAAATTAAAAAAAATCACTACAAGATAGGCTATTATCTGTAGTATGCTATGCTCATTACAATTTACATTAATTGCAACACAATTCTGCATGAAAATTCAATTTCCCTTAAGGTGGCGCCATTCCCCTTCTCTCCCCTACGTAACAAATATTTTTATCTTTTAAACATAAAATAAAAAAAAGTAAAAATTTATAACAAAATCCATCTATTTATAAAAGTAATAGAATTTTTTAGCTTTAGATGCTTTACAAAATCACCTAAAGGTGTTCAAAGCAAAATAAAAATCAATTAAAACTGTTACAGAGGAAAAAATCATTAATTTAAACGGGTGTCGTTGCAATTTCAAACGGTCGAAATCATGAGATGTCAACACATAAAGCTTTATATGTATCACCTTTTCAAATTTCAAAAAGAATAAAAAAGTATTACTTAAAAGCAAGTTTGTACCGAATTTCATTTTGTTGTGAAATTGCATTAAAAAATAAATGTTCCGGTATATTCAAACACAAGTTTTCCAAGGATTATTATTTTATGTCAAACACAAATGTCGAAATTAAACACCATGGTTTGAAAAAAAAAATCAATGAAGTTTGTTACAGAAGAAAAAATCATTTATGTATAAGGGTGACAGGATGTGAATGCTATTTGAAATAGTGAAAATCATCACAACTTAATTGTTTTATTAGCTTTTCAAATTTCAAAAAGTGAAAAACTATACCTAAAAAATACTTAAAAGAACAATAGTTTGTAACAAATTTCATTTATTGAAAAACTTGCATTAAAAAAATTGATGTCCAGGAATATATCCCACACAGAGTTTCAAATACAAACAAAAATATATATTTTTAATTACATACCCTGATTTACGAACTCTCGTGATGTCCAAAAAAAGTTCAATGATGTTTTTTACAGAAGAAAAAGTCATTTATGATAATGTGAATACTATTTGAAATGGTGAAAATCATCACAACTTAATCGTTTTATTAACTTTTCAAATGTCAAAAGGTGAAAAACTAAAACCAAAGAAATGCTTAAAAGAACAGGTTTGTAACAAATTCCATTTTATTGTAAAAATTGCATTAAAAAATTAATGTCCGAGAATATATCCCACACAGAGTTTCAAATACTAACAAAAATATTTTTTTAAAATTACATACCATGATTTGAGAAATTCAGCAATGTCCAACGATCCCGAAGAACATCTCACGGCGTCAAAATCACACCCTTCTCTACGACGTCCTCAACACCGAGGGTCGCTATTTATCCACTGACCTACTAACCCTCCCCGCCCATGAAAATATTCCGGCGGGAAAAAACTGAGAAAAGGGAAACATATTGCAAGATGATTGACTTAAAGTTCGGAAAATTATCTTGTTCCTTCCAGAGACACGACCCTTCCCAAGAAGAGGTTGGTGGAAGAAAGTGCTAAGCGACACAAAAGTGAAAACGAGAAAATGAGCTTTAAAATTGTTCGTTTTCACTCAGATCTGTTGAAACCCCTTAAGATCTGTTGAAATCCCGGTCAGGCATGGATGTTTGTGACTGTCAATAAATATTGTTATTTGTCTATGTGTTTCTGTCGTCTCTTTCTTTGTGTGTCTCTTGTGCTTGTGTCATTTCTGGGGCTTAGTACAATAGACTTACAGTCGCAGTGCTTGGCGATCTTGCCCCCCACCAAGAAAGTCATAAGTCATAAGATCTGTTGAAACCAAATCCTTAAAAGATGGAATAATTTAACCATGCTTCTCGGGAAGAGCCTTCGTGTGTACTCCGTAATATATTCAACATTTGTACCCTTAAGTCTAGACGTCAAGTTTACTGTCTTTTGTATTTTTATAAAGTTCTTAATAATATGATTGATTCTACTTACATTACTAGTACTATAAAATTAAATGTACCATTTAGAGTTACGCGTAATCGTTGTTTGTCTTATTTGAATTCAAATTGGGAATAACTATATTTTAAATTTTTGTCCATAAGTTTTATAAAATTTATATAATTTTATAAAACTTATTACAGCGTGTCTGAGAAACTGGATATATTTTGTATGCCTTTTAATGTTTTTAAAGTTAATTGTCGGAGGCTATTCTCTTTGTAATATTTCTTTTATTTTTGGCGTTTTTTTTTGTTTTTCATTGTCTTTGATGATGATCGTTGTTATTAGATTTTTTCTGTTATGTGCATCTGAAACAAATAAATAAATATATTCATTGACACAAAAAAAAAATCTCATTTTTTTCAAAAATGTCACTTAGAACGTTTTTCCACCAAGCTCTTCATCGGGAGGCAAAGTGCCTTTTTTGCATGAAGTGTCGTCTAATCTGGGGTTAGGGTCGTTCCTGTTCTTTGTTCCAAGAGGAATTGTTTCTTTTCTTCTTACCTAATGTTGGGGAAAGCGATGACAACATATTAGGAAGCGGCGGAGTTCCTTTTTTTATGGATGGTAGATATGTTTGAGTTTTCCCCTTTCCTTAGTTTTGTAACTGAAGTCTATAGGTTCGAGGTGGGGGAGTGATTAAATAAAACTGTCAAGGTTGTTCGTAAAATACTAAAGTACCTCCCTCTAAATGACCCTCTTTATGAAATATACTAACACTAAGTATAAATGAAATATGAAATGTCATGTGGTAGAATTTGAAGATGCTAATTTTAGCTTATGTGCCAACCTTAAAAATTTAGAATTATTTTTGCCAACCTGTCAATTGTAACCTTATTTTTGTATTTTTTATATATCTCATTAAGACAGACAATAAATTACTTGGAATTCTGACTAAAAGTGTCCGGAAATTACAATCTTTTATGCCCACTTAAAATAACCTCAAAGTTATCTTTACACCCTAGATAAAGTTTAACAATTCCTTTAGTATCTCATGATACTTTGGGTTGCAAAATATATAGCTTGTTTAAATAGCTTTAAGTTACCAATATACAATATACGCGCCGCCCCGGTGGCTGAATGGTTAGTGTACTAGCCTTTGGAGCTGCTGGGATCGGGTTCGAATCCCGGTCAGGCATGGATGTTTGTGACTGTCAATAAATATTGTTATTTGTCTATGTGTTATTCATTTCTTTGTGACTGTAAAAATTCTTTCTGTGTCTGTCCCACTTGACGAAAGCTTATAAGCGGTTCTCTGAACAAGCACACAAGCTGGAATATATATGTATCATACCATACCAATATACGCCTTTAAATTTTTAGCAAACAACTTTAACAATGGTTTCTGACTTCTTAGGGTAATTCTAGCAAGTCAAAAAAATATATTTAACTGAAAATAAAAGCCTGGAATATAAATTAGTTATTTTATATCTGGTGGTGATCAATGTGTAAATTTTAAACCGTTTCAGTTGAAATGCATAATCTATACAAGAGGTTGGACAATTTATTTTAGTCACAAGATCTTTGTCTTAAGTTTTCTGACCAAATAAGATATTCAATTTCAAAATACATCCATTCAAAACCTACTTTTAACACCCAATGCAATTATGTGTGTGTGACTTTTCCCCCTATGGTCGGATGATGTCGGACCAAATACAGGGTGGTTATAAAATAACGCTCGCTATTCGGAGTGGTCTGTAGCTTTAATGAATAATCCAAATGCATCAAAAATTGAGACACTTACTAATCAAGAAGGGGGAAAAAGAATGGAATCCTAAAAAATAATCATAAAAAAAGAATAATTATAAAAAAAACTTGTATTTTGACCAGGGTTCTAAATTACGAGGCGGCGTCAATTATGGCCAATTACGGCCAACACAGCTAATTACGCCTCGTAATTTAGAACCCTGGAGACAAGTTTCCTTTTTTCAAAAAAGAATGGAATCATAAAAAAGAAACTCGTCTCTTGACCAAGTTCTAAATAACGAGGCATAGTCTATTACGGCCAACACATCCAATTACGCCTCGTAATTTAGAACCCTGGTCAAATGACGAGTTTGTTTTTTATTATTCCATTCTTTTCCCCCCTTCTTGATTAGTAAGTGTCTCAAAGTTTTTTGCATTTGGATTATTCATTCAAGCTACAGACCACTCCGAATAGCGAGCGTTATGTTATAATGACCCTGTACAAACGATCTTTGACCTTAAGAAAGTCGATAACCAGAAGGGAGGACAGGAAACCATCATCTCTGGAAAGTTTGACGCAGTCCAAATTTTTTTTGGGAGAGGCCAGCTGAACAATGCAATCATTAATATTATTATTATATTTATCTATCTATGCGAGATATCAACATGCACTTATTAATTCATTATTAAAGTATATCAGTTGACTTTTAGAGCATTTATTCAAAAAGTTCAATTTTACATTTCAAAGAGAACAAAGATACGGGTCAAAGCTAAAATACTTTTCCGGCCAAATTTTTAAAACAAAACGTGTTTCAGCGCTTGCATTTGTTTTCTTTCATGGAATTTAGATATCTAATGACAATATTTATTTACTTAGACGCTTTACTAATAAATTCTGGACTCTTTATAAAATTTGTAAGTTGCACTTTATCCAAACTTGCGTCGATAGTTTCTAAGAGTCTAGGAATTCCACTAGAATACCTCGATTCCTTATCCACTTGGCTCTCTTCTTCGGTATACTCTGAAATCGTATCCAAGGTAGTGAACTTGTCATCAACGAATTCTTCCTGTTCAGGCTTATTAGTTATGCCTAGTTGGTTTTCTGTTTCGTGTAGGTTTGTTGTTAAGTTTTTCAAAGATACCATGCTGTGTTTCACCATATTATACAGAACGTGCAATTCATTCAAAAGCATTTCTGAAGCAAGTTGTACCCCACATGTATTCTGGTTGATTTGATCTTTCATTGAATCGAGTTTTACTTGGCAGATCTTCGCCGTTTTAAATAAGTCAACAATGCTATCTTGTTCAAGAAGGGATAAGTTTCGATTCAGCAGAGTTTGGTTACTGTTAGAAGCGCCAGCAACTGTATCCATGGTTCCTGATGGCCTGTTGCACAAAGCATTGTCCAAATTGGTCAACATGTTCTTTATTCCATGCGTGGCACAAGTCAGTTGTTTGCAGACTTCGTCCAATTCCGAAGACTTCTCGTTCCATTCTTGTGCTGTCAACTGCAAGTTATTTTTGACTTCCTCTGCGAAATCTGTATTTTTCTGGCATCCAAGTTCCAACTTCTTGTAGATCTCATCAAACTGACCGTCAATGTTATCCAACGTTTGCTTGATGCACGAAACGTCAAAGTCCAGGTTTTCCATCGATTCTAGCATTCTCTGTAGCTTTTCGCCAACTGCTTGGAATTTCGCTGTAAGCGTTTCATTTGTGTGCTCGTTGAGCGAGGCTATGCAGTTCATGGCGTCGCGACCCACGTTGCCGAATTGCAAGAAACTGTCTTGTGCTTGTTGGCTGGTCATAGTAAAAGCGGCTTCGATTGTTTCCCTAAGATCTTCCTTATCTTCAGACAGTTGGGATAAAATCTTTTTCAGGTCTAACTCAAACTCGTTCCTCTGCAAAGACATCTGCGATTTTGCTTCTTTAAGAAATTCCCGTAAGGCTTTTCGTATAACGTTAATAATAGGTCGGGGTTGGTCCTGTTCCACATTAGTATCTCCCTATAACATAAAAACAAACCAAAATAAATACTTTAATTAAAAGTAACTGATTTTCAAACGGGATTAGATGAACAAGTAATCGAAATAAATTAATGACGAACATCAAAGCGTAAACTGAACACGTAAAAAATTATTTTCTGTCATATCCACACAAATCAAACGAAAGTAAGCAATTCGCAATTACTGAAATATCGTCACTTAAGTTCCCACATGTGCTATCTCACTTTCCACAACGGACCGAATTTACTGTACGGTAACCTTTGATGCGATTTTTTAGGATTTGGTGATAAATAACTTTTTACGGCAACCTGTATGATTCGACTGATGATTCGAATTCTTTGACTTCGTAACGATGACCTTTACCGGCAACCCTATCTGACAATTATTTATTAGCGCAGTATAAAGAGCGTGACGTCAAAGTCGCCAGAATATGGACTATTGGCGCGATTTTGGAAAGTTTGCCAAGGGTTACCGTACTGTAAATCTGATCCGTTGTGTAAAGCGAGATAGCACATGTGGGGTTTTAAGTGACGATATATTCCTGCCTATTGTAGACTCTTCGGCCACTTTCTAACCACAACAGTCTTATTAGTCCTCCATCAGTCTGGGATACTAAGTCTAACTAATATCAATTTTCTCATTTTTCTTCACCTTTCGAGAGGTAGTATATAACACCATTTACAAATACGATAGCGCTAGGAACGCTAGTTTAACCCTTTCAGTCACTTTCAATATTTTTTTTCAAAATGTTTATGTCCCGTTATGACATTCAAACGCACATCATTCGATTCTTCATACTTTGTTCTATTAGACAATATTTTACATTAATCTCAATAGAAGTCAGAACTACTATTTTTTTCATTTAGAAAATAGCCAACAAGCGTTTCACCTGATTTTTGATGAGTTCACTTCAGTTCCACATATTTAAAACACAATTTAAACTATTTCGGTAAAAATAATTACTATTGTTTTTTAATAATATGGTCAGATACCTTAAAATATATAACTCGAAGTGTTTTTAGGTACCTAATATATATTTTTTTATTTTGTTGGTTTCCACACTTAAAATATTTTGGCATTATTTCAAAAACCATATAAAAAAATTTAATGAATTTTTTTTCTAATGAAACTCGTATATTTGACCTAAAATAAGCTTATTTTGTGAATATCTGAAGTTTCTGTACTGTAGTAAACTTTTGGGACTGAAAGGGTTAAAGTAGGAGTAATTTATAAACGAACCGTGTGAATGGTTAAGGCAATGGTTAAGTTTCATTTGATCTGCGTAATATTTTTAATATCGACCCTTAAATCTAGGCGTGAAGTGTCCTGTCTTCTGTTTTTCCATAAAGTTCTAAACAATAGTATTGATTCTAACTACATTACTAGTACTGTATATCTCTTTATTCCCAATAGATTTACACGTAATCGTCGCATATTTCTCATAGCTCTTCCCATTTCAACTATATTCAAAATTTCTGTTTATATGAGTTTTATAAAATTTACAATAGTTACTCTCACGACCTAGATATTTTTCACATATATTTTAATGATTTTAAAGCTAACAGTTTACAACTTTTATCTGTGTAATGTGTTTGTCTGTTTTTAATGTGTTCTCTTGTTTGTTTTATTTCCTATTTTTTTTTTGTTCAATGTGCATTGCAATTAAATAGTATATCTGTAATGTGCATTTTAAACTAAATAAAATCAAATTAATAAAATAAAATAAAATACTACTTGATTTTAATTAACTTACCTTTTCTAGCTTCATCCTCGCCACATCTCTCTCAGTCTGAGTCCATGCCTCTGTCACAGGTAACTTGGGCAACCTGTCCATCAGCTCTTCGTGCTTCTGTATCACGGCCCTCGCGTCGTCAAAGCCCTCCTTGAAGGCGTCCATCCAGGCGAAGAACTTCTGGAAACGCTGGTCGTTTCGCTGGCACTCTTCCTCCAGGCTGAGTTTCATGCTGTCCTGTAGGCGGGAGTACATAGTATCCAAGATCGAGTCCAGGTGGTGCGTTAAGTCGGACATTTGATGTTTAATCGGAGCCATCAGTTGTTTGATCTCCTCCCACTCTTTGGATATCTAATTTATAAGGAATTGTATGTTTGTATATATGGGGAAAAATTGACAGTTACCAGTTACTAACACATTTTACTTGACTTTTTTTAGAGGAAATTATTCGGAGGCACACGTTCCTAGACCCAATTCCCTATTCTAAAAGTATTATTAAAAATTATTCTAAATGGATGGATATAAGTATCAATGCACTATCATTTGGCATGGGCATTATTTATTTCCTTGAAGGACCTGCTTCCATTAGAGAAATATTTCTTTAAAAATCTTAAATTTTTTTACTTGATTTTACAATAAAATTAAAGGAATGATTTCTATAGAGATGCTGGCATTAGTGAATGATGAGTATTATTTTAACCATAGGTTATTTATTAGTCTTTGAAATAAAATAAAAAGGCCACAAACTTGAAGCGCTGCCTTTCTTAACTCTGAGACCTCTTTTTGTAGATCTGCTTCGACAAGTTTTTGTTGAGATGTACGCATCCTCTGAGCTTTGATGAAACCAAGAGCCTTTAAAAAAACGTTAGTAATATATCAAAAAAAACTATATGACAACGTGCATCTAATTAATTTAATAGAATAATTTATTGATATAAAAATTTAAACTATAACTACTGGCTTTTTGCGGCCTTCTAATTTATTTTTAAAAGCAGAATATAGGACTTATGAAATGATAGCAACAAATCTGCTATTGAATGTGCACATTATCTTTTTATCTATGACATTAGTAATAAATATTAATAAAATAAAATGGTATTTTTATCTTTTTTTGATTGCTTATATTTTGAAAATTATATCAATTTTCTTACCTTGGACAAGGCCTTTTTTCCAATTATTAACAAGAGAATACCTGGAAACACAATACATGATAATAGTTATAATATAGGGGTCCGTCTAGAATTGGCGATTTACGTTATATTTTCCAGGCAGTGAAAATTCACTAAATACAACATAACAAGCATAGAACACCGACATAAAATTTTCACGATCACCAAAAGTAGTCAATGAACATCATTGGCCACTGTTGACGCACTTTTTTTGCATGTTCCATAGTGAATTTTTGTAATAAAATATATTATGTAAATATTGTTTAATATGAATCGTCCGCATAAATATTTAACGGTTAAAAATGAAGCTTGGGAGAGATTCTAATTGGCGAATGCGAACTATCCCAAACGTCGCCAAACTTGAAATATTCTATCCAGATTTGGTGACTACTTTTCGAGTTGGTTGCGTAAAAAGTATGTAATATACTATAAAAACACAAATATTTTCAAAAGAAACAAATAGGAAGGCTTTAATATGCACTATTGGGCGTTGTGATAAATAAAGATTTATTGCCAACTACAGAACAAATTCAGATCCGGCTCATTCAAATTCAGCCCTCATTGCACAGCTTGTGTTAGTTCCATTTGGCTACTTTAAGTCACTTATAACTCAAATTCACCAACAAAACATCAATACTTAAGTCAACATTGCATATTAGATCTTCTTCAAGAAAACAGTTTGAAAAAAAAAACGCATAAAAAGTACATTTTACCTTATTTATAAAACCTACTATATATTTTGTTCCCAGCCAATTGTGACAAAAAAAATATGAGGCTTAACCACATTTTTCACAAGTAATCAGTTTATTTTGCTACAATTATTCTTCATAGTAATACTATGTTATACTTATTATGATAATAATAAGCTAGGATTTATATTTTAGTTCTTGTCTTCATCAATATATTAATGAAAAATTAACTTTTCAAAATTATGGATTTTGTTTCAACTTCAGTGTGTTTGAGTAAAGATGCTTTGTGTTTCTAATAGTTTCAACTACAAAAAACTAATTAATGTTGATTCTAAGCAACTTACCTAGGGCAACTATCGCAGAAATAAATAAAAATTGAATGGCGCAAAATCCCGTACTTCCCAACATTTTTTTAAACCAAGTCCTTTAATATAATAATTTTTCTTCCCATATCTGAAAGTCGAACATAGAATTCATTTTACTTTTTAAAATTTTTAACTTTCTGTTAAGTAACGTGTAAAATATAGAGTTTCTTTTGATGCCACTAAATTTATTACCAAGCTGCCACAAAATTAATTTAATGTTTTAATTTGTTGTGTTTACTCTTTGCATTTTGCTTTTTTTCCCTAGAAGTACAGCTACCAAATTTCAGTAAAATATTCTTTTTATATCGTAGGCGTCATTTAAGAAGTTATTTTTTGAAATTCGAACTTGAAAAAGTGTAGGAGTACAAAATGTGAGCCGATTTCTCCATAGGAATAGCATTCTTAGATAAGAATTTATATTTTTTATTTCAATAAAAAGACAATTGAATTTTTGCATTGGCAGCTTTAGGCAAAGTAAAAAAATTTAACGTAGGGTAGCTTTTCCCATCCAGTTGTATGGGTTGGGGTAAGTATAAATATATGTCGCACTAGAGCTATACGCGAAGGCTATTTGCCACTTGTGTCTTTATTTAGAACCACAGTCAAGTGGCTAGTCGACAACAGAGTAGGCAGCCAATGCAGCTTTTAGGGGCGACTTGGTGGACATCGTGGACACTTGAAATATATTTAAGGTGCACTCCCACCACATTGGGTATAATTCGTCGGACATTTTTGGCTGCATTTGCCGCTTATAGGTCGGCAATTATTTTGACGATGCCTGGACCCGAATCTGGGATCCATCGCATGCGAGGCGAAAGCCTTCACCGACTGGGCTCCTCAGCCCTGTCAAGTGGTCGAATATGGAGTGAAATGTTTACCACATTTTGGGCATTTTCGGGTGTGAAGGGCAAATAGAAACTGGCCACTATATCACAGCTTTTCTTATCACAGCTTTTTTTTCTTCGGCTTAATACCTTAATTCATAGTGGAATCTTCCACAATCAAAATATTTGGGATGTCAAGTTGTGGAAGCCAGACTATAAGATTTCTTTAATAAATGTTTTGAACCACTAACAGCACAGCAAGAATGGAGCATATAAAAAACATTTAATAAGTAAAATATTCTTTGACAAATCACTTTCGAATACCAAAACAAAATTCCAGGCAACAAACCGTGGGAGCTCTCGCCATACACGGGTGAAACAACCCCATTGAAAAAAATACGAGAGTCCAGTCCAATTATTGAATTTTGCTACACGCTTCTTTCAATATTTTAATGAAAGAAGAGTGCACGAAATTATTTTTGAGGACTTTTTTTACATTTAGCGATTCATATAACATCTCACAATAGCCTCTATTTAGTTTGACCTCTTCCTTAAATGGTTTGAAACATTCACAGAAAACTCAAGTGTTATCCAAGTGTGAGTTAACCCTCTAATGCATGAATTTTTATTTTCATCCCAAAAAAATATGCATCTTTAATGCTCACACATGGGAAAAATACTAAAAAAATTTAACTGCATTAGAATTTAAGTAACTTCAATTTTTAAATTTTTTTCTATGACAAAAACCAACTGCAAAATTCCAATTTTGGTAATAATGACTAGAAAACTACTAAAAATATTTCAAAATAACCCTTTTTAACTACGATTAATTTTTCAAAACAATTTATTAGTATTTAGTACTAATATTATTCTTTGAATACTGCCAAAAACGTAATTTCACAATAGTTAACCCTTTCAGTCCCAAAAATTTACTACACTACAGAAACATCTGATATTCACAAAATAAGCTTATTTTAGGTCAAATATATGAATTCCATAAGGAAAAAAATCCATTAAATTTTTTTATATGGTTTTTGAAACAATTCCAAAATTCTTTAACTGTGAAAAACAACAAAATAAAAAAATATATATTACCTAAAAACACTTCGAGTTATATATTTTAAGGTATCTGACCATATTATTAAAAAATAAATTTAGTAATTATTTTAACCGAAATAGTTTAAATTGTGTTTTAAATATGTGGGACTGAAGTGAATCTATCAAAAATCAGGAGAAATGCTTGTTGACTATTTTCTAAATAAAAAAAATAGTTCCGACTTCTATTGATATTAAAGTAAAATTTTGTCTGATAGAACAAAGTGTGAAGAATCGAATGATGTGTGTTTGGATGTCATAGCGGGACATGAACATTTTGAAAAAAATATTGAAAGTGATGATGCCAAATGGCATCACTGGGACTGAAAGGGTTAATAACCTCACTCTTTAATTTTGAATACACTTTTACTACTGTCATCTATGAGGATTATTGGTAACTAAAACTTTAAAATGAAATGTGATAGATGAAAAACACAGATTTGTCTTGGAGCTCTAATTTAATAGAATAAAGTGGATTATGTTACTTGTTACCAAACGGTAACAGTATGCATTAGAGGGTTAAATGAAACAAAAGACGATTCAAATCACATTCCTTAAAAAT
Organism: Hylyphantes graminicola; assembly: GCA_023701765.1. Lineage (NCBI taxonomy): Eukaryota > Metazoa > Arthropoda > Arachnida > Araneae > Linyphiidae > Hylyphantes > Hylyphantes graminicola. Next base: position 24,685,017 of record CM043118.1, on the reverse strand, counting down.
CTTTATTGCACACACAAAGTACCACTTTAAAAATTCTGTATTACAAAATCCGATTATGTTTTAAAAACAAATACTGCGTCCACATTAAAATTCTCTCAACTGAGAAACACAAAGGAATACATATTTAAAAATAACTAAAAACGAACTTTCAAAAAAACTTAACGAGGCAAAATAAGAACATTAAACTTTAGGTGACGACCCCGACTTGTGAACTTCCACGTTGACATCTTTTACACTTGGTGTCCTATCGAATGTAGAGTCGTAGTCGTAATCAACGCTTGATCCTAAAAAATAAGAAACATGCATCACCTCAATAGTCAGAATAAAAAGCACTGAATTCTACCAAGTGTAAAAATCAATTTATAGGAGTACACGGGAAAAACCGATTGATTTTGTAGAGAAGTTTCCTTAGCAGGCCACTTTGGCGATGATAGCGAGTGATCGCCTAAACTTGTGTAAGGAAACTAGTTCCTACCATAGAGTAGAGACAGTAAAGTAAAAGAATGGCAAATCACGTGACCCCCAATGCTAACGACACGACTCGCAAGGAGCTCCCAGAAGAGCCCCAATGAAGCCAGTGTTGTAGGTCACGTGATCTTCCACTCTAATACTTTAATTACTATCTCTGTGGTTCCTAGCTAGCAAGATTCAGGTGATTGACGATCCCGACCGCTTGGACAAAGCGAAGAAGAGAGAAACCGGTTTTCAGCCGCCAATGTCCGCCAAGCAGACAATTGCGAGAGTCCGCCTAATAAATCGGTTCTTCCCCTGTACACTTCAAATGTAAAATTCTTAAATCACCCTGTCCTTAAATTGGGTGATCGAGGCCTCACTTGAATAAAACTTGGAGATCATCGAATATATAACCTTTGTATGGAAAAGAACATGCTGCACCTTATCCTAACAACTCTGAAGGGAGGGGAAAAAACTAGCCCAGCTAAATTTGAGTGCAGAAACCACTTCAATCACAAATTCACAAACCATGCGAAAAACAGTTTTCGATTATCAGTATAGAAAGGCAGGATGCGTGGCTGAGTGAAAGTCGTGTTAGTCTGTCGAGTAGTTCCTTAGATACATGCTGTCATTTGAAGTCTTCATGTTTCCGAGCATGCAACTGAATGCTTTCTGCACTCATCTATTCAGTTATAAGCCTCTGTTTCCGTCAACAGATTTAAGCGGTCGGACAAATGCGGTGAGTGACGTCATACAAACTACTAACATTGATTACGCTAGAGTGGTTTCCTCGGGAGCGTTGCCGGACAACTTAAACGACGTTGTTTGCAGTTGTCTGGTGTGCTAGCCAAAAATTAAAAAAATTGAGGAAATGGCGGATGGCGATAGTTGTTTTACGCTTGCCGAGGAAGAAATGTTAATTGATTTTGTGAGAAATCACGAAGAACCTAAATTTTCCATTTTTGACATGCAAAGACGAAAAATAAAACAGCAGAGTGTTGAGCGAGTTCGCTAGGCTTCCAGTTTCGTGTCAACGTAAAGTTCCGATGAAGCGGTGGCCGGTAGAGTGACGTCCTCCACGTATAGTAGCGGTCGCATTTTTCTGGACCAGACTCCGAGGAAACCAAGTGCTGTGTACGTTAGTGCTAGTGTACGTTAATTGCAGTGGTTGAATAACAACAGCCAATGCAGGACATGTACGCAATTTAGCTCCACTAACTAAATTGCTCGGCACAATAGGCTATTAGGGGACCAAGACCTGCCATGCCCATTTCAGCTTACTTGACCAAGGGCTCTGCGGTGCTAGGCATATGTCCAGGTAAAGAGGTCAGCCTCACTTGGAACCCCTAGTCTTTAGTTCCCAATATGATTGGCCATTTTATAGACACACTTAAGAGATGAAAACTCCACCTCGATTAATCCGGCACTCGATCCCTGGACCTATGACGTGGCAATGCGGAACACTACCACTAAGCCCTCTAATGCTTTGGTTTCCTCGGAGTCTGTCGCCAGAAAAAATGCGACCGCTATTATACGTGGAAGACGTCACCCTACCGGTCATCGCTTCATCGGAACGTTACGTTGACACGAAACTGGAAACCTAGCGAACTCACTCAACTCACTGTTATTTTGGTTTTCGTCTTTGCATGTCAAAAATGGAAAATTTAGGTTCTTCGAGATTTCTCACAAAATCAATTAGCATTTCTTCCTCGGCAAGCGTAACAACCCTCGCCTTCCGTCATTTCCTCAAATTTTTAATTTTGGGCAAGCACACCACACAGCAGACAACAGCAAAAACGTTGTCATCAGGATTTCTCCAACGCACTCAACAGCAACTCAATCTGGCGGTGGTGTTGAGTTGACCGGCAACGCTCCCGAGGAAACCACTCTAGCATAATCAATGTCAGTAGTTTGTATGACGTCACACACCGCACTTGTCCGACCGCTTAAATCTGTTGACGGACTCCGAGGAAACCGATGCTTTAGCCAGTACCATAGCTCGAATATCAGCAATTCGTAATAACCGTACTCTAATGAATACGGTTCGACCGTATTATACGGATAACCAATATAAGATTCATTTACTTGAGTGGACGTTTATATTTAAAAGCGCAAAGGCATCAAATGCCATACCGAACAAAACTCTAGGTTCTTCCAATTAAAAGGTTTCCAATTAAAGGTAAAAATGGATCAAGAGGCAAAACATTTAAAAAAAGCGGTTAGATATATTCAAATATTAAAAATAGCGGTTAGATATGCGTATAGATATAAAGATCCTAAAAATTTATTGGCCAGAAAAAATTTCAAACCATAATCTATATATTAAAACAGCTGACAAACCCTTGACAACAGACATAAAGATAAAGAGATGGCATTGGGTCGGCCATGTACTAAGAATGAGCCCCGATTCTAATGAACGGATGGCTTTAACTTGGTCGCCAGACGGTAAAAAGAGGAGGGGACGACCAAGACTGACGTGGCGAAGAAACATCTTGAAGAAGTGAGACCGTCTTGGTTTGCCAAGCTGGGCAGTTGCCAGGGAGGTCGCACTGAACCGGAGGAACTGGATTTCAACAATTGCGGCCTCATGCGCCTATAAAGCGTGACGAGTCGCAAGGCAGGTTAGAGATATAAATCCGAGGGGGAGATTAAATGCAATGAATACACTGCTCAAAACAATTAGGGGAGCACTTTGCGTACTTTTGTTAACAATTTCAGTTGCAGCGTTTTGCTTTTCATTCTAAAAATCAATTTTTTTTTAAATAAATTCATTATGCATCCAGAATGAAATGGTAAAAAACAGGCGGAAAATATTTTTTTAACTAAAATTTAAGGAGGAAAAAATTGGAATAAAAAATTAAGAATTAGCTATAACAATAATTTTTTTAAATTTTTATTTGCAAAAAAGAGGTAAAATCAATTTTTAAACATCTGAGAATGCTAGCTTGAAGAATTTAGGGTCAATATTTAATAAAAAAAATTTTGGGAGTGAACTTTATTTTACTGTGTTTTTATATTTTCATTTGATTAAAACAAACTTTATTTACATCCTCAAAAGACACGATTCTTCCTTGAAACGATAAATCAGTGCAAGTTCAACTTATTGAGAAAAAAATTGCAAGCTGATGATCCCAAATGTAAATATTAAAGTTGAAAGAGTTTAAATCATGCGCTCCCCTAATTGTTGTGAGCAGTGCAGATCTATTCAATTACTTGAGAACATTCTGTAGTTGCGCGAGAGGTCTTTGTAGTTGGACCCACCTAGGATTGAGGGGCTCGTGAGGCGAATGTTGGGCGTGTTGTGCATCGGGGTGCTGATGGACATGTACTTGGAAGCCTTCGTCGGGCCCACGTCGTTCATGGCTATGGTGTCGGCAAGACGTGGGGACGCCGTGAAACGACCCAGCTCGGACTCCGGCTGGAAGCGAACCTGGTTCTGGCCGTAGAACTGCGACTGGCGGTACCTGAAGAATGGGATGGTTTGTGGTAAATAAGTTTAGCAATACACTCTTAAAACAAAAGAGTGAAATCCACTCCAGTAGAAGTGCATTTTCGGCACTGGAAAGGAGTGAATACACTCTCAGAAATAACACTTTCATTTTTGACGATTCATCAAGCCTCATTTCGCTAATTTTGAGGATTGTTTCGTCAAACTATCGCGTGACTTTTGAGTAAACGCGAATCCTCACTTTTAAGATCGTGATTTGACGATTCTGTATTTTGGTTTAGAGGAAACAGAATCGCATTGTTGTGCTTACATGCTCAAAAATGACGAAATATTTCTTTAGATTAGACGACATTCAAATCCTCATAAAAATGACAATTCATTCTACGAAAACTGAGCATTTGCCAGTAATGGAATCGTCAAATTTAAGTAAAATTTCGTCGTTTTGAGCATTCATTTTTTAGAGTATTAACTCAGACCGAGTTAAAATTGCTCGTTTGGAGTGATCCTGTCGGAGGTTTAACACTCAAAAGATCCACTCTTTGGGGGGAAGTGCGTTTTCTGGACTGGAGAAGTGAAAATTAACTTAGACTTAGTTAAAATCGCTCGTTCGTTTTAAGAGTGCATAGATAATACATGGTTTGTAGCAAAGCTATGAATATGTTTTTATTTATCTTTTCTAAACGCTTCTTAAAAATTTAATTAACATCTTAAGATTTTTTTAATCCTGCTAGTCCAGAGTAGAGTGGCTAAAAGAAAGCGCACTCTAAAACTGGTTAAGAAAACGATACAGAGGACGCTGATTAACCCTTTCACTACTGAAACGGCCCACGACGGCCGTCCGACTAAGGATTCGATAATGATATTCCCATCACATATTACGAGGAAACCAGGAAACAAAAACCCTTTGTTGTGAAAGGGTTAATCCTTTAGTTTTCTGCTATACTGTTGTTCACGCTAGCTGTAGCAACGAGAAATGAGAATGGACGAGAACGCAGTGGTTTTTAGTTGCCTTTACCATCGCCAGTATTTTGAAACAAGAAAGTCGCTTAGGCGTTGTGGATTTTGCAGCACAACCATTTTAAAAATTGATCTTCCCTACCGAGTTCAAAATACGCTTTCTGTAGCCTACTTAAATGAAGTACGCTTTTTAAATGAATAGTTTTCGACGCAATAGCAATCAATTTAAATTTTGGTTCAAAACTCGTATAACAATCCTTATCTTAGTGAAATTATACCAACCTTCGCTTTCTGCAGTAGCACACCAAAAGCAACACAAGGATAATCAGCAGGGCATTGAAGGAGGCGAAACTAGCTATCACAACTGCAAAAACAGAACATATCAATGCAAGCTAAGAAAGAATAAACACTTATTACTTATAAATAAAACTTACCTATTCCCGATATCTCGCATCTTTCTCCGAAATACCAACTATTGCACCTAAAATTAGAAACAATCATGAAATTTACTTAATACTTGCAGGCTAAAGTAAAAAATCAACTCGTCAAGATTGATTCACACTGCGATAATTAACGGGGCGCTAGAGAGCTATTGACGGACGTCGTAATTTATAGCAGTCAACTAACGAGCCGACACCCGAGTACAAGCACCCCAAGCAACTTTCGGGAGCGACATACGCAGCTTCAGGACTTTGAAGTCTAAGGCGCGTTTACATGAGCCATCGAATCCATGGAATGCCAAAATCCCCATTAGGGGTAAAAGAGGTCGAACAGGATTTCTAACCCATGCCATAGTCTGTGGCCGAATCCATGGTATGAAACATCAAATCCTCTTTCATTGGAGGCTTTGCGAAACCCCCAATGAAACCCTGCAATTCCGTTTCCGTCTGGGAGAAAAACCCGAAGGAAAATTTTCCGAGTTTGCTCTTCAATCCATGGATTCGATGGCTCATGTAAACGCGCCTTTAATGTACACTCTACACGGAGTATTATTCGTCGGACATCTTGCATGCGCAGACCATTTAAAAGTCAGTAGTTATTTTGGCAATGACCAGACTCCAGCCAATGACCTTTCCCATGCAAGGCAAGCCCGCCTTACAAAAAAAAAAGCGATTTTTTTTCACTCGAGAGTTAATTTTTTTTCTCTCCTCCAATGTCGAAAATGGCACTTCCCCTATAAGAAGTGGGGTTCTTAGCATGTTGAAAGGCAGGATCACATCCTCCAAAGTGATTTTAATCAGCCCGAGTTAATTAACTCCTCCCCAGTGTGAAAAAATGCACTTCTCCTACAGAAGTGGATTTTCACTCGTTACAAGAGTGTACGACTCAACCATGTTAAAGTGCTAAAAATATATAATTTAACAGGAATGCGACATTTATCATTATCAACATTAATATCTGTTCCACATAGATAAAAAAAATCGCTGGAAATTGCTTTACAGTGGACCAAATTGGAAGTTTCGTTCAATGAATATGCAATTCTTGATTTCTTAAGAAAGCATTGAATAATATTCCTAGTAAAAGCTGAAAACTGACGACAAAATGTGGCGTCGTCATACGCGAATTCTCAGGTCTAACCTGAACTAACCTATATGGTGGCAGTGGTATTGAATGCGCACATAGTCAAAGCTATATGAAGAGTACACGGGGAAAACCGATTGATTTCGTAGAGAAGTTTCCTTAGCAGGCCACTTTGGCGATGATAGCGAGTGATCGCCTAAACTTGTGTAAGGAAACCAGTTCCTACCACAGAGATCATAGTTAAAGTAATAGAGTGGCAGATCACGTGACCTCCAATGCTAACGACGGGACGCGCAAGGAGCTCCCAGAAGAGCCCCATTGAAGCCAGTGTTGTGGGTCACGTGATATGCCACGCTAATACTTTAACTACTATCTCTGTGGTTCCCAGCTACCAAGATTCAGGCGATTGACGATCCCGACGCTTGGACCAAGCGAAGAAGAGAGAAACCTGTTTTCTGCCGCCCATGCCAGCCAAGCAGACAATGCGGGCGTCCGCCTAAGAAATCAATCGATTCTTCCCGCGTGTACTCTTCATATGAAAGGAAAATAGAAATGAGTAAATCTTACGAGCAGTGAAATTCTCCACTTTGCTTCAGTTTACATTCTCCGTGATCTCCGCAATAGTAGGCTGGACACTTAGCTAGAATCAAAGTAAATGCAGACAAAAATCGATATTGCAATGTCATAAATTTGATATCGCAATTTCAATAAATTCCAAATTGTTTTTAAACATTTAAACTACCTGTACAAATTTCTCCTGGGTGATTCTTATTAGTCGATTTATCCTCAAAATCATCTTTGCAATGGCATTTGAAACCTCGCATAGGATCTCTAATACAATTGGCATTTATGCTGCAATAGTTAAGTTCAGTCTTCTCACAAGGATTAACATCTGAAAATAGCTTAAATTTTAGTCATTGCGACCTATCAATTAAACTAGGTAGGGTAGACTAACCAGTTAATGAACGTTTAAGACGTCACGTTTGCCAGTGAATGAACACCAGGATATAATGACCAGGACAACCAACCTTTGTCGGATAGCTTCCTACTACATGGGAGGAAGTCAGTGTTGCCAATCCATATATTGGAATTATTTTCAATCCTTATTTTTCTTAATTATATTTACCAAATGTTCATTCACTGGGGCATGTTCACTCACTGGTCAGTCTACCCTATTAATGCAACGGAAATAACTCGTTACATGAGCACTAAAGTTTTACTTTTTTTCAGAAGAGACAAGTTTTCATACTATTTTAGCTTACAAATGATTCAGATGCCTTTTACATTTAGAGATAAAGAGTTAGTGTTACAGAGAGTTACGGTTAGGTTGGATCATCATACTAAAGCTTCACGACGGCTATTGGCGACGGTGTCATAATTTGGAACTACAGTCGAATAACAAGACAACATCTTAGTTTAAGTGATTTTACATTTAATGACTACCAAAATATGTAACTTTTAATCATAATCAGTAATGCGTTAAAATTCCATCTCTTTAAGTGTCTAATAAAAGCCAAAAACACGCTTTGACGCCTCACCGTTGGTGACCCCGACGACAATAGCATCTTGTACGTTGAGTGGCGCCCTCTTCAGGAGGTCCTCATCTTCAAAGGCTTCCTTCAGCTCTGCGTCGACCTGCTGGATTAGTGCTGCCACGGACTCGTTAGGGGGCGCTGCTAGCATGATCTCCCAGTGCACCACCAGGCTGCCTTTTTCGAAGCCAGAAACGTCCACTCCTGCCACCAATCGAAAAACTTCAGGATCGTCGCCCAAAAGAATCCACATCTGTAAAGGGAAAATTGGTTTTTAATGTATTAACGTCGCACTTGGGCAACATTGCAATATTTCAATACGAGTCTTGAACCACTAACAAGGGTTGTCAAAGTTGAGGCGTCCTCAATGGCAGTAAAGCGTTAGCTGAAGCAACAATTTATATTTTAGCCATCAAAAACTATACTTAATTCATCAGGTTTCGTCAAAATTGACCGAGTCAACAACGCATTGGAACCACTTGCAGGTTATTTATTGAAAACTGACCTAGTTATTTTTAACCTATTAAAAGCTTACTGTTTAAAAATGAGGCTGATCAAATATCTTTGGATAATAAAAAAATAAAATACAAGTTTATATCATGTTTAAGCTGTTACCGTCTCAATCGTACCGTCTCAGCTGTTACCTACTTACCGTCTCAATCGAGTCATTTGCCAGTTTTCGGAATCTCGAGGAATTTTTGTTCTTGAGGTCTTCATGGTAAGCTTCGCCGGGAAGCTTCAAAGACGTTGTAAGTAAAACAGGAGCTGCAAACATTTTTGGTAATGTAAACAATTTGATAAATGTCATCCAATACTTGTTTTAAAAAATTTAGAATTTCAAAAAAAAGAAGAAATATTCAAATTAAAATAATCATTTAAATTAAAACAAACATTTCAATTCAAACCTTTAAAATAAAACAAACATTTAATTTAAAACAAACATTTAATTTAAAACCAAACTTAAATTAAAATAAATATTTAATTTAAAATAAATATTGGAAATGAACATTTTCGTAAGTTAAAATTTTGCTTTTCTAATGCGTAAAGTCAATCGTTTTAAAGTTACCTTCACATTTTCCAGTTTCAGGACTTCTTACATAGGATCTGCCACAATTACACATTGCAGTAGGACCTTCAGACATGCAGCGCTCATTTAAGGTTCTGTTGCACTGACTGGCACTAGTACAAACCCTTTGGGGAAGCTCTATAAACTTTGTTCTCGGTTTAATTTTAGGCGAGGTGCTAATCACCATGCTGGTTGTAGTGTCAATTTTAGGCGATGTGGCAATTGTACTATTTGGGGTATCGATTTTTGATGAAGTATTTAAAGTTACACTTTCGGTTGTTGAAGGGACTGACACTTCAGGCGATTCAGATTCTACAGCTGGCGTTGAGAGGTCAAATGTAATTTTCCAGTTGTCATCTTCTATTTCTGGAAAACCCAAATCTATTTCGGTTTCATTGTCTGCATCGGTCACAAACTTTTCCAAATCACTCGAGTCTGTCGCGTTCTGGAAATCAGTAAAGTTCATGATTTCCGTTGTACTCTCAACTGTTGCTACTTTGGTTGTTTGGGGGACCTTTTCGACCGGAAATACAAGAGGTTCATCGTGCCTTCGAGCACCTCTCCTGGGTTGAACAGGGGGCTGAAAACTAGGTGGCGGAGTGAACTCAGTTTCTTGGACGAGATTTATCGGACCTTTGTTATCCACAAACAACCCACCTTCACCACTCCCGGTCAAAAATATTGTATTGAACAAACGGGACTTGTCATGCTGTGTCGTCGTTTCCAGGCTAACTTCTGTATCAGTATCGCAGTCCTCGTCTTTTGGGGTAAATAATGGACGGGCCTCATTAGTTGTAACTTCAAATCCATTCCTAGGGATTTTACCTTCATTGTCATTTGAGGAATCTGTAGAAGACATTTCACCCACGCGAGAAGCTTCAACAGTGCTTTTTTCCATTGACGGAAAAATTGTTTCTTCACAGTCTAAACATAATTCAATAATAGACGAGTTTCCATCAACATCATTTTTTATAATTGAGGTCTCTGACGTAACTTTATCGGCGAGATCTTCGATCTCCGTCAAAATCCTACCATCTCCACTCCCAAATATATTGAAATTTAATGATCTTTCATCTTTAGTTTCATCAAGAGGAACATTGGTACTTAAGGGTACTCGTTGCTCTGATATTTCGACGGTAACCTCACTCATAACAAAGGAAGGTATTCCATCTTCATTGGATCCTTTAGTGGTAGAAAAGAGAAGCTCTCTTTCCGTTTCAAGCTCAGAAGTCTCAGGAAATCCCCTCTCTCCACTGCCGAAGCCTAAAAATCCGAAGATTCGCCCTTCATTCGCAATTGTTGAAGTTAAATTGTTATCTTCGTTATCTGAACCTTCTAAGTTAACTAATTCTCTTGCTCCACTGCCAAAATCAATGCTGAAGGGAACTCTTGTTCCAGGCTCTGCACTCTGATCGGTAGATAGTACCTCTTCTTCGATTGCCCTTTCACCACTACCAAACAAGTTGAAAATCCCAAAAGAGCGTTCTTGAGAGCTTTCAGTTGTTTTATCCAAGGTGTCTTCTGTTGAAACTTCGTTCTCTGTAATTTCTCTTCCGCCACTTCCAAAACCGAAAATACGCTCTTCTATGTTTGAAATATCTGATGAGCCGTCGTCCCTCCCACTTCCAAAACCAAATAAATTAAAAGATCTTTCTTCATTTGGATTCATTTTATATTCTTTGGTGGTGAGTGCAGTTTCTTCTGGTAAATTAGTTGGCATTGAATTATGTAATATTTTTTCTGGGGCTTCAATTTCTTCTGTTGCAGTAACGTTTTCTATGTCATCAATTTCTTCTGTTGCAGTAACGTTTTCTATGTCTTCAATTTCTTCAGTCGCAGTAACGTTTTCTATGTCTTCAATTTCTTCTGTCGCGGTAACGTTTTCTATGTCTTCAATTTCTTCTGTCGCGGTAACGTTTTCTATTACTAAATTTTGAACGATGAGATTGCTGGGTTCTTTTTCATAGGCTTCAGTATAAACCAACTCCGTCATTTCTAAAACAGTAGTTTCCTTCTCTTTTTCAAAATGTGTGTTTTGATAATCTGTAGGATGAGTATAGTACATAATGTTCGGGGTTTGTTCATCTATATTTTTTGAAATTGTCGATAAAATTGTAAAGACTTCATTACTTGTGGTACTTTCGATGTGAGAATTTATTTTCTTTGTTAAATCATCAATATCTTGTTCTTCGATCTGCAATTTGTCATCGCGTAGCGTTGTTGTTCCTGTAGTTAAGCTTTCTGGAAAATGCGGATCAACTAAATCAAAAATATTCGGTCGAGTTTCAGTATGAGTGCTTCTCAGAAATTCTTCGCAATCAAAAAGAAACTGTTCACTATCTTCGATGTTATTGAAGTCATCCTTAAATTCTTCCAAATTTGCATTACTAGATTCTTCTAAGTCCACCGATCTGCCACTGCCACCGAATAAATTTCCAAATCTGATCAATCTAGCTTTTCTACTGTCCTTTGAGGGTTCTTCTACCCCTAGAGCGTTTCTCCTACCAATAATCCTGTTCCAAATGCTTTCGAAAAACCCGATGTTTTGAGAAATGGGATTGTCAGTTAAAGCGTTAGAAGCAGTTACATCCGAAACTAAATTTTCAAGATTCCCACTTCCTTCAGACTCTTCAACTGATCGTCCAGAAGTACGCATTCGACTAAATAAAGCGACACAGAAAGCCTTAACAGTTTCATCACTCAGTGGAAATTGCTCAGATATAGTACTAGAATCTATTGGTTGAAGAGTTGGAATCGGTTCGAATACTTTTTCGTCAGTAGCTACAAAAACTTCAGTTTGGAAATCACAGTCTGTACAGTTCCCAATCATAAATGTGTCCTCACTATTGGAATTTGTCAATGTGAATTCGGTAGTTTCCAAATTATTATCATTGAAAGCTCGACCTAAAAGGCCACTGCGTGTTGACAAAGCCCCCGAGGATTCTGTTGAAACAATTTCAAGAACATCTGCAGTTTTACGTTCGCTAAATATTACCGTTGAGTTTAAAAACTCCTGAGCCACCGATTCTGTATTGATGAATTCTTGCATTTCTCCACTTCCTTCGTCTCGAGGCGGATTTTCTTTATTCCCTCCAAACCCGAAGATCCCAAGAAGAAACTTTCCTCTTCGATTCCTCAACTCTTGAGAATCCTCGCCACTGCCTTCCAAAAACAACTCGTGGGGCACCTGTATCGATCCGTTTGGTAAAGGACTGATATCCAAGGACACTTCGTGGCCTTTGTCCTTAAGTTCGTCGAAATTTCCTCCGAATAAGGTCCTCAAGAACTGACCCACCGAGTCCCAAGCCTGGTACAGATCTCCCACAGATTCTTGCGGGCCATTTCCAGAGACAGACATCGCCATGCCAAGATGTCTGTCTTCTGGTATTCCATCATTTTGAATTGGGTAATCGGGCTTGTTAGAAGTATCGTTGGTTTCGCGCCTTGTGACATTCAAGTTGAATTTCCAAGCATACTGTTGCTCTGGGTGAGGCACATTCCGCTTACGCCTTCGTGCAAGCTTTTTACTTCTTACACCGAGGCTTCGCGAGTTTCCTAATTGTTCACGTTTTTCAAATTTATAGTCTTTAATCACGCTTCCAGACAAAGTTCTAATAGAATCGACTTGATGGTTAGAATTCTCAAAAGAAAGGAGTTTTCTTGTGTGAAAGAGAGCGGTTTCATCGTTGGGGGCTTCAGTTTCGCTCTCAAGTGGTAGCTTTTCTGTTGGGGCATGTTCCTCCTCAGCTCCAAAGAAGAGGTACAATACTAAAAAAATATATAGATTATGCTTAGCATTTAGAAAATATCGTCAACTTTGAGCATGAAACACGAGTATTATATTCACGAAGGAAATAACGTGTATCATTGGCGCAAATAGCAAATCACAAAAACATTGGTAGTAAAGGGCCTCAACTTACGGTACTATAACATTAAATCTGTGCCACTTTCTCTCACGGCATAAAATAACGCGTCATAATATTTTTTAATTTACACACATTATATAATGAAGTTATAGATTAATTAGAAACTTAAGTGGGATATAATACAGGTAATCAGTTATTCACATAAACGGTTACATAAAATATGATACTGATAACCACGGATTTCAAAGTCCAAGCGAACATCAAAATCAAATAGTTTTTTTAATTAAAGAATAGTATACGATCTTAACAGACATTCCACTGATTCACAAGTGCATTGACGATTTAAGGCAGTGTCTTATTTCAAATTAAATTAAATAGATGGCAGCACCACAAATATTTAAAGCACAGCAAACAGTATGTTTCTTTTCTCAAACTAGTTACAATAGATGGCAGCACTACAAATATTCGGCATGCCTGGCTACTCTATTTAAATTTAACCCTCTAATGTATGAATTTTTATCTTCATCCCCCAAAAACTATATATGTATCTTTAATGCTCACACATTATGGGAAAAATACTAAAAAAATTTAACTGCATTAGAATTTAAACAATTTCAATTTTTAATTTTTTTTTTCCATATGACAAAAACCAACTGCAAAATTCCAATTTTGATAATAATGACTAGAAAACTACTCAAAATATTTCAAAATAACCCTTTTTAACTATGATTAAATTTTCAAAACAATATATTAGTATTTAGTACTAATATTATTCTTTGAATACTGCCAAAAACGTAATTTCACAAAAGTTAATAACCTCACTATTTAATTTTGAATACACTTTTACTACTGTCATCTATGAGGATTATTAGTAACTAAAACTTTAAAATGAAATGTGATAGATGAAAAAACACAGATTTGTCTAGGAGGAGCTCTAATTTAATAGAATAAAGTGAATTATGTTACTTGTTACCAAACGGTAACAGTATGCATTAGAGGGTTAATAGCGATTTTCATTTTATAATTCACAGGATGTGTGCATAAGTGCGTATATGAATACGGCTCACTGATATAATGCATCTATAACTTAAGTTATTTTTTTTTGCCGAATTTACTAAAAAAAATTTAAAAATTAGAAACTCTGGAATTAAAATCGTTGAGTTGGGTTAGTTTTAATTATCGTCGCCCTAAAGCTACACGAGGGCATCGTAATTTAGAGCCACAGTCAAGTGAAGAGCCGACACCTAAGAACCCAAACGCAACTGATTAACATTATATTGAAATTTCAAATCTGTAGTCTTGAAGGAACTGTAGCGTTGAAAGGTAGTCTCCCTTTTAGCTTTCGTTCTATCAGATTTGCAAAAATCTTATGTTTGAAAATATGCTATTTAACTTTTAGAACTTCGTTGCCAATACTACTTCATAATAATCTGAGAAAATTTAATTTTGCGCAAAACTTTTATTATCTGTTCAAAAGCAACAATTCAGAAAAATATAATCAAATAAATTAAGAAAAATCGGACAGTTCTCATTAATGGGAGGTTCATCGGGACGAAATTTTTTCAACTGTTTATTTAGGTCTCTTTGAAATGGGATTGGTTAATATATAAATTCCTTAGTTGAAGTATCACCTTAACATATTTTTCCATCAATCTGCAATTCAAAGTCAAAATTTCTCCTTCAGTTTGCATTCATTTATTAAGTAAAGATTTCTTTTTTGTGGCATTTTTTTTAAAGTTTTGACAGTCGTAAAATTATGGTTTTATTGGATTTTATTTTAGTTAAATGAACGTTATACTATAGCTACTGGCAAAACGCAATGCAGGAATTTTTTCGTGAGACTTTAGACAGAATTAACTAATATTTAAATATTATAAACATAATTGACATATTAACACTACAAAGAAACTGTCAAAAAACATTAAAAATCCAATACTAAATATTAAAAATGAATATTAATATAATCAGACGAGTATTTAAGAAATTACTTGAACTAGATAGCATAAAAGGACTATTGATGATCCGAGTTATTAGTTGACATTAGAAATACATGTAAAGACCAAAATAATCATACAATGCATTAATTAGTAGCTAGCCTCTACCATCTAGATCAAAAGGCGCACACACTTTTTCGCGTAACGTCTCATTTAGTGGATATTTTGGTAAATTTCCAGAATTCGGTGCAGCTTGGCGCTTGTCGAAAAACAACAAATTCTTGGCGAAATTCGCGAACTTTAACATTGCCAGATTCCTTTACGCCGATGCAACCCTAGTTTCTTTCACTGATCTCTAAGGTTAATGGATCGCGGAAAGCTACGAGAGAGTTAGAAGTCATTTTTTTCTCCCGGGTCGAACACAAACATCCAGTCTAGTTGGAATTAACGGCGCAATAGAGCTGCACGAT
This sequence comes from Hylyphantes graminicola, assembly GCA_023701765.1. Taxonomy (NCBI): domain Eukaryota; kingdom Metazoa; phylum Arthropoda; class Arachnida; order Araneae; family Linyphiidae; genus Hylyphantes; species Hylyphantes graminicola. Next base: position 24,669,770 of record CM043118.1, on the reverse strand, counting down.
TGGCAATCCACTTTGGTTTGAATTAACGCTGTACTAAAGCTACACAAGTGGCTATCCCGTACTCAGTTTAGTTTCGTTTTAAATTTCGTCGCTTTAGAGCTACGCTAGAGTGGCAATCCAGTACGCACCCGTTTGGGGCCCCGGGCAATTTTTTTTTCTCTAAAAAAACATCAGTATCCAACATCGGGCAGTACTGTAGGGCCCATTGAAAGCCTAAATACCCGTTTGGGGCCCCGGGCAATTTTTTTTTCTCTAAAAAACATCAGTATCCAACATCGGGCAGTATTGTAGGGTCCATTGAAAGCCTAAATACGCGCTTGGGGATCCGGGCAATTTTTTTTCTCTAAAAAAAACATCAGTATCCAACATCGGGCAGTATTGTAGGGCCCATTGAAAGCCTAAATACCCGCTTGGGGATCCGGGCAATTTTTTTTTCTCTAAAAAAACATCAGTATCCAACATTGGGCAGTATTGTAGGGTCCATTGAAAGCCTAAATACCCGCTTGGGGATCCGGGCAATTTTTTTTTCTCTAAAAAAACATCAGTATCCAACATCGGGCAGTATTGTAGGGCCCATTGAAAGCCTACATACCCGTTTGGGGCCCCGGGCAATTTTTTTTCTCTAAAAAAAAACATCAGTATCCAACATCAGGCAGTATTGAAGAGTCTGTTGAAAGCATAACATTTTGTTTGGGGCCCCCGGCAGCTAGCCGACCGGCCCTCTTCGAATCGACAAAATATTCAGAATAAAAAAATAACCGAAATATAATAACCAAAACCAGATATTCACAGTAACTGTAACCGCGATTACGATGCGCGAGCAACTTTACCCACAATTCATCGCTCGCAAGTATCAACAGCGTCGTTAGTTGGACGAAAAAATCAATTAAGAACAAAATAATTCCATTGTGCGCGCACATCATCCGGGCTTCTTACCCACAATTCCGGGCAAGTATAACCAGCGCCGACAATTGGACGAAAAGATTTTTCGCCGTATCACCAAATAAAATTGTTTATCGCTTGCTACAAAATACGCCAAATCCTTTGGCGACAAAGGCACCGGATTCTGGAAATTAACCGATATTTTTTTAGGTTTAATCAATGATAGCTCAATATAGGCATTTTTTAAATTTAGTGTTCTACAATAAAAAAATCTAACTGTCCATTAATGTGATTTCAGAATAGGCTGCGCTTAGGCTTTACTACAGTCCAGTGGAATTGTTACCCGGGAGCAGGCGCGGGCCATATTGATATATGAAGAGTACACGGGAAAAACCGATTGATTTTGTAGAGAAGTTTCCTTAGCAGGCCACTTTGGCGATGATAGCGAGGGATCGCCTAAACTTGTGTAATTAAACCAGTTCCTACAACAGAGATCATAGTTAGAGTAATAGAGTGGAAGACCACATGACCTCCAATGCTTACGACGGGACGCGCAAGGAGCTCCCAGAAGAGCCCCATTGAAGCCAGTGTTGTAGGTCACGTGATCTTCCACTCTAATACTGTAACTACTATCTCTATAGTTCCTAGCTACCAAGATTCAGGTGATTGACGATCCCGACGCTTGGACCAGCGAAGAAGGAGAAACCGGTTTTCTGCCGCCAATGTTCGCCAAGCAGACAATTACGGGCGTCCGCCTAATAAATCAATCTGTTCTTTTTCCGTGTACTCTTCATATTCCATTGATGATTTTTAGTGATATCTCCCGTAGACAAATTTCGGACACAAGTTAATCGAGTGATCATCTAATCAAATCTAAAAAGGTCTCTTACCATAAGGATATTAGTTCTTTAAAAATCATTTTGTTATAAAATATCCAGTGCAGTGAGCCTTCTGCCGGATTAACATCACAGATAAACGCCCTTTTAAAGAAAAGGGGGCGTAACTTTTTTTCAAACTTAAGGCTGAATAAGTCCAACATGATTTAATGATAAATTAATATTTAAGAAAATATCTACTAAATTTGCACTGTACATTTACAATATGATCAAATATCAGCAACCCTTTATTGAACATACGAAAGGGGGGAAAGATTTATACAGACTGTGCAACTTTCAAGTTTGAAACAGTTGGCCACGTTTTGTTTTGTTAAATCGATTTAATCTTGCAATTGTTGCATAGAAATAGATTTAATTGATTAATAAATCTTCCCCTAAAATCAAGACACAGGTTCGACACTTTACATTGAGAAACATCATTAAGATTTCCTTAAATATTGAACCCTACACTCTTAAAACAAAAGAGTGAAATCCACTTCTGAAGGAGGTTGAAGTGCATTTTCGACACTGGAAAGGAGTGAATATTAACTCAGACAGAGTTAAATTCACCAGTTTGGAGTGATCCTGTCGGAGGTTTAACACACAAGGGATCCTATTGGAGAAGTGCATTTTCGACACTGCAGGAGGGAAAATTAACTTAGACTGAGTTAAAATCGCTCGTTGGTTTTAAGAATGTAGCTTAAAACTGCATTGCTCTTTATTCTTATTTTAAAAATGTACTATAAAATTAATACAATATCAAATGACTGACAATTTTGGCAATGTTAAGATTTGTTCGATTAAAAAAAAAATGAAGCGATTAAAACTAAACGCATATCAGAGATAAATTACATTTTTACAGAATACAAAATAACATTTTAAGTAATTATAATTTTATAAATACCTCCTATTCCTAGCAGAGAAAACAACACAACATTCCGCTTCATTTTCACAGAATTAAAAAAAAGTTTAAAGTTACTTGTAAAATAATTAAAATCTAATGAAGGAGCTCAAAACGGCCCACCTCACAAAAATGAACTACTACGAATGAAAACTTGATCCTGATCTCAGACCAGTAGCCATTTTTCGTACCCTTCATTAAATAATTTGCATATTATTGGTTCCATATTTATAATTGGCCTACCTAGCGGCACCAAAAGTTTTACATTTTATTCACTTTCTAACATAGAGTTCTATGGTAGGGTAGGGACTGAACCTACCAACAGCACCATGGACCCACGCGGAGACAATGTAAGGCGCGTTTACATGAGCCATCGAATCCATTGAATGTTGAAATCTCCATTAGGGGGAAAAAAAGTCGAGCAGGATTTTTAACCCAAATGATAGTCTGTGGCCGAATAAATTTTATGAAACATCAAACCATCCCTCATTATAGGGTTTGCGAAAACCCCCAATGAACCCTGCAATTCCGGTTCTGCCTGGGTGAAAATCCCCAAGAGGGAAAAAATGTGGAGTTTGCTCTTCATTCCATGGATTCGATGGCTCATATAAACGCGCCTAAAGAGTTCTATAGAAGGGAAAAGACTGAACCTACCAATCGCACCATGGACCAACACGGAGACAATATAGGGTGGCATGTGTGGCTCGATGGCCGAGTGGTTTGAATCGCAGGCCATATTGCTAGCAGTCCACGCGCTGCAACATTGCGGTATCGATTCTCGCCTTTGCCATGGGTGTACTTCAGTATCAAAATTATAAATTAACTAGCACTTTTGACACTCTATTCGGGTTCCGTAGTGAGCCATGGCTGCCGATGGCAGCTCAGGACGAGTCGTTCCTCTACCCTATTCTAGCTTGGTTTGGGTTGAATTATCGTCCCACTACAGCTACACGAGGGCTATTGGCGAGGGCGTCGTATTTTAGAACCACAGTCAGGTGACGAGCCAACACCTGAATAAGCGCCCAACGCAACCGTTAAGGGCGACATCGTATATTTAACGTGCACTTACCCTATTCTAGAACACTTAGCTTGCTAAACCCTTCGTCATCTTACCAATATTCAAAATTACGAGGCATTGTTTTCTCACGAGATATGTTTAGAAATACTAGGTGCTAATACAATGGTTCTAATAAGATCATCTACTGTCCTTATCCTTATCAATAACAAACCACTGTTTGAATCATCTTGATGGACCCCCTGCCTAATTGTTCAACAAGGTGCTTATTCTCTGGGAGCAATGTGGTCAATCGCTCCCATGACTATGGGCATGTTTCAGATCTTGAGGGGCAACAAAAATGTGAAATATATTCAGTGCTGAAAGTGGGGGTAGACACGGGGTGACGCGTCACCCCACTTTTCAAGAAAATGGCTATCCATCCCCTCACTTCTTGTATCTTTCAAGTCCATTAATCTATAGGAGGGGGAATGGGGCATGGCATTTAAATTGAAGGCATCCCCACACTTATTTTTTTTCCACTTTCACCACTGAATATATTCCTTCTCCTGAATGAAAATATATTCCTTCTCTTCTTCGATTGGGGCTCTGTACCCACGTGATATTGATTCACCAATCGAGGTTTGTTAAAAAAAATATATTCATTCCACAATTGAAGAGTACACGGGAAGAAGCGATTGATTCATTAGGCGGTAGCCCGCAACTGTCTCCTTGGCGGCATAAAACCGGTTTCTCTCTTCCTTCTTCGCTTGGACCAAGCGTCGGGATCGCCAATCGCCTGAACTTGGTAGCTAGGAACCACAGAGATAGTACTACCGGCATATCACGTGACCTACAACACTGACTTCATTGCTTGCGCGTCCCGTCCATAGCATTGGAGGTCACGTGATCTGCCACTATATTGCTTAAACTATGACATCTATGGCAGGAACTGGTTTCCTTACACAAGTTTAGGCGATCACTCGCTATCATCGCCAAAGTGGCCTGCTAAGGAAACTTCTCTGAAAAATCAATCGGTTTTTCCCGTGTACTCTTCAATTCTGTTGCTACTCAAACGTGAGACATGATCCTTCCTCAGAAAAGATTTCATTTCTCAATCATATGCTGAAATTAGACTCTTTAAAGAAATGCAGCCCAATGAGAGATTTCGGCTGTAGTATTATTGGTTTAGTTGGTAGGATATTGGAGTCAATATTAATAATCAATATTTCGTTCAGCAGTAGTTTCAACTAAAAAAGTGATTTAGTTTTCTTTAGTTCTTGTTGCCGCGTAGTATTTCATTGTTTCTCAAAATTGAATCCTTTGCACTTGATGCCTCAAGGCATTTTCTAAAGTGTCAAGATATGTGAAAGTGTCATGTATGATAGAAAGTGTCAAGATATAGCTCAGACGTTGTACTAGTCAACTGAAAGTTGTTTAAAGAAAAAATATTATCTTCCAGGTATCTACCTATTTTAATCTTCTTTGAAACCTTAAAAATTGAAAAGCGTAAAAGCTACAAAGCTAAAAGAATAGCCAGTAGCCCTTGCAACTCTAGTACAACACCAGAAAGCTTTTTTTTAGCAAGAATCTGACTGTCATATTTAAAATCGAAATATGGCATCCGCAAAGCTCATATTATTTGTTTACAAATTGCAAAGGGCTGTGGGGCGCCCTGTGGTCAATCTCTTAACTACGGATCGAACGGTCCCGCGATCGTGTCCTGGTCGCTAAAAACCCACCGAGTATATGCGGAGTACGTTCTCTTTAAATCTGTTGGGTCCGAAAATCCTGTGGACAGTCATTGCGCAGTTTCCTATGGGTACAGGTTCCTGGGGACTATTTCCCTCCCAGAAGCGTAGCGTGCCTTGGCGGGGCCCTGTATAAAAATTTGTTTGGGGGCCCTTAGGAAGGGTAAAGATTTCTCACAAAAAAAAGCAAAAAATTAAAAGAAATATTTGGGCAGTTTTACCATAATTTTCAGGTATAAAAAAAATGTAACATTTATTTTTTCAAAATCACTTTAAATGTTTGTCGAAAGGTTTATAAGGGTTCTATAAGAACGAAAAAGAAGTTCAGCTAAGCTCATTTGTAAAAAACAAAAAATAACGACAAGGGATGGCCGTTTTTAAAAACACCGATGCCAAAGAAACTGGTTTAAACTGGCCAAATGAAAATAAATGTTTTTCAATGAAACCGAAATCACAAAAAACCGGTTAGTCTTAAAACTGGTTTCGCTTTTCCATCCCTAGATCATTACGATGGTAAGGACCGGGAAGTCAGGAACGGAAGGTAAGGACATTCGCGCTTTTTTATGTTGAAACTAACTACAGTTTAATAAAAATTGATCTTTTTACTTCTTGTACTACACTTAAACACATTTATAGTAAAAAAAAATAAATTATCAAGCAAAAATTAACCTTACCTGGGAGACTGTAGGTAAAGCAATTAAGCCTCGCAGCCAATTTTACGGAGTTTTTTTTTATGTTGGGCTGGTTGGTGAATTTTAGCAAAAATATGTGGATACTAACTGAAATGTGAATTTTCTGCAATACTGTTTTCATGGTTTAAGAATCACTGTAGCTCAATCCAGTGCCTCTCTTTACCACTTTAGGAATGAGGTCAGTGAATGTACCAAAACCCAGGGACACAGTGAGGAGACGAGAAAACACATTATAAATATTAAAAACCAAAATTTAATGGAATTAATTTGTTAAGCTACAGTATTAGTTCAATTTAAAATATAAATGAATGTAATTTTTAGCTCAGAAATATGTTGGCTTGAGCCCTAAACTAAAAAAAATTGACATTTGGGACACACTACGGTAAGGATTTTTCTGCATTTTTCTGTGTTCTCAAATTTTTTTTTTGGAGTTTCTTTGCTTTAAAAAATTCCGTTTTGCAATTATATAAGGACCAGTCTTTTAGTAGAATAAGAATTTTTTTTTTAAGAAATATTAATTTTTTTAAGGTTATTCCCAAGGGACATAAAATTAAAAAATTATGGTAGAATTGCCCAGTTATTCATCATAATTATGTATCTGTCACTTTTTCTAAAAGTAAAATTTAATTTACATTCTCCTTGCCTTTTTTTCGGCAAATTGATTTATAAAATCCTTTATAGATGATGATGGCTTTAATTTTCGAAAGTTTCTAGCTTTATGGACAACATAGTGACAGGTCTGACAGGCGTTCCTGTCCCATCGAAATTCTTAGGTAATTTTTTTTTATCAGTTTCAATTCTGAAAAACTTCTTCAAGCAGTTGTAGTTGTAACTGGAAGCGTCAAGAATAAAAAGCATGCTGTTATCACCTCGGGAAAACTGGATGCAAGACTATTGAATTTTATCAGCAATAATTCAAAGAGTTCCTTAATGGAATGAATATTTTGAATTTCAGATTTTATGCATGTTTTTAGAGCCTTTAATTGATCATAAGTTTAACTGAGATGTCTTTACTGTAAAAAGCCGACAGTTTTGTGCTCCTGAAGCGTTTAATATCTCTTCGTTTGAAGGAGACAGGAGTTTCTCCGGTTTAGTTGTAATATTTTGAACGTACTACTCAGGTCGCAAAGGCTCTGAAATCTTTGTTCCCGCAGCCCGCAACAGCCGATGTAGGGTGTTGACAACTTTTGAACGCACGCTTTACGCGGGGTAAAAAATTGTTTTTTTTCTTTTGTCATTTGTGAAAAAAAAGGGAAGTTTTTATTAATTTTTGATCACGCACGTAGGGGGCCCCCGTGGCCCGGGGGCCCCGTATAATTGATACGGCTGATACGGCGGTAGCTACGCCCCTGTTCCCTCCCCTCCCCTTAGGGACATGTCTAAATTGTGGAGGTGTGTGCAATAGATGGCAGCATCTGTCACGTATATGTGTGCATGTGAGTGTGTGTGTTGTGACTGTCTTACTTGACGAAGGTTTATAAGCGGCTCATACCAACCAACCAAATTGCAAAAAACAAGCATGCCATGCCGTGGATAAATCGAATATAACTGAATGTCACATTTTAAAATGCGGTTTTCGGCTCATTACATATACAGAAAGTATTTAACTTGCACTAGTACGCAAAGTTTTTTACGGTTTAGGACAAATGCGATTCAGAATTTCATTCTAAGTAGATGCAATACACCTTTATCCTCTCAAACCACACAGCTCAGATGGAAATCTGGAAAAGATGATTTGTCTTCAATAGTCATACCTGTCCCCTTTACTCCCGCAAACAACAGTGACGATATCAATGTGGGACAAGAACTTTCCAAAAAAATTAATAAAGGTAATATTGCAATTGATGAAAACACTATGGAACACCTCTATCGTATTCGGGCCGGAATGCTACTTGGCGTTCAGTTCGGCTAGTACGTTTTCGCTACTTTGCTGCAAAAATTAAGGCGCCAAATCGAGACCGGTCCGAATGCACTAGCAGTACCAACAATTCTTAAATTAATATTATTGCCCAGCACACAACACTCTTACAACATCAATAAATGTTACATTGCTTATCAAAGAAAACCTATGCAGATCTAAGTAAAATCCTAGATGGTGGCTAATTACAAAATGTGGCGAGTTTTTATAGAGCAAAAAATTACTTACTGGCAACCATGCACGCTAATGAAAAGACAAGAATGTCATTTGATTCATATATGTGAGAGGGGAGTGATATAACGATCCGCCGCATAGGCAACATTTACCCTCAGAAGGCCGCATAAGCAATGTTTACCCTTCAAACGAAGCACCTTCCTTGAAATTTAAATGCAGATAGATCCACCCCAAAAACTATTGCCAGACTAAGAACCAATCACCACAAAGGCATGAAGATGGACAAAGAGGGCAGGAAGGTGTATAGAAACCGTGACAGCTGCCCAGATATGCAGCTTACACCAAACTACTTACTACCAACCGGCAATGAGTGCCAACTTAAGAGACATTGGAGTTCTGCCATCATTAATATATCTTTATGACAGTAATATCCAAAGATTGCATCATCATCAAAATTGCATTGGTCATCAAAACACATGGTTTCATTTAGCTTAACTTTCACTTTTCGGCAACATCATAGACACAACAAGAAAAAAATCCTTTGAGGCATACAAACCTGTAAACCCATCAACCTGAATGTCAGGTTTTCCAGCAACACACATAATATTTAAGAAATTGTAAATTGTTTAATTAAACTAAATTTTAACTATGTGGGAGTGTATTATCCTCTACAAAAGAAATAAAGTATTATAATATTAAAAAGAATAAATTTTCAGCTAAAAATTTAAATTTTAAGTTCATGCAGTGAAAACAAATTTTTGCATTATCCAATTTCCTTATCCCTCAGAGGGTTACTCTACATCCACACTAGATGACACTGAGTTACTACCAGCTATCTAGATTATATAAAATTTCATAGTATAAACGCTGAAGCAACTTGTTTGTACCCTCGAAGTACTTTTTGGTGAATACTGGTTGTTTGGTGAATACTGGTTAATATCTACGGCAACACTGCAGCATTAAACCCTTAAATAATTTAATTGACAAATCTCATCGATTAAGTTAGTGCTAAAAGCTTCTCAATCATCTGTACAAGTTATTTACAAACAGTTTGAAAAAGTAATAGGATCTTCGCTTTTCTTTATCAGACACAGACAGCATTTTTTGCTCTAAAATTGTGAGCAACGGAAATTTAACACCTGTCAAGCCAAATTTCTTCTCGGGTTGTTTGGTTGAAATTTGATTCTGGAGGGATTTAAAATATAATTGGTATTTTTATTGAACATTGTAAAACAGTTTTTCTTTTACATCTTATGTTATCTTTTATTTGGTAAATCTTACCAAAATTTAAAAAAATGCTAAGGATTTTGTTGTTTTAAATTGTTTTTCAGACAAGCAACAGCTTGTCGGCATGTATTATTTATGGGCTTCTGTAAAAGGCATTAGATTTTTAAAAATGGTAATACCAGCTTTTGAAAATCTAATGCATGAAATTTGTAAGAATGCTGCCTTAATAAATGAAGATAAATATTTTACCTAACTTACGATCTGATATATTTGAGACAGTACCTCTTTATTGAAATAGAAGAAGAAAATGCCAGATTTTATCCAGATTTTGTAAGAAGTATAAACAGGCTATGATGAAATGTTAATGTAAAGTTTTATTATTGTTATTCTAATTATCTTGCTTTTCTTTAACAGATGATATCTTAAAAATTATAAATCAGTTTTACAAGCAGCCAGAAGTTGCTATTCAAGTTGCCGAAAATGGACTTGATTGTAAGTTTGTATTTTTGCTATGTTATATTGACATTCATTAAATTTCTGAAGTTTAATGAATTTCAAGAATTAACTCTGATTATCATTAATTATTTAAATTTGTTTTACTTTGAGGAACAGTAAGACGGTTAAATTGCAAGTTTCATCAAATTTCTAAAAGCATCCGTTATTAGTTACTTTTCCTAGTAAGTAATTGTAATTAGTAAATTTTCATAATACCTAACTGTAAGAGAGTTACTTTTTAAGAGTAACTTTCCACTTCATGGATTAAAGGTTTCGATCATCAAATCCTTTAATCCATTAATTGGAAATCCAGGAATTCCAAGCAACTATTGTTTTCACTGTTAAAAAAAGACTGATGACACTCCTTTCCTCACATGTTTATACTTCATTTTCAAATATTGAATAGCCAAGAAAAAGTTGCCTGCTCCAAAAAACCTTTAAGTAGCAGCAATGATTAATGAAATTAAACAAAGTACCTAAACAAAAAAAAATTCAGTTATTTCTTCTCTTTCATTGGCTTGACAGCCTCTGTGGGCCAGGGCCTTCTTCAGAATCTTCTTTCATTCTAATCTTGTTTTGGAAAATAACCTCCAATTTTGTACTTATAACGTTCTAAAATCCTCGTTGACACAGTCAATCCATCGAAGTATAAGCCTCCCTTTTACCCTGGTACCATTTTTTTTATAGTGGAAGAAGACTCTTGATGTTAAAGAGTCACGGTTCATTCTGCTCATATGTCCAGCAAATTTCATCCGGTTGACTTTAATAGCTGATGATATCTGCCTCCCTATACATCTTATACTTATCTGTTATATCTGTGCATCCATGTACCATTGATGTTCACTGCACCCATAATTTCCTCAAAACCTTTCTTTCAAAGATAGCCTGTCTATTTTCATGCAATTTTTTTAAATTATTTACTTTTCCAAAATTTATTTAGGTAATCCATGTTACATAGACATGTTACATAGACAATACATGTTACATAGACAATACATGTTACATAGACAATACATGTTACATGGACAATAGTTTAAAAGTTATTTTGCTGTGAAAAAACACACCCTGGACGAGTTTCATTTTATGATCCCTTTTACTGATTAGTAGACCTATTTCTTGGTTTAAATCTTGTGCTTTTCTTTCAAGCCAAGTTATTCCACCGAGCTGCCATTAGCTTCAGGAACTTCTGTATTGAATCTGAAAGACTGCCAGTAGAGTTACACATAATCTTTAGTGACATATTACAGGATGCAGGTTTGTTATTCCATATTTATCTTTTTAAAATTAATTAACTTTTAACATATAAGTTTGAAATATTTAACTGTTCTGTCCACATATAATTCTGAGGCTAAAACATTTTTTTGATTCACAAAACTTTCTTAAATTTCAGTTTTGTATGGTACTTTTATGTAAATCTCAGGTAAATATTTGGCATAATAAACAAGTTTTTTCAAGTATTACTGATAATTTTTTTTACTTAAAACCCTCACGTGATTTAGTATTTTTTTTTTACTTTCAATTATCTGATATTAAATGTAAGCTATGAAATAATTGTGATATTGTCAAAAATTTGCAATTGAGATTTTGTGTTTACTTCACTTTTCTGAGAGTTCTGATTGTAAATTGTGGTTTACTGATCATTGGTCTGTGTGCTTGAAACCACTCTACTAAACTCCTCGTGCAACAGCTCGTTAGAGGGCTTAGGCCTGCCGTGCCCATTTCAGCTTTTGTGACCAAGGGCTCTTGGGTGCTAAGCATATACCACTCTACAGCTTGAACTAAAAGAGCTACCACAAAACTTCTTAGGTTTTAAATTTAATGAAATAACCTTATAATGTATTTAATTACTATTAAATGTATTGAGGGGTAACCACTATCCATTGAGCTAGAAGGGAAACTTGAGTGAAGTGTCAGCAAGCCAAAAACCCACTAGCACCCTTGTGAGTGAACCGGGCAGGAAAGGACTATTATCCCTACACTTGTATGCAATGCTTGTATGAGACCCCTATATCTTTTTGACTTGGACTATTAAATGTATTTAACATTTTTAGTTCGAAAGAAATTAACTTTTTTAAGAAATAACCATGTGGATCACTAGCTAAGAACCAGCGAAGACGAACCCAATAGTGAAATTGGCAAGTTTCTAGTTTTCTGCCCGGTTTGTTTCTGCTGCAGTGCTGTGTATTCCTCCGTGTTTCGTTATTGAACCAGCTCGTTTGCTTCCCTGTTCAGTGAATTACACACCTCACTCCACTTTTCCCTCTAGCTCATGGGGGGTAACTGAAAGTCACTTAGTGTCAAACACCTCTAGTTTTTAAGGTTTTGCCATGTACCTGTTTGGTCCTAACTTTAAATTAAATATTGCAGGCCACCTGCACAACCTCCTTCCTTATTTCCTTGAGCATGCCAAGCAGATCTTCCCTCATTTGGAATGTATGGAAGAATTAAAGCAAATCAGCGACCTCCGGCAACCAGCAAATTGGTAACATGAACCATTGGTTCATTTATTTCCACTTTCCTAACCTTTTCTAATCTTAAGGATGGCCACACGCAAACATATTCCTGCCATAAAACGTTGCTCAATCAAACAACAGTGCAAATTCCAAATACAAACAAGTAGGTTTGCAATAGTAGCAGAAACTGTCTCTCCTAGAACCGCTTCCACATAAAATCATTGTCTAAAATAAGCGTCAAAAGTAGTTAGTTCTGTATTAAACGTTGGATGAAACAAACTATTTTTCATCAAAAATTCAATAATTATTGTATTTCAAAACTTGATTTTTAAATACCTTTTAAAAAAGTCAATGAAATAACATTGCTAAGAATAATTAGTAATAAAAAATCATTATTCATTAATAAATAATTAAATGTAAATGAAAGATTGTCTGTTCTTTAATATAAAAAAATAAAACACTCTGTGTCTCTTTCTAAACAAATAATACAATAAAAAATATTGTGATCCGCGCATCATGTCATACCAGCGCATATCAAGATACTTATGCATACTGCACATGATTTACTGTATAAAAGTTCTGTGTTCATTTTGTCATTGCTTTTCCATATTTACCTTTTGTGTTTGTTACAATAAACAAGATGCATCTTTAGGATTTATATACTTCCTGACTTTGTACTACACCTACGCCAACAACATCACACTTTATCAAAAAGTATAGCATTGTGGTTCTACAACATAATCATTTTATGACATCATTCCAAACTGATTAATATTTTAAAAAAACGTACTCTAAATCTCTATTTAATATAAGCAAAGTTAGTCGCACAATTGTTGACAATAGCGATTTAGTTTTTATGGATGAAAAAATGGACTTTGTATGCTTTTTAAATGGGTATTAAATTTTGCAGTTTGTTTAATAATTGAAGCACTTCGAATTTGTTTTCTTCTGAGATATTTTCCAATTTCAATGCGCTGAATTTTGTGATGTATCACACGTGTCTGTTGAATTTTTAGTTTTGGTTATGAAAGTGGGTAACAAATGTACAGACAGAAGGGCATCTTTATAAATCTTCCACTTTGAACGTTATAAAAGTAGTGTGGAAGCTAAAATTATACTTTGTGATAGCCTCACAAAATTCTTAAAAAGGAATCCTGTTTAAGTAATTATACTTGTTCGGTTAGCTTCAGTCAGGTTTAAAATCATACAAATTTGTCATGAAAATTACATAACGTAATATGCACAGAAAAAATATATTAAACTCATAAAATTTAAGGAATCATTGTGTGATGGTTGTACAATCTTCACCATTGATAAACTGTGACACATGCTAAATTAACATTAAAAGTTATGCATACAAAAATAGTGCAAATCTCATTCTACAGATAGTATACTAAATAAATAAAGTTTTACTGAATTTAGGGCTGTTCCTGTAAACTCTATATTTTAAAAACAAGAAAATTTTAAATAACATGGTTTAAAATTTCAGGTATGCAGAAGCTCGTAAACTACAGCGAAAATTGATCTTCCATGCAGGTCCAACTAACAGCGGTAAAACATACAGAGCTTTAGAAAGGTTTATGAGCTCTAAAAGTGGGGTGTATTGTGGCCCCTTGAAGCTGCTCTCTGTAGAAGTTTTTAACAAAACAAATGAAAAAGTAAGTTGGTATAGTTTACAAACCATTATGAAATTATTTAATTTTGCCTGCTCTTTAAAGTTTATGTATTTTGGAAAAACTGCTTTTGACAATTAAAACTTTAAACCTCTGAATTATTTTGAAAATGTCGTTCTTGTATCCTCTTGAAATTTTTAATGACTGATTTTATTTTAAAAAAAACTTTTTAGGCAGGTCATTTTGATTTAAAACAATTTATTGAGAAATTCAGTGCTCTATTTAGCTTAACGTTCTTAATATAAAATAGCTTATTCTATTCTAAAATATGTTTAACAAAATGTTACTGACTATTGTCATAATTTTATCAGCTAGTTATAAATTTGCTTGATAAAAATTCAAATGCCCTGTAAATTAGTAATTCATGTCACCATAATGTCTTGAGTGCAAATTTTTATTTTATTTCATTTAATTACAATAAAATTCCATTATTTTGTACTACTATTAAATTTTTAAGTTCAATTCCATCTTAACAGTTAAAGGTTTAAATACAGTAAAAACTCCACGATTGACCACCTCCATTAAACAACCACCTACTTACAACCAATTTTTCAAGGCACAGATTCCCCTCCCCCCCCCCCCCCCCTATGTGTTCAATGTTAAAAACCACTCTGGAAGAGACCAGATTTCACTCCCATTTCATGAAAATATATCTTTTTAGAACACAACTTTTTCCGATTTAAAAAAATAAATTAGAAAAAGAGGTAATTTGGAAAAAATCGAAATAAAATGAAACAGTCAGAAATTTCTTTCTTTAAAATGTTTAATTAGTTCACACTAGTTTGTTAAAATAAATTAGTATAGTATTTTTTACATACTAGAGTTTGTTCAAAAGTAAGTTAGTATAATTTTGTGTAAATTATTTGCGGATTAATAAATAAACATAACGATAAATAGATTTTTGTAAATTTTTAATGGATAATACCTTGTAAAATGATGGTTCAACTTTCTACCCAATTAATTTTTTGTACTCTGGGAGGGACTAACCTCCATTTACGACCGATTTATTAGGTAACTGGAGGTTGGTCACTCTTTGAGGTTCACTGTATAAGCGAAGGTATACAAAAGAGTTTTCTGTTAAATTTTACTAATTACTTAAAAATGCAATAATATTCAATCGGTCTAAAATGTTTGTGGTTGTAAAAGTATTTTATCTATTCCATGTGTGCTCCTTCTGTTACAGGGAACCCCTTGTGACCTAGTGACAGGTGAAGAGAGACAATCTGTTTTGCCTGATAATATGCCTGCCAACCACGTAGCTTGTACCATTGAAATGGTATCTGTTGAAAACCGATGTATGTATTATCATTGAATTGAAATACTAGTATATAAATAATAAGGAGAACAAAAAGAAACGACCATCTGTTTAATCAATATAAAAGAATGGGTTATTCTTTTCCCTAACACGTTATCCTGCCCAGTGGAATTGCAGAGGAGCGTGATGGATAGTGGCTCATCTTCCACTATACTGTTTCTTCATATATTCGAGGGGTTCATGCAATATTCACATAACACTTCCCTGTATTTAATCATCGCCTTTCCCTGACTAAAAAGTCAAGTTATTGGACTAGTAACAATTTTCATATTTTTACATACAGTATACATCTCTCATTCTATGCGTACAGGGTAACGGGCTTCATAGCATACACCCTCCCATATTGGGCGCAGATTTTTATGTTATGTTTCCTAACAGGTTTAAGTATGGTTAGAAAAGCCACAATAAATATTATCATAATTTGGAGTCCTGAAATTGGAGTCCTGGAATGAATTGGAGTCCTGAAATTTAACTCAATTTTCTTGTCTTTTACTTTGATTTTTAGCGTGGATAGTTTTGTTATAAGTGACAAAATTCTCCCTCTCTCTCTCCCACTTGAAATTTGTCGATATTCTGCTTGACCCCCTCCCCCCTCATAAAATCATCACATGGTTTATGGATGCCTCATAATGCATTACTTTTGTAATCACAAGTTCCACAGAGGTATTGCTTTGCCATGTTAGCCCTTTTTCCCCAGGTATGGGAATCAACATAACATAAAAATGCAACTAATTTGAAACGAAAATGTTATCTAGTTATTTAATTATATATTTTTTTAAGTTTTAAAATGCCGCAAAATATCCAGCGATCTCTGGCGTGAATCAAGATTGCCGCGAAAGAAAAACAAATCGAGTTACCGGTTTCTTTGTACCAGATTAGGTGATTTCTCGCTATCATTGCCAAAGAGGCCTATTGAAGAAAGTCTTCTACGAAATCAAGTGATGTTTCCCTTGTACTCTTCATTTCAAAGTGAAAACATGAATATGACACTTATATTTTCTTCTCCTGACAGATGAAGTGGCTGTGATTGATGAAATTCAGATGATAAAGGACACAGGTCGTGGCTGGGCTTGGACTCGGGCCCTGTTAGGGTTAGTTGCTGACGAAATCCATATTTGTGGAGAAGGGGCTGCGATTGACCTAGTAAAAGAGATTGCAAGCTCATGTGGAGAGGAACTGGAAGTATGTTAAATCTTACTCCTGCTGAGGGAATCCTGTTAAACTTTTAGAAAAATGTTATTTTTACAAGGGGTTGCCAATTTTTTATGAGTGTTGAAAAATTTTCAAAATAGTAAAACTACTCGCTATAATGTTTTTTTTTTAATTTCTCTAGAAGATACTTTTTTATTCAACTTGGTTGTAAGCACCTTTTGTACTAATATCAATATTTTTTTCATTTCTTCTGTCTTCAACATACAATCCGAAATTTCTAATTCGTTCATTTTATATTTAAAAAAAAATCCAAATATGTTTTTTTAATTTTATTTGAGAAATTACATTTCTCCTGGAAATCCCCCTAAAAGTATAAAAAAAATTATGTTGAAATTACTACATTATTCTTCATATATTTAGCCTTTGAGTTTTGTAAGCTTTCCATTGCAGAGTAGTTTTTAAGTATGAGTGAATATAATTGTTATTGTATTAAACTAACTTTCTGCCAAACACACATTCTCAAAAGTATAGCTGTGATATAAGGGCAATTCCATTTATTTAGCCTATTGGTGTTTGTAAGAAATCTGGACTTATGAGTTTACATAAACATGTATTTCTGTTGCTTGGCAAAAAAAATAAAGACCTATATCACTGATGTACAGTGTAGAATGGGAGTTAAACAGTTGGAGCCCTCAAATATGTGTTTTGTGGCATCATAATAATATTAGATTTATGATTGATTACATCACTAGCTACTGTTATTAAATGTATTTTATTTCTCGATAAAATGCTTAGCTTATATTACAATCTTTGCAGGTTAGAACATACGACAGACTAACAACCTTAACAATAGAGAACAATGCCTTGAGTGAGTGTATTACATTTTATAATGTTTTATTCATTATTGAAATATAAATAAACCTATTAATTAGTAAAATATTCATTGAATCCAATTTGGTTGTATGTCAATGATATTTAATTCTACATCCCTTTACTACAATAAACATTTACACTCCTTGCCAACCTAAGTTGGGTAAATAGAAATATGCTATGGAGAAAATCCTTCCGCAGATGTAAAGAGTTCCATAAATTCTTTGTGAATCCTTGCATAAAACATGTTTAGAACATTAATTTTATTAAAAATCTAACAGATTTGAAGATAATTTGAGAAAATTTTGCAATTTTATCAGAATGAAAAGTGTATTTTGGTTAAATTGTATTAAGATCATTTTGTATGTAAATATTACTTTGCAAGAGTTTCTAACTAACGGACCAATCTCGCTTTTCCCCCTGCCTTTTTACTATTTGTTTTTACCCAAGTTAGGTTGGCACGCAGTGTAAATAAAATTCTGAAAAAGTATGAACTTGGGTGTTATACCTACAATAAAATAATTTTTATATAATAAAATTATTGGCATGATTATTTAACATATAAATTTGTTTTTGGCTGTCCTAACCTTTCATTTTTGCTTTTAAGTATTAATTTTTTGTGTTTAAATACAATTGCAGCATCACATTATAACTTTTTATATTGATAATTTTAGGAGACTTGAACAACATTCAGCCTGGCGACTGTGTTGTATGCTTTAGCAAAAACGACATTTTTAATGTTAGTTTAGATCTTGAGAGAAAGGGATTTGAATGTGCTGTGATATATGGTGGTCTGCCTCCAGGTATAGTGTTTCATCAACATTTCATAAAAATAATGTTGTTTTCTTATACTTTCTTAAAATTTAATGCCGCTTTAAAAAACATGAAAGGAAAAGTTATGTAACATTAATTATTTTTCGTAAATCATTATTTGGTTCAAATGCTCTTTTAAAATTTTCTTTGCCTTTAACAAGTATAAATACTTAAAAAGAATTTTTCTAATAAAAAAATTAATTCCCTTTAGTTTTAACTTGATAATCTATACATTTGTGCGCATTTTTTTACTTTTAAACATCTCAATATTTTAATGTTTGATAAGTATTATAATTTCTTATTATTGTTTAAATTTCAAATAATTAAAAAAATTTATTCTCTACATAAGCATAGTAGTATAATCATTTAATGATTTTTTTGCTTGATAGGAACAAAGCTGGCTCAAGCAAAGAAATTCAATGATCCTAATCACCCTTGTAAAATATTGGTTGCTACTGATGCTATTGGAATGGGTTTAAATTTGTAAGCTTTTTTGTTTCATATTTGTAAATATATGAATAATTATTTAACACTCACACTTAACAAAAGTTTCCCTCTTTATTTGTTTATTTTCAAATCTGGTTTTGAAAATATTCCAGTAATGAACTTTTCCAACAATTATTTTTAATTTGTTTTATCTAAACTTATTTTGATTTTAAATTTATGCTTGAATTTTAGATATTTTAGTAATTTAATACTTAACGCCTATATGTTTTGTAAATTTAAGTTTATCAACTCAAACTAAAAACAAATTTAAATTCACAAATTTTTATCATATTTTATCTTAACAATTTACTTATTCTAACATAACAGAAAGCTTTACTTCTAGCTACGGGTTGTATTTTTAGATAAAAGCTTATGATAATCATGCATGGAAGCCACAAAAGAATAAGAATCTTAATTTTATCAACCCTTTTTCTTACTTAACTCTACTTTTACTACTAAATTTAAATCGAGTGATATAATCACGCATGGAGTCTCAAGCAATACACGAACTCTTAATTTCATCAACCCTTTTTTACTAAACTCTACTTTTACTACTAAATTTAAATCGAGTGATATAATCACGCATGGAGTCTCAAACAATGCACAAACTCTTAATTTTATTTACCCTTTTTTACTTAACTTTACTTTTACTGCAAAATTTGAATAGAGTGATATAATCATGCATGGAGTCTCAAGCAATACAGGGACTTTTAATTTTATCAACCCTTTTTTACTAAAATCTACTTTTACTACTAAATTTAAATAAAGTTATATAATCATGCAGGGAGTCTCAAGCAATGCAGGAACTCTTAATTTTATCAATCCTTTTTTTACTAAACTCTACTTTTACTACTAAATTTAAATTGAGTGATATAATCATGCATGGAGTCTCAAGCAATATGGAAACAAATGTATCCACCCCTTTTTTACTAAACTCTACTTTTACTACTAAATTTAAATAGAGCAATATAATCATGCATGGAGTCTCAAGCAATACAGGAACTCTTAATAATTTTATCAACCCTTTTTTACTAAACTCTACTTTTACTACTAAGTTTAAATCGAGTGATATAATCATGCATGGAGTCTCAAGCAATACAGGAACTCCTAATTTTATCAACCCTCTTTTTTTACTAAACTCTATTTTTACTGCTAAATTTAAATAGAATGATATAATCATGCATGAAGTCTCAAACAATATGAAAACCCATAAATTTATCCACCCCTTTTTTTAGTAAACTCTACTTTTACTACTAAATTTGAATCGAGTGATATAATCATGCAGGGAGTCTCAAACGATGCAGGAACTCTTAATTTTATCAACCCTCTTTTTTACTAAACTCTACTTTTACTGTTAAATTTAGGAAGATAATCATGCATGGATTCTCAAGCAATGTGAGAACCCATAAATGTATCCACCCCTTTTTTACTAAACCCTAATTTTACTACTAAATTTATATTGATCAAGAAGCCTGTTTAAAACATCCAATGTTATTTATATGCCTCGTTTCCAGGAGCATTCGCAGGGTCATTTTCTACTCCCTAGTCAAGCCGGTCATGAACGAGAAGGGAGAGAAAGAGATCGACACCATATCGACTTCCCAGGCCCTTCAGATCGGGGGCAGAGCAGGCCGATTCAACACACAGTTCTCAGAAGGGTACTGTTTATTATAACATTGTTTTTTAATTGGTTAACCTTCTAATGCATAATGTTGCTGTTTGGCATCAAGTAACATAATCCACTTTATTATATTAAAGTAGAACTCCCTCTCTACAAATTTGTGTGTTTTTCATCTATGACATTCCATTTTGAAGTTTTAGTTACTAATAACCCTTATAGATGACTGTAGTAAAA
Source organism: Hylyphantes graminicola (assembly GCA_023701765.1). Taxonomy (NCBI): domain Eukaryota; kingdom Metazoa; phylum Arthropoda; class Arachnida; order Araneae; family Linyphiidae; genus Hylyphantes; species Hylyphantes graminicola. The sequence goes on along the minus strand of CM043118.1, from coordinate 24,649,244 downwards.
GTGTATTCAAAATTAAAGTGAAAAGTTATTAACTTGTGAAATTACGTCTTTGGCAGCATTCAAAGTATAATAATATCAGTACTAAATACAAATAAATTGTTTTTAAAATTTAGTTATAGTATAAGAGGGTTATTTTGAAATATATTTGGTAGTTTTCTAGTCATTCTTATCAAAATTGGAATTTCGTAGTTTGTTTTTGCCATATGGGAAAATTTTTAAAAATTGAAATTATTTAAATTCTAATTCTTCTCTATGTGAGTAAAAAGGTGTCCAATAGCTCACAACTAAAGACAGTATGTTGTGTCCCAATTGAAACTCAATCTCTTTAAAATATTTATTCACATCTTTAATTAACAATCAAATGAAAATGGAAAAAGATTTATTTAAAACAATATAACTTCCTTATTTCATCATTTAAAATTGCTATTTTGAAATAACTGTCAAGAAGTTCTTAATGTAAGCACAGATAGACAACACTATGAATAATATCTCTGATATCATACCTTACAAACAAAATTACTAATTTTTAATCTTTACTTTGTAAATGCCCTATTTTCCTTTTTTTGTAATTAAAAAAAGGTAAAAAGATAATGTTCTGAAAAAAATGGTAGTTACATAGGCTACATCTTTTAAAAACAGTGATTACTGGCTTTGTTTTTTAGAGTTTTACTGTTTATTTTATATGTACCATTATTTAGACTTGAACGTGTTACTTAAAGAAATTAACCAATGGCCATCAATATCAGTATTTAAGGAGAGTGAAAACTCAACCATGATTACCCTCATTAACCTATTTCCACCTATTAACCTAATCCCCTTGAACCAGATTTACCCATCCAAGATAAATAATGTGACACATTATTCTAGGTATGTGACCACCTTTCGCAATGAAGATCTCCCCATCTTAAAGACCATCATGGGAAAGACAGTTGAGCCCTTGGAAAAAGCAGGCCTGCATCCTACTGCAGATCAAGTTGAACTGTTCGCTTATCATTTGCCACATGCATCACTTTCAAACTTAATAGTAGGTGTATTTGAGAGTTTGGAAAAAAATGTGTTATGAAGTTTGCAGTACTTTTTCTCAAGTTTTTAATTAAAAATATTAAAAGATTTTTCATTACTTTCAATGGCCTAGTATGAAATATAAGTTAATGAAAGTGTTATGATAGGTACTACCCTCTATTTTATATATAGGTATTCCCTTTATTTTATTAGGCTTTTACCTAAAGTGTTATAATAGGTCAGAAAGCCAAAATAGAGATTTTGTGTTTTCTACATGTTTCAAAGGGTGCCGATTCTATAAAAAAGTATTTTTTGATTATTAGTTTATTTGTCTGTTTAAAACTGCACTACAGCACAAACTAACAAGCTATGGCTACCTGGTTACCTGTCTGACTTCAGGGGCTGGAGAGCCCAGTCAGTTAGGCTCATGCCTAACTGATGTGAAATGTCCCTGGTTTGGGTCCGGGCATTGCCAAAATTACTGACGACCTATAAACGGCTGGTGCAGCCAATAATGTGCGACCAATAACCCATGTGAGGTAGTGCACATGAAGTATCTTTAAAAGTCATAACGCTGCATACGATGTTGCCCTTAACCGTTTCGTTGGGTGCCTATTCAGGTGTTGGCTCGTCACTTGACAGTGGTTCTAAAATATGCCGCTTGTAGCCAATAAACCTAGTGTAGCTTTAGTGCGACGATAATTCAAACCTAACCTGTTTGACATCATAATATAATTAGGTTTTCAAGAAAATTGTGTGTGTGCAAAGGTAGCTACCGTAGAACTTTTGAGGTTTTAAATTTATTAAAGTTACCTTTCAGGATATATAAATACCTTTAAATGTATTTTATCAAATGGTAATTGAAAGTTTTTTGTTGTTAAACCCACATTTAACCCTCTAATGCATACTGTTACCGTTTGGTAACAAGTAACATAATCCACTTTATTCTATTAAATTAGAGCTCCTCCTAGACAAATCTGTGTTTTTTTCATCTATTACATTTCATTTTGAAGTTTTAGTTACTAATAATCCTCATAGATGACAGTAGTAAAAGTGTTTTCAAAATTAAAGAGTAAGGTTATTAACTTTTGTGAAATTACGTTTTTGGCAGTATTAAAAGTATAATAATATAAATACTAAATACTAATAAATTGTTTTGAAAAATTGATCATAGTTAAAAAGGGTTATTTTGAAATATATTTAGTAGTTTTCTAGTCATTATTATCAAAATTGGAATTTTGCAGTTGGTTTTTGTCATATAGAAAAAATTTTAAAAATTGAAATTATTTAAATTCTAATGCTAAAAATTTTTCTAAATTAAATTAATTTCTAAATTAAAAATTTTAAATTCTAATTGCAGTTAAAAAAAAATTGTAGCATTTTTCCCATAATGCGTGAGTATTTAAGATACATATATATTTTTTTGGGATGAAAATAAAAATTCATGCATTAGAGGGTTAAGAGGAAGCCCACTGTATTTGCATTTAACAAGTATTTTCATCCTTTAGGACATTTTTGTGAGCTTATGCATGATGGATACATCATCCTACTTCATGTGTGATACTGAGGGCTTCAAGTTCCTTGCTGACATGATTCAACACGTGCCTTTACCCCTGAGAGCTCGCTATGTGTTTTGCTGTGCACCTATCAACAAAAGACTTCCATTTGTTTGTACCATGTTTTTGAAGGTAGGTTGTCTCCAAACAATGCAGTAATGATCCTGAAATTTAATAAAATATTTTGATAGTTCTTAATTTAATTATCTTATTAAACATAGTTAATGTGAATCAAATATTTCCTGACTTGAAGCACTAAAGGGAAAGTTTTTATTCTATATTAAAACTTATCAACTAGCAGGGTGGGGTTTTTTTTTCATAAGAAGTTTCTTTAAGTTATCTTTGTATTCTAGATTTAGATAACACTTTCTCATTTTATCAAAATGGCTTTTTTTTTTAAATTTAAAGTTCATTTTTTTTAATCCATCAAGTAATTTTTAAAAATGGTAGCTTAGAATACTAAAGTAATTTAAAAGACTTCTTTATATATTCGACATCCCCTAAGAATAGAATTATTTAAAATCATTAAAATGTGTTAAAGTTTTTCCAGCACGAGTTAAACAAAGTATTTTTTGTATTATTTGAAATGTCCCTGTTAATAAATGCTCTTAATTACTATTTCAGTTTTCTAAGCAGTACAGTCAAAATGAGCCATTGACTGCAGAAAAACTATGTCGGACTATTGGGGGTCCATTTTCGGCTCCTCAAAATATCATTCACCTAGTTCATCAAGAGGCTGTTCATGATGTGCTAGATTTGTACCTGTGGCTAAGGTAAGAGTTGGATTTGTTTTTGTTTTGAAAATGCTTAGTTTTTGCAATATTAAATAACTCTAAATAATTTGAGTACTTGTGCTTAAAAGAAGTTTAATTTGAATTTTATTAGAGTTTCATCGAGTCATTACTTCCGCATCTTTAGAAAATATTTGATGCTGCCCTTTAAATTTTAAAATGAATGTATTCCATTAATTGTCTTGCTAATGTTGTTAATTGTATCAATAATACTCCTTTAGTTTGATCATGTTGTTTTAAAATGAATCAGACAATGTTTAGGCTATTTTTTTAAACAGTTTCCTAAATGAAAAACATTGTATCTAGACATGTAATATAAATACCCACAAGTGCTCAGTGGTGAGCAGGAAATTTAAGACCTCAAATTTTTCTTTTTTTATGGTTCAATAAATTAACTTATCATAAATAGTTAAAAGACTTTCAATTACACTGCATTATATGGGGCTAACTCCATATCATTTTCCAAGGTGTAAATAATTTTTCTTTATTAAAAATTCGTATTAAATTTCTACTTAAATTTTTATGTACTTTTAAGTAACCTTGGAATTGCACCATTCTAATAAAAAATTCAAAGCTGGAAAGCACATTCAGTAAGGTGCTTGCCTTGCATGCAAAAAAGTCCCATTTTTGAGTCCAGACATTGACAAAACAACTGCCAACTTATATACAGTCAATAGGTTCGACAAATAATACCTCCAATAATACCAAATAATACCTTCGACAAATATACCAAATGAGAAAGTTAAATGTGCTCTTAATTCTCAATGCTATGCACAATGCCACTCCTAAAAGTTGCATTGGTTGCCTACTCAGGTGTCAGCTCATCACTGGCTGCTGTTCAAAATTGCAAGGCCCTTCACCAATAGACCTCATGTAGCTCTGTTAAGGGGGTTCAGTACCCCAAAATCGGTGAAAAAATCAAAACAAAAATTATTGGCTTAAAATACTATTACAACCTTTATTAATAATGTCACAAAGTATCAAGACGATTGAAAAAATATTTTTGACATTAAAAGCCATTTTAATGTCAAGGCTTTGTAAGGAAATGGGTTAATAATAAAAACTTCAAACGCGTTTTTCTCATAACTTGATTTTTTGAACTTCGATGTACCTTTTCTCAAAAACTATGCCATGTTTTCTTGTAAACTTTTTTTATATGATGTAATACATAGTATAGATTAATCTGAGGTTATAAATTTTAATAAAACTAAAGTGAAAAAAATTTTAGGGGGCAAAAAAGTGAAAAATGTCATGTTTTTTTGGGTACTTTAAAACTTATTTTATTTAAAAAAATCTAACAGTTATTTAAAAAAAAAACTTTTAACCTCAGATTAATATATAAGGTTGGTATAACACCCACAGAGATTTTTAAGATGATCTGATCAGTAGTTATTGTGAAAAGGTGCATTGCAATTGGGCAATTTAACATTACCGATATACAACATACTGAACCTCCTTAAGACAATAATTTAACCTAACCCTAATAAAAACTTTCTTTTATTTTAGCTATCGCTTTCCTGATCTGTTTCCTGACGTACAAGAAGTGAGGGTCATGCAAAAAGAGTTGGATGAAATTATTCAACAGGGAGTCTTCAACATCACCCACCTCTTAAAGGCCAGTGAAGCCACTGATGGGCTGGATGAACCTGTTGAGCCGAAAACTTCTTGGAACAATAAAAGTACAGTAAACTCCCGATTATCCGCAGAATTGGGTGGCACAGTATCCGCGGATAAGCGAATTAGCGGATAATCCGCATAAGTAAAGAAAATATCCTCAGAATTGCTTCTGGGTTTTATAAAAGTAATAGTAGTATATTATACAGGGTGGCTACAGGATCAGGGAATCATGGAAAAGTAAGAAAATTTAATCAATCTGGAAAAATCAGGGAAAAGTCAGGGAAATTGTTGACTTTTTTAAAAAATCAGGGAAAATTTCCAAAAGTGCCATTTTAACCGGTAAAAGAGAGGATATAAAAAGTTCAATCCTGAAAAAGCTTTCACTTACATAGCTTGATAACCTTATGGGCTTTAATGCTTGCTTTTTTTATGGATTTGTTTTAAAAAACTCATTGTATATTCATACATTCATTGTATAAACTCATTAATTAAATTCCTTTTTTAAAAATTTCTTTTTTTTATGTTAAATATACTAGAAAGTGGTTTTACTAATACCAGGAGGAAAGCAGCATGCTAATATAGTTCAATGCCGCTAATCAGGGAAATTTTTTGCATTTAGCCTGGAAAATCAGGGAAAAGTCAGGGAATTTGTTTTCACAGATTCTGTAGCCACCCTGTTATATAAGAGAAATTCGCACAAATCACGCAAATTAGTTCAATTAAAATCGCGGACAGTTTATTTTACAAGGAATCTTTTTGACAAATAGCACGTGATGTGCACCTGGCCGAACACATTTTGACACGCACCAGGTTTCCTATAGTTATTCTTATTTCAGTGCATTCGTTGTTTTTGTTATGTATGTATTATTCATTCTTTAAATGTATTCGTCGTTCTTGAAAAGAATTTGTTGTTCTTCCTTTTTTGGAATGCACTCTTCCAAGTTTTGAAACAGATCGATTTAATTTCCCTGCATTTTGTTAAATTATTATTTTTGCATGAGAAAAAAAGGAGGGATCCGCAAAGCGGATAATCCACCCGCGGATAAACGGGAGTTTACTGTAATTAAAACACTTTTTTACCCACTATTGCCTAGTTTTAAAAATGATTTTTCGATATGTCTTATTAATGAACTTTAATTTTCTTTTCTGAAATCAAACATTTAAATGTATTGCTTGCTGATTAATTGCTAACACCAATGTATAACAGTACATTTTGTTTTAAGTAAAAGTAATTTTAACTGAAATCTTTTCTGATTGTTTTTTTTTAATATTAATTTTTGTTACTTATAATTGTGTGCATATTCCAACCTTGATATTTTAATACTTAAAGCATGACAAATTGCTTTGCCTTCTTATTATAAATTAATGTACATTAATACTTTACCATTATGAAAAAAAATCCTTATAAAGGTTGTGAAAAGTGGGCCTGTTAATTAAATTTATTTCAGTTTCTTCACCAGACTTGGAAATGCATACTTAAGGATAGCCATTTTTCAATGTTTTTAGGATTGTTCCACTTCTTTAATTCAAAACTAACATTTTTTGTGAGCATATTTTTAATTAGAGAAAGCTAAAATAATAACATACAACTAATAAAGCTAAACTTTAACATAAAGTTAATTTTTCAGTTTTTTAAAACTATTTTTTATTTATTGGTTTCTAATTATTATTATTTCAAAAAATTATCTACTTAGAAAAATGAACATTTTTCCATATCTATCAAGCATTGATATATCACTTAAAACTTCACTACTGCTAGACAATGAATGACAATGCTTTTATAAGTGAAAGTAATTATTTTGTTAAGTTAATCTTTATGATTTTTTTCCATCTTCAAATTTTAATTTCAGAAACCTTAATATCTGGCCAAATACTCATGTCATTCAGTGCTCGTAAGCCCAAGATCGCAGATTCAAGCCCCGACTGAGTTGTTGGATTTTCTAGATGAGAAAATCATGGACATGCATGTCATATAATTCTATGGCATGTAAAAGATCCCTGGAACGCCCCTTTATCTTGGGTTCTCTCAGCATACTTTAACATCCACAGAGAGCTCAGAATCATTGTAATCTGTGCTTCAAAATTGGTAGCAAGAGTCGCCTAGATGGTGCCACAAAAAAAAAAATTCTCTCAGTTATGGGGAATATGCCAAGTCTGCAAAGCAAAGGCTTGACCGCTAATATTGAGGCCCCATTAGAGAAAAAGAAAAAAAATTTAAGTCAGTGCACATCAATCTTGATATCTTAACTTAATTTATTTCCCTTACAGATTCTACAATTTCAAAAGATGTTGATACAGATGAAGACACATCCCCTCAAATAAAGAACTTTGGTCATGGCAAATTGACCACAGAACTTCTAGAACAGGGACTCATCACACCCAAAATGCTAAAAACTCTCCAAAAAGAATGGGAGGCATCGTTAGAAGAAGACAGCTCACAGTTCAACCCACTGGCAAAGCCGAAAAAGTATTCCAAGGTTTACACAAGAAAACCCAAAAGGAAATAGCCTTTGACTTTTATTTAGGGTTAAATAAAGGAATTGTAGATTTTATTTGTGTGGAAATTAAGTTTTTAAATGATCTTGTATATTTATTAAAAACTTGTACAAATCTATGTAGTTTTTGTGTCAATTTAACAAGTTTAATTCATTTTTAATTGATAGATGGAAAAACTGGCTTTGTCATTAAGCCATTTTACCCATTTTTAGAGTACTTTTTAAGGATTTACATATCTCTTTTTCCCAGAGTTATTACCAAACTTAGAAATAGTTTTTAATCACAAAGTAAAAATGACAAGAATCTTTGCCATTTGGCAAAAACCAACTACAAAATTTCAATTTTGATAAGAATGATTCGAAAACTACTAAATATATTTTAAAATAACCCTCTTCAACTATATTTATTTTTTCAAAACTATTTGTATATATTTAGTGCTAATATTATTATACTTTGAATACTGCCAAAAAAATAATTTCGCAATAGTTAACTTCGCTCTTTAATTTTGAATACACTTTTACTACTGTCGCCTGAGGGTTATTACTGATATTAGTAACTAAAACTTCAAAATGCAATGTAATAGATGAAAAAGCAGATTTATCGAGAGAAAGCTCTACTTTAATAAAATAAAGTGGATTGTGTTACTTGTTGCCATATGGCAACGGTATGTATTAGAGGGTTAAGTTCAATATTCTCTGGATCTTTCCTTAAGTTTTAAAAAACTACTCATTGACCTATCACTTCACCAAAGTTCAAATTTGAAAACTAAAAATTGTCTGCATTCAACACACTATGATAGTAATATGTCCTACAATTTTGATGAATTTAAATAACAAGTACTGAAATCCATTTAAATGGGAGGGGTTTTTTTTATTGAAGCATCGTTCTACCTTTTTCAGGGGCTGCCTGGGAGCCCAGTCAGTTAGGCACTCGCCTAGCATGCGAAAGGTCCCAGGTTCGGATCCGGACATCGCCGAAATAACTGCAGACCTATATACGGACCGTGCACCAAAAAAAAAAAAATTCCGACGAATAATTAATACCCCGTGTAAGGGAGTGCACGTTAAATATCCTTCAAAATCGTAACGCTGCGTACGATGTCACCCTTAACGGTTGCGTTGGGTGCCTATTCGGGCGTCGGCTTGTCACTTGACTGTGGTTCTAAAATACGACACCCATCGCCAATAGCTCTAGTGCGACGATAATCCAAACCTAACCTAACCAACATGCTACAATAGTAATGTCTAACAATTTTAATGTATTTGAATAACAATTACTGAAATCCATTTAAATTGGAGGGTTTTTTTATGTATTGGAGCGTCGTTGAATTCACCTTTTTTTTTAATATTGGTGTTTTAGACAATAATTATAAGTTAAATTAGACATGGGTCATTGGTAATCTTGGTACAAAGCTAAAGATGACTTGATATAAAGTGTGTGAATAATTTACTTTAAAAAGATAAAGTATGGTTTACAACCAAGCATTATTTATAAGAAAGCTTCAAATATAGTTGTGGCTAAAACAATTCTATAAAAAGTGTTTTAAAGCCTTTAGAATTTGGGATTTTGTATTTAAATGCTTCATAACAGATAATTTTTTTTCTTTGTATAGATATTTTTGTGTGCAAATGTTTATAAGTTAATCCCGAATTAAAAACCTTTGATCAAATCTCGATTTTCAGACCAGAAATGTTAATAGAACACAATAATTTAGTTTAAAAAATTTTTTAAACAAAATGCAATTTTAATTACTTTCATTCTCTTAAGAACGTCCATAGTTTAAATAAAGACAGTTTCAAAATATTTTTAAATATTACATCAAACTAATATCTGCATTATAGCTTATTAGAAATGTTATTTTTCTCAAATCATGAATATGTATAAAAATTTCGCACTGCTATTTTACAAAGGCTCGTAAATATACTGAGCATCTCAATATTAGCTTCAATACCTTAAAAACTTCACGATCCTGATTTAAAATATTTCCACGAAATTAGTATCACTATATCAAGTAGAAAAAGTTAACTTACTACTAGGACATATTCTGTTACAACATTACCAGGGAAGAGTTAAGATTAGGTTGAATTATCAGAACAAAATTTTGCACCTTTTTATACATTAGCATTATTAAAAAAAAAGAATACACAAGTAGGTATTTTATATTTTTTTTATATTTTACTGTGCAAAAATGTATATGTCTTTAAACTTTTTGCCAATTGAAAAATATGAATTTTAAATCATGTGAAAACCCTGTTGCAAAAATCTTGTACTTGAACAAAATGTGAATGACAACACCAATAAGTAAAAAACAATTAACCAGCATCATTTTTATTGAGGCAAATTTTATTTTGTTTATTATTTTTTTTTTACATTTGCTTAAAACAGCCTTTTTAAAATTACCTAAAAGGTGGCTTAATATTATATGTTGCTACCACACAAGTTATATTACATTAAATTTTCGTATCAATATGTACCTCTTAATTTCAAAACACTACATACAAAAGGGAAAAAAAAAATTCACACCATTAATACAGTAAGTAACAAGGCGGCAACAAGCATATTAAAAAAAAAATGCCTAACTATACAAACAGCAATATGGACTTTTTACATAGAATCAGGTTATCAATTCCCTCAACTAGATGAACGTTTTGTGGCAGTCACACGGAGAGGACGTACGTTTGAACACGAGACGAAACAAATGTTCATATAGGATATAATGACTAAGGGCACTACGGAAATACATAACTCATTGGATAAACAAGACACGGAACACAAATTTTGTTATTTTACACAAATGCATAGTAAGCAGAGTTCATTGTGTTAATGGAAATACAATAATTAAATATATGATCTGAAATGTCCACGCAAATCTGTCCTCTGTAGTAACACACCAAAACCATATCAGGAGCCCACACTGCCTTCTATATATATTGGGCTCCGCAATTAGTGAAGATCGCCATCAGTACACTTATCTAAAACACTAGCATACAAATCGAGAAAAAAAAATGCAAAATATCTTAAATCTGCATATAACTATTCAATAAAAAACGATGCCCAATCTCTATACAGGTAAACTAAATGTTGTAATTTAAGATAAGAATAAAAGCATGATTATTTCATTCGACCATCCTTTTATTCCTGCAGCTTTATCATTTATGAAGCTATTAATAAAAAAACATGCTTACTCTTTATACACACAGACTGAGTGAATGCTGTAATTAAATATATGACGGGAAGCAGTATCAAAGGAGGGCTAGCAATTTTTTACGATCAGCAATTTTCAATTCCAGCAATACGCTTATTTTACGGCCAGCAATTTTCAATTCCAGCAATACATTTTTTTTACGGCCAGCAATTTTCAATTCCAGCAATAAGTTTTTTACGGCCATCAATTTTCTTTCTGTAACTATTTGAACAAAGCATGCTCTTTCCCCCTTTATACACACAGCCCGAGTGAATGCATCAATCGAATATCTGACGAGCAGCACAACCAGAGGATGAATTTTTAAAGTTTTATTCGGCCAGCAATTTTATTTTTTTACGGCATTATGAGAAGATACAAAGTGGGCGAAGACACATTATCTTTACAGCAGCACAGATAGATGAGGAGGGAGATGTGAAGTCCTTGGTGCAGTTTTTTTTTTTATGGGAAAAAGATAACACAAAAAGAGTACTTCAAACACAGAGGGGGGGTGAAGAATGCAAAGTGCAGCCTCTGAATTTGGAGTGGTTTCGCCTGTGTACATGTTTATTCTTGTTGTATTTTCCCCCTCCACCTCTCTCCTCCACAGTCAGGCTATTTTATTTCATGTATGAGTGGCTATCAAGGTAGTTCCTGGTCCCCAGCACACAGTCTGGGTAGGCCACCTAGTTAGCGACCGGCTGCAAGAAAGAGAAAAATTAGAAATAAAAAAATTACATTTTAAAAAATATATAATGTTTTTTAAAAGAAATTTTTACAATAAATTAAAATAGTACAGCAACCCCTCGTTATATCAAGCTTCCCGGGAGACAAGCAAAAAAATGTGATATAACGAGCGGCTCGATAAATATTATATAAAAAACTTATTATTATTACTTAAAACATTACACATTATTGTTCAGGTAAAACTATACATATTTCACTCATTTTCTAGTAAAAAAATCCATCAAAAGTTAGCTGCTTAGATTTTTCTCGTTAAACCTGTTTTCCTTTGAAATATTTTTCATATTTAAAATCTTGCCCCGGAATCTCATGTCAATTTTAAGGATACATATTGAAAAAACGGTGGGAAAATAGGGAGACATGATACAAGGCGCGATATATCCGAATGAGCAATGTAACGAGGCACGATATAGCGAGGGGTTAGTGTATTTATATACATAGTTAGGTTTAAAAATGGTTGGATAACACTTAATGATTAAACTTGCTATTAGCGGGTGCAAGATAGAAAATTATTTTTTATAATAGACAACAACTTGTTTATAGCACCATAAACAATTGGTCCCTTGAATTGACCATGGACTTTTATGTTTGATCGTGCCTATAACAACTATTTTTAATTAAATCCTCAGTAATAATGCTAAACATATGTATGTGTTTATGTAATATCCAAAATGTGCTGGTCATAAAGTATTTTTTTTTAATAATTTTGTTTTCACAATTCAAAATAGTTTATTTGCCAAATGATTTGAAAAGTTGGCAAACTTGAAATTTCCAGAGATAACTTATTTAATCAATGTCAATTCTATAATTTTCCTTAATAATATGAGTACATCATTCATATTTAACTTGATTTCCAACACTTCACATTCAACCTTATTTACAATATTACTCCTTTACAACATCATAAACATTGTAGCCCCTTGAATGACTACATATAACCGGGATATATTGTAGTTACTTTTAAAACATAAGTACACAAATTAAAATACTATAGTATTTATAAATAGTTAAGTTTAAAAAAGTTTTAGTAACTCTTCATGATCTAACATTTGTTGTTAGCGGAGTGTGGCAAGATACAAAATCATTTATTATATTTATGAAAAAAGTGTTGACCAACAGAAGATAGGCCGGAAATATTTTTCTTGGAAAAAGGCATCCTTTGTTGCTTATAACATAAGACACTCGACTAAAACAATGTGATTTTTAACACATCACTTTGTAACTCCATATTGCATTATACACAAAAATGTATCAAATCAGAAAGAAAAAAATTTTAAGGGAAATATTCAGTATGAAGCAGTCATAAATTATCCTTCAGTATAAAAATACTTTCAGAAAGTTAAAAATAAATAAATTTTCAGCTAAAAAATTTAACTTGTGCAGCGAAAGACAGTTTACACTTAATCCAATTTAATAATATCTGTTAAAATTTACTATTAAAAAAACTTAAAAACATGCAAGAACACGATGACCCTCAAACAACATCTTTTATAGAACTAAACCATTGATACCTACAACCAAAGATCAAAGCTGAAGTTAGTTATCAGATATTCTACCAAACCAATTCAGCGTTAAAAGTTTAAAGCAAATGAAGAGTACGGGGGAAAACCCCTTCATAGACTAAATATCCCTCCGTATCATGCCTCTTTGGCCATATAGATGGTAAACCAGTGTAAGGAAACTGATTTATCACACAGTTCCTCTCACAAAGCAACCCTGAAACCCTTTTACCAATAAAAGAACCAAGGGTAAAACCAGTTTATTGATGCCAATATCCAATAAGCACACCTGAATAAAGGAAGATTCCTAGTTAAACAAGGATTTCTTCCCAAGTACTCTTCAAATTTCAAAGCAATTGACATCCATTTAAATGGACATCAGTAAGTAGCCTTGTGCCAAAAGATGCTACTGCAACCCTCTTGCCTTCCAGGCTACAACCTCGAGGCACACGACAACAACAATCTCAGCAAGTTCAATCATCCAAAACCCAACAAATCACTCACCAGTGGTAGTAACAACCTGCGATGTATTCCCAGCTGCGGCAGCTGAAGCAGCCGCCTTCTGCTTGAGCATGGTCCAGTCAAAGGTGTAGTCGTACTGGTGGTTGAGGGTTCGGAACAGGATTCGGAACAGCTGCCGGAGGTACATGTAGTCAGGGACCTCCTCGAAGCGGATGCCGCGGCAGTAGTTCAGGTACATCGCGAACTCGGCGGGGAAGGTCTGGGAAAGCAAAAGACTACGGTTAGCAGGATTCATGAGCTTCTTTGGTTTGTTTGTTTGAATTATTGCCGCACTAGCAGGGTTCCCATTAAGTCTCGCCTTAAGAAATAGTAGCAATAGTCTACTCAAATGTGAAAAATAGTCCCCTCAAATACGTAAAATGGTCTTCAAATTAAAAATAAATCCCTTCCATATACAAAGTAGTAACTAAAATGATGTTTGTCATAAAAATGGTAATAGGGTAGCTTTTTTCAGAAATCATAAATAAAAGCAGAAAATACTCAGAAATTTTTTTTCAAAAAAATACCTTTGCAAATCAAAGCAAAGGATCCTGAAGAGCATAGGTGCCACTAGAGCTACACGAGGGCTATTGAGTTTGTATGGGTTAATGTTGTACTACACAAGGGCTACTGGAAACAGCTTTGTAACTTGGATCCATGCTCATTTAGCTGGCACACAACCACAAGGCAACATCATAGCAACATTGTACGCAGCATCGGGACTTCACATTTAATGAGTATGTGTGACCCAGTGTACTCAGATTACTTATGCTGGATTTGTTCTTCATTTTTTTTTTTAACCCATGCAGTTGGCAACATTTGGCTAGAAAATTTTCGACACAAAAATTAGCTTTCCGTTTAAATTTATTTAAATAGTTGAAATATAAAACAAATAAAGACTGAACGATTTATGTAAGGCAAATTAAGTTTAACAAAAAACAAATGAAATAACTTAAAGCTAACGATTTCATTTGGAGAGGAATGAGTTAGTTGTTTACAAAGTCACAATTTATGAGTTAATTATTCATGAACTTTTCCTGTATCCAAAGATAAGCAGAGGATTGGTTAAACTATACATTATGAACTTAGTATGATCCACCACAAAATCCATCCTCAGACTAAGAACCAATCACTACAGAGGCATGAAAATAGACAAAAATGGCAGGAAGATGTATAGAAACTGCGACAACTGCCAAGATACGCAACTCACACCTAACCATTTTTTTTAATGCCCGGCAATGAGTACCAATTTGAGAGACATTGGAGTTCTGCTATCATTAATAGATCTTTATAACATTACTATCCAAAAAATTGCAGACACAGTTATCAAAACACATGGTTTCATTTAGCTTAACATTCACATTTCGTTAACATCATAGGCACGACAAAAAAATGAACTTAGTAACTATACATCACGAACTACCACCAGTGCTTACCTTACACAAAACTTCAACATTGGTGGACATTTTCTTTTCGCTGATCTTCTCGTACTTCTGCTTTTTGGTGGCAGCCTTCAGCCCTTGCCATGGTAAACTTCCTCGGTTGAAGTACATCAGGACGTAGCCAAGGGACTCCATGTCATCTCTCCGACTAAAAGAAACAAATGCTCAGAAATTTCACAAATTTAGATGTAAAGTACACTTAGTTTAATTGGTGATTTTCATGTGTAAGTTATCAGTGATAAAAAAAATACTGAAATAAGATAGCAACATTAAATCATGCAAGGGACATAAGAGCACTTACACTTCAATTCAACAAAGGTACTCAAAAGATTAAGCGTCATTAGTACATTTAAAATGCTGAAATTTCTTGAATATATGGATATCAATTTTACAAAACTTCAGCCATGCAAACTTATCAAATCAAAATATTAAACATAAAACAGCTTTACAAAGCATAAAGCTAGATGGTAGATCTAACTTACCTGTAAACAGAGCAATTATAACAAATTCAGATAAAACCCATAATTGAGAAAAACTCTCCTCTTGGCAAAAATACAACAACTATATAAGTTTAAGAAGTTGTAGTTTTGGATAAATCGAATAATTAATTAAAAGTAATGAAAAAATACAAGATTAATTACTCTATTAGTTACTTATTAAAAATATTTTAAAAACTAAGAAAATCTGGGTATTATTGCACAAGTTTACAAAAACACATAAAATATACGCTGAACGATTTGCACAAAATTTGTTAAGTATTTGATTAGGAATCTGAATATATAAACAAAATTGTAAATTATACAAAAAGCCATTCTAAATGTAAAACATTTTGTTGTAAATTACACTTTGAACCACTTTTTATAGTCAGAATCCAATAGTACAAGAATAATTGAATTTAAACATTTTTATCCTTTAATGGTAAATTTTAAAAGAACGGGCAACTCAAGGTTATCAAACAACTCTGACTATTTTTTTTGGCTTATCTTAAAAAACATAACACTTTGATAACTCTTAGTTCCTAGTTCAATTTTAAAAAATTACATCAGGAAATTCCTATTTAATAAATTAATTATTTGAGAAATATCCTAGAATACCAATTTGTGCGAAATTTATCTATGTTGTGTTGAGACTAATTATCAAAAATATAAAATCAAATGTAAATATATACCTAATATGTATGTAAAATAAGTCGACAGGGAAACTTTGGATAAAATTAAGTCGTTTTTATTTAGCTGCTAGACATTGTGGTAAATGATAAATTGGGAAGTCGACGGTAGATTGGGACGGAATTCTCACAAAAACGGCGAAGAATCTTGCCAACGAAGCTCTTCTGACAAACAGAGGCTCAGATTTTTATGAGAAAGTTTGAAAAGGCCAAGTTTAAAATGTGATGACTAAACAAACAGTTTCTGTGGGAACTATTAATGAAGGCGACTGTTTGTCGCCAAAAGGGTGCAGTTGGGATGTTAAAAAATACTAAGTGATATTAAGGATGTGAAAAATTTCATTTAAGTTAGTAAGTTTAATTAGGGTTAAAAATATAAGATTTTGAGAGGTTTTAAGTCATAATATGTATTTTGAGAGGTTTTAATTTAATAATATGTCATATATATTATAACTACAAAAATCAGTGTACCTTTGTTCAATGCCCAGATGAGCATTAATGCTGGCATAACGAGCAGTTCCAGTCAAATTCTTGTCTTCACGGTAGGGAATGTGCTGGCGGGTTCGGTTATCTCTATATTTCTTGGCTAATCCAAAATCAATCAAGAATAGCTAAGGGCAAAAAGAAATTATTTGGTTCAGTTAACTTGAATTTTATGATAAAATAATTTTAAGTTAATTTTATTGTTTATTTGGTAAAACTTTTTGTAATTTTTTTAATAACAGAATTTCAGGAAATCATAATTTGTTTTTACAGATATTTTAAAGAGGTGATCTTACAACTATTTAGATAACTTTGAAATTTATGGTAATTGCGAGAAAAACTAGTGCAAAAATTATGGGGAAAAAACACTTGACTAACTCTCAAAAGGTTAAGAAAAAACATATCGAACAAATTACTAAAAGTTATTAGTTAAATTAGAGTAGCTTTTCATGACAAAGATCAGTGGAGACATTTACTTAGGAACTGACACATCTTTGTCTCCCCTAGTAGAGCCACACTAACAAAAATGCAGGGCCCTATTACCGCATGGGCACACGGGGCCTGTGCCCAGGGCCCCCCGATTTTAAGGGGCCCCCAAAAAGTCGAATTCAAGATTTTTTTTATGTGTGAAGAATACAGAAATAGCCCAAATATAAGTAAAAATGTACTCATGGTCTTTCCAAATCTGCGTTTTTTAAAGTGATCATCCGTTTAATAACCCTCGTGTGGCTTTAATTGGACTTAAATTCAAACAAACCAAACAAGAACGTGTTGCAATCTCGTTTCATTCGCCAACAGAAAAGCACCACGTCTTTAGTAATTTTTCGTTGAAGTTTTGGCAACACTGTGACTCAGCTTGTTCTTGTTTATTGATGGTTTATTGTTTACTACTACTCCCCTTCAGGGAAATGTCTAAATTGTGGAGGTGGAGACAGATGTTGCCATCTGTCAACAGATGGCAGCATCAGTCATATGTGTTTGTGTGTGTCCTGTGTTTGCCCTACTTGACGATGGTTTATAAGGGGGGGTCCTTGCGACCAGCCACACAAGCCTGAAAATATATGTAAACCAAACCAATCCAAAACCAATTGTTTACTACTTTTACCGCTCAATCCATTTTCAGCTAAATAACACATTTACTTTTTTGAATTTGAAATTATTTTGATTTAAATTGAGAGTTCTAAAATTTCTTGGCTCCTTGGAAAATGGCTGCAAGAAATTATGCCTCTGGGTGTGATAAACGGAAATTGAAGAAGAGAAAAGAATTGTGGGAAAAGAAATTGGCTGGTTCCTTAGAAAAATATACAGTTTGTCTTGATCAATGTACTAATAATGAACAAACTAGTGACTGTAACGAGCCCTCTCCAAAGAAATTAAACAGTGAGAATTTAGAACAGAACAATAATCAGAATAATAATTGCAGTGAAGCTCTTAACCCTCCCATTCCTAAAATAAACTCTGACAATAGTTTAAATATAAGGAATGATTGCGATATTTCTAATGGCACTTGCGTTGCTTCCCAATGTTTTGACTCTGATCCAGCAATGTGGATTTCAATTAGCAGTGAAATGATAGATCACTTCATCAACAATCCCCCACCCCAGAATATGACTATGCTAAATTACACAGAGAAAAATTACGGCGATAAAAAAAGATCGCTTACAGAAGCACACTTTTATTATGTGAAGCAAAACAAAGAGAAGGTCATCAGAAAGTGGTTGGTTTTGTCAGCATCAGAAAAAAAACTGTTCTGTTGGGTGTGTAAGTTATTTACTGTTTCATCAACAGGGCAGTTAATAACAGGATTCAGTGACTGGAAACATGTAGGTGTCCGCCTTTCTGAACATGAAAACTCTGTACCTCATAGACAGGCTATAATGCAGATGTCTCAGCGAATGAATTCATCACAGAGAATCGACTGTTCTCTTGTTAAACAGCTAGAAGAAGAGACTAACTATTGGGTTGCTGTTCTTAATCGAGTTGTTGCAGTTGTGAAGTTTTTATCAATGCGTGCTTTACCATTTTTTGGCAATGATTAAACTATTGGATCTCGGCATAATGGTAATTTCTTAGGATGTTTAGAACTTATTGCAGAGTTTGACCCTTTTCTGAAAGGTCATTTACAGAAATTCGGAAACCCAGGCAAGGGGAATGTTAATTATTTATCGTCAACATCCATAAATGAGTTCATTGAAATAATGTCTAAGGAAGTCATGAAGGAGGTAATTAAAGAGATTTTATCTGCTAAATATTTTTCAGTCATTGTTGATTCCACACCTGATATCACACATCTTGATCAATTGTGTTTTGTTGTTCGATATGTGATTGAAGCTCAGCCAATAGAGCGTTTCATAAGTTTTATCCCTATGTACAGCCATAAATCACAAGACTTAGCGGCACTTATTTTGAACACTTTGCATGAATTTGGCATTGACATCTTAAATTGCAGGGGGCAAAGTTACGACAATGCCAGCAATTTGGCAGGTAAATATTCTGGAGTTCAAGCACGCATAAAGGCTGCTTGCCCTGTAGCAGACTTTGTTCCGTGTGCAGCACACTCTCGGAATTTAGTTGGGGTAAATGCTGTAGAAGCTTGCAGTGGTGCAATTCAGTTTTTTATGCTTATAAAAAAGGTGTACAATTTTTTTTCAGCTTCAACCCATCGTTGGCAATGCCTCAATGAATCAATAAAAGATAATGGTGGTAATTTAACCTTGAAGAATTGTTCAACTACTAGGTGGTGTGCAGATTCTCAAGCAGTCAAATCAATGAGGCAAAATTATGCATCTGTCTTAAGCACTCTCTCTGCATTAGCTTCAAGTAACGAAGAAAATCAAACAACGATAGCTGAAGCTATTAGTTTGAAGAAAAAACTTAACAAATTTGAAACCGTACTTAGTATTGTGATATGGGATACTCTTTTACAGAGACTTAATGCAACAAGTATCGAACTGCAGAAACCATCTTTAAATTTATGCCAGGTTGTACCTCTGTATGAATCATTAGTTCATTTTACACAGTTTGTGAGAGATAATTTTTCCTTATATGAAGAAATGGCAAAAGAAATCTGTGAAAAACCTGAATACGAAATTACTCGCTTAAAAAAAGTACCAAAGAGCAAAGATCCCCATGCAATTGATGCTCCTGAGTTGCATATGACGGCACGTCAAAACTACATACGAAACACCCATTATGCTATATGTGATTCATTGATTTCCCATTTAAATAAACGAAAAACACCATATCAGGATATCATAGAAAAGTTTGAATGCATCTTGACAATTTCGGATTCTACTGTCACAAAGAACTCATCACAATTGCCCAAATCTTACCCCTCTGATATTGCCACTAGCTTTCCTGATGAGCTCCAGCAATTTTCTTCTCTAGTTGTAAACGGTGAGTCGGCAACTGAAATGTTGCAAAAACTGAAGAAGTTGCGACTGGAGGACACTTTCCCCAATGTTGAAACAGCATTACGTATTCTACTTACATTACCAATATCAAACTGTTCAGGTGAACGATCATTTTCTTTACTTAAAAGATTAAAGTCATCGTTACGATCATCTATTTTGCAGGAAAAACTAAGTTCCTTGGCGTTGCTGTGCATTGAAGGAGATATAACACAAAAAATAGATTATAGTGACATAATCGCTGAATTTTCCAAAAGAAAAGCGAGAAAAATTCAATTCAATTAAAGTGGAAAAATTTATGTAATTGTGATGTTTTATTTATTTGACTATTTTATATATATAAAATCTTTTAACAAATACAGATTTTTCTGGGGGGCCCCAAAAATGTATGAGCCCAGGGCCCCGACTTATCATGATCGGGCCCTGCAAAAATGTCCAAGAATTCACTTACTTTATTACAATGGCGTCCAATACCCATAAGAAAATTATCTGGTTTTATGTCTCTATGGATGAAATTTTTATTGTGTACATATTCAATTCTTCCAATCATCTGAAAAGATTAAACATACATTAGAACAGGGTTAGAAAAATAAACTTGTCTTGTTTTCTTGTTTAAACCATATTTTTAAATCAGGTTTTTTTTAAAACTTCTCTGGTACTTAACTAGTTTGTGTATTTGCAGGACTCTAATGATATGTATATAAATTTTAAACTTTATTTTAAGGTTTACTTATCTAATAAATAGGATCCCCATATTTTTTTAATTTGACATTTTATTAATATAAAATTAGTTTTGGGGGAAAATATCCTTCAATTATTTTAATTTCCACATAGTCATACATAACAGCCGTTAAAATTTGTAATGGATGCCAATTGAACCATACACAGTATTATAACATTAATTTAAATAACTAAAGTTATAATGAAGAAATATTTTTTTCTAACTTTTTATACAATTATGATCAATGATCACTACAATTCAACATTTTAAACAAAAAACTAGGTTTGCAGCTTTTTTGACCTCAAGCTTATGCAATTTAGACTGCACTAGACCAAAAGAGGAAAAATGCATTCAACATTGGCTGTTTCTTTAGCAGTCAGAATGAGTTCAGCTTCACTAAAATACTAACGACATTCTTAGTTCTTATTCTTAAATATAAAGTAGTTACAAATAAAATTAATTAACAATTTTAAATTATAAATTAAAAAATGTTTTAACAAAATTCTGATAAAAAAATCTTTAAAATTTTTTTTTTTAAACCTTGCTGCCATGCCAACCCTGCATTATGAATTTCATTTTCTCAAGTTGCAGTGTTATTGAAAAAAAACTATTAAAGTGTGGAACACAGCATGAGATCCTCAAAGATTAATAAAGCAACAGGCTGTTGAATTTTAGATAAACCCTAGATGTTAAAATGTTAACTAAAATAAAAACTGTCGTCCCGGTATTTCATGCATGCTGTTGTTTAACTATAAATAACAACTACTTATTTAGCATGCATATTATTTTTCTATTATAATCAGTGAGTTGAAACACAACATACAATTCAGAAAAAATTAAAAAAAATATGAATGTTTTTGATTGCTTGTATGTTAAAAAAGAAATATACAATATGAATATGAAATGTTAAATATTTAGTTGAAACTTGTCTGTCATAGTACACAATGTTTGTTATATTCACTACACAATATACGACAACTTTGTGTACATTGTTTTAACTTCAAGATATTATCTACCTGATCTGCCAACATGAGCACTGTTTTCATAGTAAATCTTCTTGAACAGAAATTAAACAAATCTTCCAAACTAGGCCCTAATAAATCCATGACAAGTACATTGTAATCGCGCTCCTGTCCAAACCACCTGAAGAAAAGGAAAACAATTAGAAGGGCATTTTAACTTAACACAAGGCTTAAAAATAATCGTTAAGGGTCACAAAGCATTTGTACCAACAACAAAAAATACTGAAGTTTAAAAATTACTTAAGAAAACAGAAAAACCTTACTTCAAACCCTAAAGGGAATAGGTTTTTTAAGCAATTCATTATTTAACATATAAGCTATTTAAAATACTGAACACAATAAAAATATTTAGGAAAAAAAGCTATAAAAAAATAATAAGCATAGCAAAAGTTTGGTTTAAATTTCGCACTAAAGCTACAAGTATACATTCTTTCTAAGCTAGGAAAGTCTTAGAGTTGCAATATTTTGGATATCAGATGAAAAAATATTAACATCAAGTTTTAATTAAAATTTCAAGAAATTGTGGACCGTCATTAAAATATTGAAGATATAAGTCTTCAAAAAAGATTTTTAAAAAAAAGAATTCCTTAATTAAAGGGAACATTTTAGTAATTGATTCAGGTAAATTTTTCTTAAACCTAAGAAAAGAAATTTGTGTCTAAAATAATGGATGTAAAGTAAATAAAATATTCGAAATTCTAAGTAACAAAATCCTAAAATATTCTGTTTGCAGATAATGTTTTTTTTTTAAATTGTTTGTCCCTTCAAAGACGTAAGACCCAATATAAATTAATCTCTTACTGATTTTTTTTAAATAATAAACATTTTAAAAAAAACTGCAGCTTTAAATTATGAACTACCATAAGATTACAAAGACAACATCAGCTTCGCCTCCATTAAAATGATGATGCAACTCCAATTGGGATCGGCATTTATGCATTTTATATTTAAAATAAGTTAAAGGAGTTGCATCATCCAACATCCAACTTAATTGTTCTTTTGAGGAATATTTAACATCTTAGTATCAGGGCTCGAAAAAAAGCCCATCCTCGCGGTCAAAAATTCCCCCGAGGACAACGAATTTCTCGAATCCAACGTCCTCGTGGACGGCCATTTCCCTGTTAATGTTTGTGATACATTTTAAATTATTTCCTTAAAGAAATACTCTAGGTTACTTATTAGTAACCTAGTATTTCTATAAGTATATAAAACTTTTACCTAGTTTTACTATAATTATATTAAAAAAAAAACCAAATTAATAAAAATATCATTTTCTCTTTCATTTATATAAATTGCGAAATGAATTAGTAGTTTCTAGGATTACATTATGCAGTAATTAAAGAAATACTAGGAAACTATGTTTTTAATAAATAAGAGAAAATGATTATATTAATTTAGTTTTTTTTAATATAATTATAGTTTGACGATTCAGTTTCAACGGAGGACGGGCACATTGCTGGACAAGCCGTCCTCTAGGACGGGTAAAATTTCTGAGTTTTTTCGAGCCCTGTCTAGTACAGTAAAGTGATAAAATCAGCTTTTGAGCCTTTCCCCTCAGTTATTTTTTAAGCTTTAAACAATAGTACACATAAAAAAAAACCAAGAACAAAACTGCTTTCCAAACATTTCAGAATTCAAATATTCATACTCTTGAAGTCAGATAAAGCCCCATTAAGGAAACAACAAAATCTTCTACACAATTTCCTTATCTTTCAAAGAAACAAAAGAACTACATGTTTTCCTTTTCTTTGACATAAAACGCGAAGTTCTTTGCGGAAAGGGGAAGGCGATACTTTTAGAAATACATATAAAAAACTTTTTAATTGGACTTGTCAAATGAGAAACTAGAACAATGTCAATAAAGTGCTTAATGATATTCGTTTTTTATAGCTATTGAGGGCATTAGTTGTTAGAGAAAATAAAAGGGAAGCAGTTTTAGTTCAAGAGGTATTTACTATTTTTGGACGAAATTGTTAGTATTTATCTTTAGATAAAATTATCGAACTTAAATGTTTAACTTAGAATAATATTAACAATAATAACTATTTACCAAAACTTTCAATAGCCGCTTATAGATATTTAAAGCGATTGTTTCGACTGTCCGTTTTGCACGTGCTGGTTAAAAAAAATAATGGTCCGTCGGACGTGTAATATCTCGTGTTTAAACTTTTAAGTCCAAAGCTCTTTTCGTTTTTCAGCAATACATTTAGAAATCTAAAAAAGTTCTATGACAGCTACGCTTTGCACAAGAACAATTTTCACGAAAACCTTATGAAGCCCGACTCGCGTACTGCATAAAAACCTATAGCATAGCACAGTTCAAGCTATAGAGTGGTTTCACACTAACTCCCAATCCAATTGCATACTTGCATTGCCTTACATTTCATATTGGGTAATTGAACAAAAAAAAAAGGCTAAATGCTTAAGTCCGAATACAAAAAGTGAAAGTTTACGATCTCCAAAACAAAGAACCTTAAACGGGTCAAACGGGCTCTTATTCACACTTTCTTTTGAATAAATACCGCGGCAAACGATTTATTCTCGCTATTCAGGTCAACAGATGGACGTTGTACACGCCGCGTTACAACACCCTCATCTGTATACGCAATACCTCCTATCTGTTCAGAACCCGATTGGTGTACCTTCCATTGACTCAACACAGCAGATAAACCTCTCTGTCTCTGAGCTGAGGTAAAGAAATGTAAATGCATGCCCTCATCGCCAGCTTAGTATATCTGCTTCTGCGTCACCGCTTCCGAAACGGTTCCGTGTTTTGTGTGTTTACCAAAAAGACACTACGCGGTAGACCAGATATGACGTGTAATGAGTCAAAACAATAGGGAAAAAAGCAAACAGCTAATGCTATCTCCGGACAGGACAGAACCGACGGAGATTTGTCGCGAATTATAAACACAAGAATATACATCCAGGCACGTGATGTACATTGCAGAACACAATGCCTGAGTATGGGCGTTGCGGCGACCTACTAAGGCATTAGGCCTGAGAGAGATCAGGTAAGGGAAAGAAACAAAAGGTACAGAACAGAATAAAAGAAGCGAACTTCACTTCCATGCATGGTCGGTTACTAGAGGCCACTTTTTTTCTGAGTTCCGGCACACTACGCCGACGCTGGCATTACGTAATGTTAAACGCAGAAGAAAAAGTAAACGTCTTGGCTTCATTGTGTACGCGCCCGATAAAAAATACTTCTTTTTCCCCCTTTCGCTTAGGCTGACCTCGGTCGATATTATGCAGGGATGAGGTCAAAGCGAGAAGGTAATCTTTTTTATTTCTCTTTTGTATATCCGTAGTCAGCCAGCAGGATCTAGGAATTTTCGAGACCGCTTCCGTGACCTGGAACACGTATAAATGTTCCAACTTGCAGTTGCAAACAATTGTTTGGGATGATATTATGTATAAGTAAATGATAGGTAGGTGAAAACAGGTAAAAACAAGTATTTTAAATAGAACCAGTTTAATAACAAGTAACGTGAAAGGTCAAAAATACATACTGAAATCTTTTTTTAAAAAAATAATAACAAAATGTGGTCACAAAGTCAACTTATTAACAAAGAACCCGAAAATGAGGTATAATTCACATCGTTCCATTATCAGCATTTGTTCAATCTTATATGTGGGCCATTAACTTTTGTTTTTCTTTGCCTCACTGTCACCTAGTATCCTTGCAAGCAGTGACTCATATGGGCACGTCCAACTTAGCCCTACGCCTTCAGTCAACCTTTCTGTGCTATTTACCGCAAATAGAATCCGCCCTTTCTGTAATTGAAGAGTTGATAATCAAAAGATTGAATGGGGAAAAGAAAGTAGTCTCCCTACTCTACTTTTGGCTAACTCATAAACCAACGCCGGTAACAGTCCACTTACAAATGAAGCCTAAATGAGCCCTTCTACGATTGATAACCAAATATATATTAATTGTTGCTTTGAAACCCAATATTATCAGACAGTTTGGAATTAACGTGTTAGTAGATATTCGCTAAAATTATTAAACTATATACCTACAGTACCCCAACACGAAAATACGATTAAAAATATACCTATAATTTCAAGAGAGAAGATGTTCTAAAGACCAACAACGGTTACTCCCCGACAATTACATAAAAGGGCAACGCGAAATCAAATGATGTTTCCACTTGATAGAATTATTGTTAAGAATGACCAACTGGTATTGCACAATTTAGCAACAATCTATCCAAAGCCAATAGAATGTTTGTACAACCATCGATGATATCTTGAAAGGATGAACCGACCGAGAAAATGAAAAGCTCTCAAGTGTAATTAGCCATGCATCGCTGGAAAGACGATTGTTACTCATTTGAAAAAGAGACGGTGAAGACATAAACGAAAACTTCTTTATCACATATCCTTGGAAATGAAAAGAGCAGCATGTTATGACTCTAATAAGAATAATAGTATGTAGCATTAAAACTTCTCACAAGTTTTCCAGGGCCAAAGAAAATAATTCAAACAGTCAAAGAGTTCTCAATTTTTCTTTAAAATGCATTGTGCGGAGTGATTTTCCAGAAACCGTCAAGAAATAAAAAAAAAATTCATAGGCATAAAAAACCTTACAGCACCAATATTTTTTAATACATTATTAAAAGTAGTATACGAGGGTTTTTTAAGAAGAATTGCACTATATAAAATTGTGAAACTTCATATTTCATTTTAACTAAAGCTGCATTAAAAAAAAACATTGAAACAATATCCATCAAAGCTAAATAAAAACAAGTGCACGCACATACACTTGCTAAAACGAACGCAAATATTATGCAACTCATTTCCTCATTCGGAAGACAATAAAGTAATCTCCTGAAGAAAAATGAAGAAACTGGAACTGAATCCCAATGGCCTTTGAAAGATTTGTAGTATGCTTGACCTTTTCTCCATTCGACGTGGTAATTGAAAACCGGGAAATTGGCCGTGGTTTTTTTACGGATGTTTTTAATTTGTCTACAAAGTGGTGGCAGAAAAATTTGATTCAAAATGAGAAGATTAATCTAACTAATTTTATGGTAAGGTGCTCATGCGGATCTGAATTCGCACGGAAACGGGTATGTGGGAAACAAAAAAGTGAGACGAAATTCTGTTCCACGCGTAATTTCTGATAATCACCGTATCAGTCTCAATATCGAAGGGAAAAATTGCGTAAAAATTGGATGTCTTGGCACTTTTCATGACATACTGTCACTTTATGCATACCTCGGAAGTAGTTTATTCAGTAATAATTTATACCAAACAATTTAGCCGTCATTTAAGTAGCGTTTTTTCGAAATGCCAACCATAGAGGAGGAAGGAGGTGAAACGTGAGCCGATTTCCCTATGAAAATAGCATTGCACATTTTTGTACGTAAAGGATTTATGCCGAAATTTCCAATTAGTTTTATATGCAAGTTGATTGAAATTAAAACATTGATTTTTTTTATTTAACTAAATTCTTTATTCAATTCGTCGGATTTACTCAACTTGATTCAATTTTCTTTACTAATCAATATTAAAAAAATGGAGGAATATTTTTGCAGTAACGGAAAGTTTGTATTTTTAAAACAAATTTCATCACAGTAAACTATACTTGTCTGTTTCCTTCTCCGCCAGGTTATGTACAGAGTACAGACTATGTCAAAGGTAGTCCAAATTATGCGTTATGTTGGGCACCAAAGGAAAATTCCGTCCCTTTCAACGTTCTTCGAAAATTCAAAAAACAAAATATACTCGGGGGATAAGGAGCTAAATGTGGTGACAAAAAAGTAGCAGTCCAAAACACGTGGTCCCATTGACACAACATTTATCTCAGCTAAAAATATTGGACAAGTTTATCGGTCTTCCACGGGTAGGTATGTTAAGTTGCCTGTCAACCAACTAACTGGCAGTCAGCCACAAGGTCCTCTGTGTCTTGCCAACTGAAATTCTTGGGTGTCGTAGGAGTAAACAACGATTGTCCACTAAAAACAAGCTGCAAAATACATGAAGACAAGGAAATTCAAAATTTTTAAAGAAGGTGATGAAGTTCGGAAACGTTTACATTTATAATAAAAAGCAAAACATGTGAACGTAAGGCTACCTGAGAAATTGAATAAGAAATGTGCATTTGAAAAATAGATGATTTGAAAGGGGAAAATCTAAATTCCTCTACTGTTTAAGATATTGAAATTTTTTTTAAATTAAAGTTATTCCGAATTAAAAATATATAGTATTTCAAATTTCCCAAATCTAATCATTAAAACATTCGGTGTGAATTCTAAGCAGTGAATGCACCATTCGAAAACAAAGAAAAACACCGATTAACATGATTTAATTTTCATGTTTTAAGTGGGAAAAAAAATAGAAAATATGACAAGAAAAAATAGATTGCCATATGCAATATAAAATCTCCTCACACCCGAAAAAAATCCACACATATATTCTTTATATAAACATACTTTTCAAACAATTATAAGAATGTTTTGCAAGCAATTTTGAAAAAAAGTAAACGTTTAGCATTGCTGATGAGTGATGGGCACATCGATTTAGTAAAATTAGAGATTTTAAGCAATAAAAAATATTTTTTTTGTGTGCTACGAATAAACGACTTCTATAGGTCGGCAGTTATTTTGACGATGCCGGAACCGAACCTGGGATCTTTCGCACTCTAGCAGAGTGCCTAACTGACTGGACTCCCCAGTACCAGAACAGTTGTACGACTTTCGAACATTCTATACTGTATAAAAGAACGAGACAGTGTCAAGATTTTTTTTAAATTAAATTAAGTTGTAAAGTAAATTCTTCGAAAGGTCCACGTAAGACGTAAGTTTCACTCTAGTGCGAAGACGATTAAAGTAAATCAAAATCCAACACCAAATTGAGCATGAACGCAGAAAAAAAAACACATTTTAAACATTTTATCAGAGAAGTGGACTTCAGAAACTGGTTCTAAATCTACAGAACAACTTTTCCATCATGGAGTCAAAGATCCATTGTTTTTATTCTCTCCGCCCCGTTTCAAACACTTCGAGGAAGGAAAAAAAAGTTGGAACTTTTTATAACATCGACGAAGATAGATAAAAAGTTGTTGTTTTTTTGGTTCACGGAAAACTACACAAGCAGGTCCATTATTTGCAAGGACCACCGGGCTCCAGCCATGCGGGCTCCGTAATGGGAAAGATCCAAGTTTAATACTTATGGGAAAATGTACAGAAATTTGTTCGTCGAAAATCTACGATATTACAAACATTTGCACAAGTACATGTGATTCATATACATATTGCTATTTTTATGCTTGCTTTTCATCTCTCATTACTTTCTAATTATTTAACAATTTACTATTGTATTTGAGCCATGCTTAAATTTTCACAATTATCAATTCGATATTGTGTACAAATATTATTTAATATTGCCAATTGGAAAAGAGTGGATAACAAAATTAAAAAAAAAATAATGAATTGATTTCTGTAGGTTTTCCTTTAGAGTGGATTTGATAGCTTGGTTCTCATCGGGACAAATTTTGCAGTTACAACGTTTAAT
Organism: Hylyphantes graminicola; assembly: GCA_023701765.1. NCBI lineage: Eukaryota > Metazoa > Arthropoda > Arachnida > Araneae > Linyphiidae > Hylyphantes > Hylyphantes graminicola. Next base: position 24,620,093 of record CM043118.1, on the reverse strand, counting down.
AGCAGAAAATTTTAACTATAATTAGTAAATCTCAATTTTAATATTAATTCTAACTCTCCCACCTGTTGGTAACAGCTTGTGAGGGGGGATGTGTGATATATCGCAAAATTCTCTATAAAATTATAATATTAACCACTCAAATAATTGTTCTTTCTTAATAAACTCTCAGTTAATTTCTTTCCTATCTATAAAACAGTTCCCACGTTTTAATTCGCGTCGCTACATTCTTTTCCATAGAAATTGCAGACGCAGCAGAAATTGTTTTGACTTCTGATCCACTCTTCTCACAATCATTAAAAATAGAGACACTTCTTAATTAGACTTTGAGATGTGAGGTTCTGTGTGCTTCCTTCTGGGTCCTCCTAGCCGTAAAGGCCTCTTTAATACTTCAAATATTCAATATGAAATAATAAGATCATAGTTGGACGTCCAATCTGCCTTCATTTCCGACGTTAACTAAGTTTTCTCCTATGAAGTAGAAGTTATTCTATTTCATACACATATTCATGAAAGTAGATTGCATAACTTTTTTAAGAAGAGGAAAATTGAATATGTTTTTCTTAATTTTTATATAAAAAAATTAGTTAGCATGATAATGATATTTACAAGACAACATTAACACAATGATATTTTGCAAGACAAATGTTCTTTGAAAACAAACCGTTATGGTTATTTATTAAATATTTTTTAAAGCTAAAAATAAAAACTAAATGACGAAATAACGCTTCGAGAACCTAACGGGTAACTTCCGGTAACAACGGAAATTTGAAAGTTTAATGCACTTTATTTTAACAAGAGAAGCGTCATTTTTGAAAGATAAGGTTTGAACATAAGATAAGCAAACTAATTTATCTAAATCATACGTTATCTACTTATATGAAGAAGTACTGAAATTAGAGGATTTTTTTTTTTAATTTTTAAGATTATATGGATATTAACAGTGTTTTAACTATAATAAAAAAGAATAGATAGCCAGCTTTATAAACCTGGCGTTGCACGGGACTATTTTCCACATCCAAACACTCAATTGGGCAGGTTCAAAGTTATATTTACAAAAATAAAGATGTTGATATAAAACAAACAAAAACAAAAGCTGTACACGAGCGTATATCACCAAAAGCCACCCCGTCATCCCAAAAACAGGTCGAATGATAGATGCTGACCCATTTCTGATCGATATCGTCTTCCTTCTCTCATTAAAACAGATTTGTTGGGTGACCAGAATCGTAACTGACACATTTTGTCTATCAAATGGGAGTTATAAAGCTGTGAATATTTGTATTGTATTTACTGTAGGCCCTTCATCTGCAATTCTGACCACATTAATAGGTAATATGTGATGCAATTAGGTAAAACCACTGATTAAACTTGAATGATGGTTAAGCAATAGTTTTCTTAATCGAACCTAATCTATTCTCAAACCAAGAAATAATTCATTTTTAAAATGCAAAATTTTTTGCAATAGAAAAAGGCCTACTTCAACTTACTTTAAAAAATAATTGCTACAAATTTTATTCGAGTTATAACTTATTTTAAATTAGTTTTAATATTGCTGCAAAGGTCCCCTCTATAAAGCTCTCCTTAAGAATAAAGTTTGTTGACTTGAACTTGATGTGTACAAATAATACGACACAGAAAAAAGCCTTGAGTATCGAGAATTACATTCTTGAAGCTATTACGATTAGCATCATCTCAGCAATATTTTGCCAACATTTAATCGAACATCAGTTACATCTCTGTCGTGCCAACTAAATGTAGCTCTAAAACTAAAATGTAGCGTTCCTTCGCAGAAGAGGATGCCAGAGAGAATAATATCAAGGAACAAAAAGGACACGAATTTGTTTACTCATCTGGAACCGCCCGCGTGATGCAGAGCGGCAAAGATGGCCGCTTCGCACGAATCTGGTGGTCACATTCGAAATTCGAACACTTTCGCCACCGTGGCAACGCAAATAGTACGGAAAAAAGAGGGCTGCTTGCAATGACATTCGAGATTTACTGCCGTGGTGTGTCTGCTGAACAGGTATGAAAGGCAGTTAAAAGAAAATACAGCCGTTCTGGGCTGACTGACGGACTTGCGCAAAATGTCATCTACATGACATACTTATATGACTTAAAGCTTACAATACCAGATTTGAGAAAAAAAGGAAATCATAAGATGTAAAGTTAATATGTACTGTGTAGGTTGGGAATTTATTTAATGCCACCGTCATAACAAAATAAAGGATATCTTGATTTTACACGCTATAAGCAAAGCAACAAAGATTAACTAAACGTTAAGTTTATTTGAGTAAAAGTATGGCTTTAGGTTTTTTATTAATTATATTGCGAAGCAATAAAAAAAAAAACACCGTAATTCAAATATGATACTCAACAAAGTCGACGATAATATAAAAAGAAGTTTGGAAAGTTTGAAGTCAAGTACCATTTGGAAAATAATTTGAAATAAAATTGCTTATACAAAGAACTGTGAATGCAATTCAAAGGTACTTTTTTTGCTTCGATTGTTCGCTAATGCCCAAATTCCAATTAAGCTACACAGGAGCTGGGGAGCCCAGTTGATTAAGACCTAGCATGCGGTAGGTCCCAGGTTCGGGTCCGGGCATGGCCTAAATAACTGCCGACCTATATAAACGACCCATGCAGCCAAAAAAAAAATGTCCGACGAATAATACACCGTGTACGGGAGTGCACATTAAATATGCTCCAAAGTCCCAATACTGCGTACGATGACGCCTTTATCGGTTACGTTGGGTACCTACTCAGGTGTCGGCTCGTCACTTGACTGTGGCTCTAAAATAAGACCAATAGCCCTCGTATAGCTCTAGTGCGACGATAATTCAAACTGACCTAACTTACCAATTAAGCTACACAAAAGCAAAACAGAAAGGTCAATGCCATTCAACTAAAATTACCAATGAAAAAAATCCTTTGAACACCACTCCGCACTAATCGTGTCAAACACACGATTGCTAATTTTATAATGTAGTTTGGGGGATTATCATTACTCGCCCTACCTTTCCAACACAAATAACTTTTTCCGAAGCAGCAAATACAACCAAGAAGATGGTCATTATCCGTCTCAATATCAATTCTTCGTTCGGTTGGGAACTGGTTTCAATGGTAATGATAAGTGCCATGGTCCAACTACTTTCTGCATAGTTAGGGAAGAGGGAAACCCTCTTCGTATATGAAAGGGTTCACAATACAAGTGAACCAAGTCCAATTTTTGTCAGTTTCGAGTTAGCAGCACAATTGCATGCACTATGTAGAATTTCAGTGCAATGATAAAAAAAAAAAGTCCGAGTTTAGAAAACACCCGCTAAGCAGCAGCAAGCTGTGGTGTGAAGGGGTAATTTTGTTATACACTCCGTGCCAACCAAACTTGGGTAATAACAAAGGGTCAAAAAGGTAGTGGGGGAAGCATGGTTGGCCCGTTAGTTGGAAACTCTTGTGAGGTAATATTTACATACAAAATGATCTGAATACAATTTAACCAAAACACACTTCTTGTCATTCAGATAAAATTGCCAAATAGTCTCAAATAATATTCAAATCTGTTAGACCTTAAACGAAATTAAAATGTTTTAAACATGTTTTCTGGATGGATTCACAAATAATTTATGGAACTCTTTAACATCCGCGGAAGGATCTTCTCCATAGCATATTTCTATTTACCCAACTTAGGTTGGCAAGGAGTGTAGAGCTTTAACTTCAAACCTCAGTAGCACAAAGAAACTGTTTCACAGACTTGGTTCACTAGTATTCTGAGCCCTCCATTAACAAAAAAAGGTCCTTCTCCACGAAATGATTACAGGTTTTAAGAAAATAGTCTGCGATCACTTTTCGGTCACGTAAATCCCCAATCCCGTTGTTGGCGAAATGTCCATTCGCATCGTGGAAAACAACAATCCATTTTACTATCACTTGGGCAAAAAAAGAAATGAATACATTTGATAACAAAAAGGCAGTGTTATTTACTCTTCGACAATTAGGTCAAAATTATCAAAATCTGGTATATTCGCTAAAGCCGATAATAATTCATCTATCTATACTGGATTAAAACACACTGAAATGTCAGGGGAGGAAAATCAAAGTAATCTTCTAGTAATTCATTCTTGGAATAACAAAATTATATGATAAAAAAAACTTAAACTACACGAGTACACGGGTTCAATGAAATTACGTATTCTGCTTTAGCTTTTGTAGTTGTAAACAACTTCAGCCCTTTCTCTCTAACTAAAGTAACACCTAAATAATTATAAAATAAGGAAGTGAGATCATTGAATAGAGCAAAGGAAAGGAAGAGATTAAGGAAGAGATTGATTGCATGATATAATAGTATTCAAGATATTTTACATAAAATCTTATCTTGTGAACCTAATGTTTTAAATGATGGGTGAGAACGGGTGGTTCTATTGTTTATTTGCATGAAACCGTCAAATGATTTTAATAATATACTATTAAAACAAGTCATTCCTGAACAAGTCATTCCTGACCCCGAAGTTCACTCGTAACTGGAATATCGAGATCACAAACAAATCTCATCTTTGACTACCCTTCAATTTTAGATTGATCTTATTAACTTACCACCCAACTTCCTTATTTCAAATCATCTAAATAATAAAACTCAACTTGAAGGGGGAAAACACGATCAAGAAACGATCGAACGGTCGGTCAAGAAAAAGTGCTTTTAAACACACCATCGATAAAACTAATTGCATGCCAAATTTATCCTGGGGTGCAAATCAAGTTCATTGTTGACATCCCATTTCATGGATACAATTGTTATTCAATCAAGAAAGGAAGCAAAAAGCCAACGAAAGGGTTGATGTCTGACATGAAAAAAAAGTACTTCCCCGGGACGGTGATGTCCCAAGGGCAGTCCACCAGAGAATAGAAAAGGATTAAACAAATCATGAAAAAGAAACAAGTGGCGCGAGGATTCTTACAGCCTCGAACTCTTCAATAATTAACCTTGATTGCAGGGCTGAATGACCTCGCACACGGCAACTCATTCGGCGATGGCATCATTCACTATCACCTGCTCGGGGATTTTTTTGTGTCCAAGGATCAGCAGAATCGTCGTTTTTCTGATGGTCGCAACAAAGGGCATAGATCCAGACGCAACAGAGTGGTTATGTAAATGAAACAATATTATTGAATAATATTTAACACGACGTCTAAGGAATATGTACAAAAGGAAAGGCCCGATGGCGACAATGTTAGATACTAAAAAGGTACAAATCATTTGCGCTGACACATCTTTTTACATTGCCGTGAATTTTTACGCTTAGTTTCTGTACAGTATTTTACAAACAAGTGACAAAAAAAAGCAGATTAATTTCAAACTTAACAAAAATTATTTTTAGAATACTATGACCAGACCTACTAAAACCCCGGGTATAACCCGGCAATACTAGATTCTTAACTATTTTCCGAAATTCCGTGTAAAGTGAACCATTCGCCGGATTTTCAAAAAGGGAAAACATTAAACTTTCTTTCGGCACCCGTTTTCGGGAAAATGGTTATTACCGAGAAGTTGGCAGTTTGGTTAAATTCGGAGAGAATACAAGTCGGAAAGAAAATTTGGTTCAATTAACGAATCAAAATTGGTAGGTCTGCTTTGCCCAAAAGAAATGTAAGCTCTGGAAGTAGAAAAATGATTATTATTCAAAGCTTAAAATGCATGTATTTAAACGGACTAATCGATCACGTCATGAGGTATCTAAATACCAAACAAAAAATATAGTGTAGAATTCAACATCCTTTGTCCCCCAAGCAATTTTTACAACGATACCATTTCCACTAAAGACAAAATTATATGCAACAAACGACAACCAGCGTACCGTGAAATGGGTATACTCAAAGCAAGAAATACTGTTAAAAAAAAAAAGGACAGGTAGCAATAAAAAACCGAAAGTGGGAGAATGCGTCTTGCTGCAAAGGTGAGACGTGAGAGCGGAGATACGGGCCAAGGACGGAGGTGCGTCGAAACAATCGGTAACTTGTCGCGCTTGAAGCAGGTAACGAGTCTCCATTAGCAAGATTAAAATACTATAGTGAAAAGCCCGTAACCGACTTGGCTGCATTCCAATCAAAAACACAATTCATACGAATAGAGCAGCATTTAACTTGTAGGAAAAGATCGTTTCCAGGAATGTAGAATAAAGTATGTTCGGTTAAAATACAATTGTAACTCATTATTATTTCAACTTAATAAAAAACAAAATTTTGAATAAAGAGTTATAGGTTGAGGAGCAAACTAATTTATTTTTATCTCCGTCAGTGATGTGACGCCTATCATATTCATAAGATATCGTTTTTGATATGCACATTGATTGCATAAGATACATTTGATTACATAAGATATCTTATTTATAAATTCGCAACCGTTTACTACGTCTTTAAAAAAAAAAAAAAACAGACATGCTTGCGTAATGCCAGAACAAATACGCAGCACACGCATCTCCAATATAGCGATTTCTCCTTCGAAAATCGATTAATTCCTGGAACAATCTAATCCGAAGAGAGCTTCCTTGGTAATAAAACAAACATACTGGGAAATAAGAAAGTGAACATGGGAGCAAAGAATTCAACATGATTGATATGAGAAGACATAAAAAAAAGGGGGAAACAGACACTATGTGTAATGGAATGAATCGCCACATTGAGTTGACAAAATTGTAACAAGCGGTATACTGCCAGAAATTAATATTCATTGCTTTTATCTAGAATTTTCGATTTGTTATTCACCCCCCGTCCATTGAAACAAATTTAGTAGAATCCCAAAATTCGTAAATTTAAAGCAAAGCTTGATAAACAAAGTTTGACCTGTGACAAGTGTGGGGACCGCGGAGGGGGTTACTAGGTAAATAGTGGGTTTAATGAACCACTAAGACTTTTTTGTTGAACATTTAAAAAAACTACTTTTATTTAAGACGAAAATAAAATCTACAAACACAGGACCGTCTTTTAACGACCTGCCCCTCTGGTTCCACCCCAAGTATTCTCCTCGTTTCTTCTTCCACTCGGGGCCCCGTAGGGAACGATCGCAGCGCCCCCTACACGCCGCCGCCAAGAGAAAACCAAGTCTACCTTGACCTTGCGTTTTTCTCTGACCTGAAATGTTCATCAGCAAAATACACAGGGAAACAAATGTTCACAGTTAAGAGTGACTGCCTTCATTATTGGGATCCGGCAAAAATATATATTTAAAAAAAAGAGAGAGAACCCAAAAGTATTACAGTAACCAATTCAGACATTATAAAATGAAACACAATAGAAATAACATTCAAAAAAAATTATTATATATATATTTTTTTTACATATCCAATTCCCTGTCTATTTACAATTACCAGTCTATTACGTCTCCACGTCGAGACGCGATAGAGCGTCCGCTCCCAAGTGGCTTGCCCCTGCCTTGTGAGTTATTTTGTAACTCCAACGTTGCAGGGCCAAAGCCCACCTGGTTAACTTCGGACTTCTAGGGGTGGTCTCCGATAGGAACCGCAACGGGTTGTGGTCCGTTACGATCTCTACCGGAGTACCGTGCAACCATTTGTCGAACTTCTTAAGTCCGAACAACACGGCGTACGCCTCTTTCTCGATCGTCGCCCAATTTCTTTGACTACGGGACAGCTTTTGACTGGCAAACGCAATCGGCTTATAGTTGCCCCTGTGGTCTAGCTGCGTTAAGCAACAACCCACTGCGTAGTCAGACGCATCCGCGTGTATTTGAAAGGGCTGCGTACAATCCGGTGTGGATAAAGCTGTTGCACGACTGAGGGTGTCTTTCAGCTTGCAAAAAGACTCCTCTTCTCTTTTTCCCCAAAGAACGTCCCCTGATTTTTTCCCTTTCGTTAACTCGGTCAATGGGGAAGCTATCTCTGCATAATTGGGTATATAGGATCGATAGAATCCCATAAGTCCCAAAATTGACCTAACCTCTTTTTTGTTTGTTGGCCTCTTCAATTTCCTAATAGAGGCCACCTTATCATCCTGAGGCGAATGCCTCCCGCCCCCTATTTGATGGCCAAGATACTTAATTTCATCCGACGCGAAAGTACACTTTCTGAGTTTAATAGAGAACCCAAAAGCTTCTAAATCAGTTAAGACAGCTCTTAAATGTAGTAAATGATCAGACCAACTCTCAGAGAATATTATGATATCGTCAATATAAGAATGAGCATATTTACAATGTTTGTGCAACACCTGGTTCATAACCCTTTGAAACGTACCCGAAGCTCCAGATAACCCAAAAGGCATTACTTTCCACTGATAAGTACCCCTATGAGTAGAGAAAGCAGTCAACGCCTTACTCTCCTCATTCATTCTTATCTGGTAATACCCTCTCAACAGATCTAGACAAGTCAACCATTTCGCTGACCCTGCAGTGAATATTAGTTCTGTCATGTCCTTCATGGGATAATACGGTACTTTAGTGATAGCATTAATGGCTCTGTAGTCGACGCACATTCTCACCGACGCATCTTTCTTCGCCACACAAACCACCGGATAAGTCACATCGGCTTCGGAGTGTTCCAGTAGACCCAACTCGAACAGTTCCTGAACTTGCCGGTCTACTTCCTGACGATAGGCCATAGGCACACAGTAGCTGTGAGGTCTTGGTCGAGTAGAACCTGGTAGTAACTCGATTTTGTGTTCCCCTATCTTAACTGGTTGTAAAGTCCTAGTAAAGAGAGTCTTGAATTCACTTAAGAGTTCTCTGAGGTCAACACTCTGACTGGTGTCCAATTTCGGAGTAGGAATAGCCTTGATTTCTTGCTCAAAACTGTCCTTTGCTTCTATGACGGGCGCATCTTCCACCTCGCCAAACTCTTCTTCTCCTTCGAAGATTACGTTTACGGCACTAGAATTCGCCACGAATTCCCTAATTTTGTTTTGATGGACATGTTTAACAGCGCCGTCAGGCATTTTGACTAAGAAGGAATGTTCATTTTTGAGGGATTCAATCACTCCGGGACCTTGCCATCTCGCAAGTAGCTTGTTGGATGAGTCCGGAAGAAGAACGATGACCCTGTCCCCTGTCTTGAACACTTTCTTGCTTGACCTCAAGTTGTAATGATGAGCCATCTTCTCTTGCTGTATAACTGCTGTTACCCCTGCTTTTTCGGCCGCGTCTTCAAGCTGTGTCTTTAACTTTTGCAAGTAGACGGATGTTGGCATGGTATTCAACTGTACACCCTTTATTTCGCCCGTCCATGAGTCCTTCAGTACTGATAGAGGACCTTCTGGTCGACGCCCATACAGGAGTTGGAAAGGTGCGACACCTGTAGTCCGGTTCGGGACTTCTCTGTAGGCCCACAATATGAACGGAATTTTAGTGTGCCATTTCTTCGGGTCTTCTATGATAGCATGGTGCAACATCCCCTTTAAGGTTTTGTTGAATCTTTCCACCAAACCGTTGGACTGAGGATAAAGTGGAGTGGAAAATCTTGGACAGGAACCCAACCGCTTCTCAAACTCCTGAGTCAGCTGCGCATTGAAGTTCGTCCCATTGTCGGATGCAATGACGTTAGGAATTCCGGTTCTCATGAAGATGGAGAGGAGCGCTTCACAAGTGGCTTTTGCAGTGAGATTCGTTATTGGAACTGCTTCCGCCCACCTCGTATGTTGGTCGACCATACATAAGATGTATTTGTGTCCTTTCGAACTTGGAGGATCTATTGGCCCAATGAGGTCCACGTTGACAACCTGGAACGGCAATCCGGGTCTGGCTACTGGAGTAATCGGAGCTCGATCTCTCACTGTCCCTTTGCGTACCAACTGGCAGTCTTCGCACGCCAAACAGAAAAACCTGACATCCTTAGGTAGCCCATTCCAGAAAAAAGACAACCTGATCCTCTCCGTGGTCTTCCTGGCTCCCATATGTCCTCCAAACACAGACGAGTGTGCCAACTTCAACACTTCCTCTCTTCGGCATTTAGGTAGAACCAATTGACTGATCCTCTCACCCAGGACTTTATCTCTATGGAATAGTAGGTGATCCTTGATAAAGAATCCCCCCTTCCCTTCTTTTGCTAGTCTTCGGGCGACTTCCAAATCGGCACATTCTTCTTGATCTTTCCGAAAGACTTCCACCTCTGATGTTTCCATCTCCTTTTCACTGCAGACTTTGCTGTTGTCTGGTTTAACTTGCTCTTCCGGTTCAGAACGATCTTCCTCTCGGTTATTCTCTTCGATGTGTTGCTCAGACCCATTTCCTTCGTTTGGTTGTTCAACCCTGTTAACTTCGACCGGTTTATCGACTGTCACTTCTTGTCGCTCCTTCAGCATATCTCTAACATCGGGTGGTAACAAGACATCCTCGCCCAGTGTAGGCGCGACGGCGCACAGCACTTCCTGATGTGTCACCTCCCCTTTCCCTCCTAAGATCAAACTTATAGGGATGCTGACTAACGGACATTTTATTGCTGGGCCGAATATCCCTTGTAAAAATATGGATGATTTTTCTCCTTCCAGTAAGGGTCCTGCTACGTCTGACCGGATCACTGTGATCTCTGTCCCCGAGTCGATGAGTGCCTTCGCCTGTCTTCCGTTAACGCTGATTGAGACCCTTTCCAACTTTCCGAAGCTTGGTCTCTCTCTTCCTTCGGTTAACGACGTGACCCTGGCGACGACTGCTGCACCATCTTGTCTTCTGGGGCTCTCTTCATCCTGAGATTCTTGTCTTTCAGTAACGGCATGGTTCACATTTGCCCTCCTCCGGTTGTCATGGGACTTGTCTGTCGGACAGTTTTTCCTGATATGTCCCTTAACTCCGCAGGAGAAACACGTGGGTTGAAAACCTGACGCTCCATTACCATTCTGGTACCTCGGACGTCCCCTTTGACTCTGTTGTCCTCCCCGATCCCTGTTTGGCTCCTTGCTGTCTTGGAATTGAGGTTTGGTATCTCCCGGTGATGGAGTCTTCTGGGGTGCTCCCCATGGTTTTTGGAAAGGCTTGCGGCCAACGTCCTTCCGATTATTGGGCCGAACGGCTTCATAATCATCAAGCTTCTTCACTAGGTCTTCAATTCTCTTGATTTGACTCCAGGTATCGATGAAATGCTCTTTAAACTCTGGAGGTGCACGTCTCTTCACTTGATCGACCACCATCAAATCAGAAAGTTCATCGAAAGTTGTGACTTCCAGTCCTACTATCCAACCTTGAAAGTAGTTCTTGATTTCGTAGGCGAAATCCGTCCATGTACTTTCATGACTCTTGGAATGTTTCGTAAACAGTTGGCGAAATTTCTCTGGGGTAAGCTTGTAACGTTTTAGAAGAAGCTGCTTCACTTGCTCGTAATCTTGTGCTACCTCTTCAGTTTCTCTGGCTATGATCTGGGAAATATCACAAGGAAGAAAACTGATCAGATGTGACGCCCAAAAACCTTTGGGTATCTCAGCTCTACGAGCCTGACGTTCGAAAAGGATGAGGTATAGACTGATATCGTTTGTTGACGGATCGAATCGCTGTATCAAGTCCCGCAAGTCCAGTCTTGGCCGGAATGCCCGCGCACCCTCGTCCTCGCCTGCATTTATTGAGTTCTGAGATGACTCGTTTTGAATTCTTAATTTTTGAAGTTCAAATTCTTGATCCTCCTTTCTCTTCCTTTCTTCGTCTTGTGCCAACCTGTCCGCAACAATACCCTCGAAAAATGATTGAACGAATTCTAAATCCGTTTTATAGACGTCACTGCCTTGGATATTGTTCTTAAGTTCCGTCACTTTTAGCTTATCATCACAGTCTACACACAGTTCACTCGCCAATTTCTGTAAGTCTACCTTCTTACAACCCTTAATCCCTAAAAACGCCATATCAAAATTCGAGTTTGCAGTTCCCTCAAAAGCGAAATTTCACTTGCTTAAACTACCTATAGATTATAATACTGAGAATTATAATATCATGAAACTACACTCAGATAAATTTTTTTTTTCAGAAAAAAAAAATAATAACATAACATAAAAAAAAAACCTTTCTGTACCCAATTTCAAAGGATTATGATCCAGCTCACAAAAGTAGGTATAAAACATTCACACAATTTCACAAAAAATATTTAACCTGATGTAAATACTTAACTTAATACTCTTGTACATGTGTGCTTAACCTATACAATATTTTTCGAAAACCATTAGAATCAATATATATATATTTTTTATACCACAATATTACAACAATAATACCATAATAATACTCGATCGATCGATCTATCTATATTATGTAATATAAGTATATAACTAAAATTTATCTAACCAATATATATTCACAAAAAAAAAAAATATCATGGAATAAATTACACTCTTTTTAACAAGAAAAATGAGCTCCTTAAACCTACATATAAAGATATGTCTACTAACAACATCAAAAGAAATGAATGATACACATTCCCTCTCTTTTTTTTTTCTTTAACCACCGAGAAAAAAAAAGATACAAACGCAATTATTCCAAATTCGGTGTCGACAAGAATGAACGACACAAGAAAAAAAAATCGACTGATTTATTTTTTCCTTTTTCCACTCCAACCGAACAAAAGATAGCCCGTTGCAAAAAAAAGTAACAATTTCAAAACCACGTTCGCTGAGAACGAATGATACACAAAAATAAAATCGACCGATTTATTTTTTTCATGCCGCAGCTTCAAACTAAAAATAGATTGGCTCCTGCCCGGGACTTTTCAAGGTAGCCACGTGTACGTAACCTTTGCATTGCGATGCAAACCAAAACCTATTTTTTTTTTAAAACAAGATTATAATAATGCGAAATCGAACGATTTTTTTAGCATAAAATGATCCCAATAAATCCAGCTATCACCCACCTGTTCGGACCGATGATGTCCTCGATGACGGTGTCAGGCTGCCGTCCCGTTCCCGACGTCGTACGTCCGTCGTCGTCCCGATCCTAACCGTATTGGACTACGGTTCCGCTGGCGTCTCCTCCTCGTGGTAGAAGTAACCGTATCGGACTACGGTTCTGCTGGCGTCCCGTTCCGACACGCGACGTCGCCGTCCTCCTCGTGGTAAGGAGGTAACCGTATTGGACAACGGTTCTGCTGGCGTCCCGTTCCGACGTCGTGGTCCTCCTCGTGGTACGGAGGGAATCGTATTGGGCTACGATTCAGCTGCTGTCCTATTCCCGACGTCGTCCTCTTCTTGGTGAGTCACGGACAGCCGTCGTCTCGAACTCGAACCGCCATTTGCCTAATGGCGTGTGGTATCCTGCGTTGTAGATCCAGCGTAGATTAACAGTCCAGTTCTGACACCAGTTTGTGGGGACCGCGGAGGGGGTTACTAGGTAAATAGTGGGTTTAATGAACCACTAAGACTTTTTTGTTGAACATTTAAAAAAACTACTTTTATTTAAGACGAAAATAAAATCTACAAACACAGGACCGTCTTTTAACGACCTGCCCCTCTGGTTCCACCCAAGTATTCTCCTCGTTTCTTCTTCCACTCGGGGCCCCGTAGGGAACGATCGCAGCGCCCCCTACAACAAGTATTTGACTTTTGGAGACATTGAGTAACCTAATGAATGTTCAAGATAAAGGTAGATGCCTTCCCTGATAATACACATGGCAATAGTCAGCAGGTTACTTATTACTTAACCCTTGTCACTTAAGATCTTAAATAAGGCGCAAAAAAATCCACACACCTAAAAAGTGTGTGGCAGAAATTAAGGTACTTCCTAGCTGTCACAATTTCTTGGAGCGTTGATTCACCAATTTCACGGAGTGTTATGGTTTACCACAAAATTGTTACATTTACGCTCCAACTAGTGTCGATAGCTAGAAAGTTCCAGGATTCCGGTGCAATCTTTCACCAAATTTTTTAACAGGGTTTAGTAGTAAAAAGACAATAAGAACAATAACTTGAATACCAGTAATTTTGTAACAACTACATAAATCTACTCTCCCTGGTATTCGTATTCATTCCGTATTCTGAATCCATTAAAAGATATTGATCGAATAAATCCGTCCTTTTTGAGTATATGTTAAGCAAATAAGCACATCACTCATCACTCAAGTTCAAGTGTCAAGTAAATGTTAGTTACGACTCTGCAACCAACCCCCTGTCGAAGTGTCGGGCCTTTGAGGAAAACTGAAAATAGCCCCCTCGTTACCACCAACCCTTATCGATTTTTCCTTCCCATGACCCAAGTGCGCGCGAATACGAATCAACTTTTTTTTCTAGGTGAAAACTTGCCACTTCCTACAAAAGACACCAAGGTTCCATATATTTTTCAGGATCTATTGATATACACGGAATTGGAGACAAAGAAACCTGACCCAGTTGGAATAACTCTTTGTGACCAATCGATTCCACGAACACTTATCTCTGGAACGGGTCGAAAGGTCGATCTGCCAGTATCTAGGAAATCAAGAGATAGGATGCAATGAAAAAAAAAACATACAGCCCTGCTTTGTATTAAATTAAACGAAAAAGTTATTTAAAACCAGATGTTGAGAAGTTAAAACATATATGCATTGAAAGATATATAATTTCCTAAAATCGATATTGCCTATTTTATTTCGTAACCAGTTCATGTGCTTATTAGTCAGATTTTCGGAGAAAACGAAGCCAATGAAATTTCCCAACAGAGCGTTAGTACCGATATTTACTTATCAAAGTTAGTCATGACTAAACAACATATCATGACTAAGACCTCCTCTAAAACTTTAAGTCATGTAGTACAGTATTTTTAAAAGCACATTTAAAAAAAACAGCGAAGGTTATTTCAATGACAAGCCAATGTTTAAAAAAACTTCTAGCAAGTTCTAAAACAATTCACCAGAATCACTTAAAAAATGTCATTTCCTCACATGAGGGAACCGCAGGACGCAATTTATGTAACTATTTTTGATGTACAAAAAATATATATTCAAATTTATTTTTTTATCTTAACGATTCCTTTGTTTTTCGTATCACCCTTAAGACGATGCCAATGGTTCAGGAACAAATACAGTAACCGACTCCTAAGTTCATATTATAACACTCTTGAATAATGACTCTTAAATTCACAATAATATAATTCATTATAATAGAAATTAAATTATCTCAAAAATGTTCAATTTTTAATCAGGAATTCCTGAAATTCGTTGATCGTCCCCTAAAGCAATTCTAACGTACTTTAGACTTCGTCGAATGCACAGCAATCAACATCGATCGTACGTTAATTTGGTATTTTAAACGATCGTATAAAAAAATGTTCAGCTGGGAAATTATTTTTCGGTTATTTCAGTTTAAAAAAAAAAAACTATTTTACCAATGAAAAATGTAATAACCGGGTGAAAAACGTAATAATTTCACGTTACTCTGGAAACAGGGGCATATCAAAGCTTCGTGTAAGATGAAATATTATTAATTTCAATAAAAACCTGGCTGAAAACCAATCCTTCTGTGGCAGAGATAAAATGAAAAAGAAACGGAAAACACTAGAGATAATTAGAAAATAAAAAGAAAACAAATATAATTCAAAAGAAAACACAGTTTTTCATCTGATAAAAATAACAGTACAGAGTTCCCTATTGAAAATGTAATGTATCATTGCTTGAATTTTATGAATCATAACTTAATCAATTACAACCAGAGAAATGTCTGTCAGGGTTTATAAAACAGATTTACACAGTGACTTTTTATCTAACACATTCACGATAAGGATTAGATTTACATTCACCAAGAGTCATTACTAATTAAGAAAAAGCATCCAACCAACATGAAATGACCTTTTAACCATGGTACGATTCGATTACTAAAAAAAAAGTTTTTAGAGATATATCTTTCAAGTCAAAAAGGGGTTAGATGATTTTCGGTACCACTATTTGCTTAAAGGGGTCGATCGTCTCCATCTTAAAATAAGCAGTAACTTAAAATCCAATGGCAATATCAATTTTTCGACATAAGAATACTAAGCACTGTCAAAATTCGGAGACTAGAAATAGATAGCCGGAAAAGTTCAAACCCTTCCATCATAGTATTTGAACTGCAGCGAAACAATATTCTATTTGAGTATTGGGAACATAGAGGTAGTGAATCAGAGTTAAGAAAAACTTTCTTACATCTAAAGTGAAGGGGGGGGGCGAAAGGTTTTTTATAAACAGTTTTCCCTTATTCTGTGGTAAATGTGAATTAAAAATCACAAATATGTTTGCATGGAATACAAATGCATTGATTAGAAAGTTTTATTTATTAAGTGCCTTAAAAGTTGATGCTCACTTTATTAAGTATACGACTTCTTGATTATTAAAATTCGATTCCTCTTGATTTTGATAGTTTAAATCAATTATTCTACACCTTTTTCCTTGAAAATAAAGCCTCTCAAAAAAAAATTCAATAGCAGCCGAGAAATAATGGGCGAATCTTCTTTTTTCCTTACACAAAGTTTCCCAATCAACAAAGCCATTGTATACATATATTTAGATAAGATTTTTACACTACGCATTTCACCTCCAAGTAATGAAACAAAACAAGCAATCAGGAAAAACGATGCTTGTTTTTATAATATACACATCAAACAAGTTTTCACGTAATCAGATAAGAAAATTTCCAGTTGAAGGATCGGCAGATAGTACTATTAACAAAGTATATCGACTGATGCTTGATAAATAACATGCTTCTAAAATCCAATAAAGACTAATAAAAAGAACTAGATACTTTTCAAAACACTCGTAACTTTAAAAGCCAACCTGAACGTATATGTGCCACAAACATATCTGTAGCTTGACTGCTCTAAAGAAATTAAAAATGAATATTTTCTCTCAATCAAAATCATAAAAATTTTAATTAGACTTTGCACAATAAGTTCTAACTATTAGAAACCTAATATTTGATTTTTGGTCTTAGAAAACCGGCTTTTATAGTTTTTAGAAACATTCCGAAGTATAGCTAAGTAATGTGAAAAGAGTGAGGATTGACAAATTGCAATACAAAATAACACCTAGCTTTTAGCCATCAAAAAGCATACCCGAAATAAAACATGAATACCGATATGAACCTTGTGGGAAAAGGGAAAAACACAAAAAGCAGGCAGGTAACTATACAAAAAAGTAGATAATTTTAGATATCCAATCCAGGTTCTCGCAATGGTCAATGGCATTTTTCTCATGACAAATTTATAGCAGGGACAATGCACGTTAAAGTCACAGGCAATATGTAATGAAACATTAACATCTATATAAATACATTCTTATAAACCGTTTTTAACGGCTCTTAACTCAGACTTTATTTGTGAAATGAAAAACATAAAACAAATTTTAAAAGAGAAAAATTGTATAAAATCGTTGAAGAGCAAACATGAAGCCAAGTCTACAAAAGTACCAAATGCCAACTACCGAAATCAGAGTAGAACAGCGTGCATACTCCTTTAAAGATTTAGTCACTTCTGACCCGAAATAGATTAAAAGTATTAAAGCACGGGTGATGGCCTTAATAATGGTCAATTGCATAGTATGCAAATTTTTATTTTGTGAAAATCAATTCCCTTCATACCATACTGATCACACGGTTTTTTTTTAATTGGATTGTCAGACTAAATACCACTCCTTCACAAAGAGTTCGAGGGATTTGTCATGAGAAGCCTGTGAAAAGGAATAATATGCAGAATTATCCAGTCATGAAACATTATAGCAAACAAATATGTACTACCTCAATTCTCTACATAATGCCTCACAATTCCCGGACTTCCGTAGACTAGACATGAAGTCTTTACCACATGACAAAAGACACAAAAGGGAAACAAACTTATCCCTATATATATACTACATTTCCATTTGTAAGCATCAAATTGAAATCGAGTAGCTTTAATATCACACAACATTAAAAATCACGAAAAGATTAAAAACAAATTGTAATCAATTTGCGTTTTGCCCTCCTTGACCACTTTAGGAGTGAATGTTGGAAAATCGCTTTTAAAGCCCTCCAGGGTAAAAGTAATAAGCTCATATAAACTTAGTAGTTGTACACTATTAAAAATTTTGGCACAGGATTGCACGGGAATTCTGGAACTTTCTAGCTGCCACCACTATTTGGAGCGTGAAACAGCCAATTTTGTGGTAAATCTATAACTATGATGCACCGTAAAAGTGGCGAGTCCGCGCTCCGAATAGTGGTGGCAAGCTAAAAAGTTCCATAATTCCGGTGCAATCCTGCGACAATTTTTTTAACATTCAACTGAAATACTTTTGGCTGGGCATGGGGATACCCAGAGTCGATCAAGACTTCGTTTATAGATACTCACACAAAATAGCAAGAACGAAACTGTCTACACACACTATTTATATTTTTTCTATCCGTTTAACGGAACGGTACCGCCGTTGTGCGCTACAAATGCGCAGCACGCAAAAAGCATTGTTCCCGTGGCAATGACCTTCGATTCATCTCGACCCCCAAACTCGCCCTTCCCTTGTATATTCAGGCCTCAGGGACAACTTTACCTGAAGCGTAGCGCCCCTATTGAAGTTCTATGATACATATTTACTTTGCACATTAGTCAGACTGATAAAGAACACTTAACTTATACGAGTTATCAACAGCACTAAAATAACGAGAATTTAATTTCAAAAGTGCAGCCCTTAAAATGTGCGACAGAAAAATAGGCTGAAATGCAAATCTATGGTTAGTTTTAAAACCAGCGAAATCGGCATCTTGGGGAACATTGATTGGTTTTAACTAAAATATGCAACGGACAAAACGATTGCACAATTAACGTTGCACGTTGAATTAGTATTCGCAGAACAAAAATCTTTAAATTAAATCAATTCAGAATTTTTTTTAAAAAGAAAGAATTTCTATATTAATAGGCGGGGTTTACTAGACTCATTACAAGCCCTATATCTTCCCCACATCGTAAGTCACACATCAAAACTTTCCCCTATTTCCACCACCGTCGGTACAGGCATTTCTATTTCAGGTCAACGGGGAGTAGCTTCCGGCTTTTCTACAGGTAGGTACTGCGCAATCGTGCAGAAAATAAAACGAGAGACAATAGATACGGAGGCATCAATGTCCACGGCACAAGAGGACATGCATGTCATTATACCTGCCCAGAGCAAGGTATTAGCATTAAGGCGATATCCATGAGACCCAGAAAGTTATTGCTGAGATGTGCATTATGGAGCATTTGGTTTGAATCGGATATTTTTTTTTAAATTTCAGATTTTGAGATAAAATATTTTACCTATTATGATTACGGCAAAAAAAAAGATTTTTTAAATGGTTTGAAATGGAAACATAAATTAAAAACGGCAATTTCGATGCACGTGGCGTTAGTCAGACATAGTAACTTTATTTAAATGCTCATCGATGTATTAAAAATAACAAAGTAAAACTAAACCAACATTTCGAAGATAATTCTCCAAAGGCAGTTTTAGTACCGTAGCACGAAAAGGTTCCTTGAAATTTTAAAAATTTCATTCCCAAACACAATTTGTCATCATCATCTTAGCATTTTTTTAAAGATCATAGCCTTTATGATATAAAAAAGCACATCATTCGATTCTTCAAACTTTTTTCGATTAAAAATATTTTTATTAATTCCAATAGATGTCAGCCCTTTTTCTTTAAATGATCAGAAACATGATGATGCCGAATGGCATCACTGGGACTGAAAGCATTAAGGAGGTTTGGTTTAGTTGAAAAACGCCTCACTAGAGCTACACGCTTAGACCAATATGAGAAAATACAAACAGCAGGACATTTCCTCCCAACTTGATTTTTTTTTAATGTTAGGGTATTCATTATCCGGCTTTTAGGCCAAAATTACCAGTCCTCCTTGTCCATTGTCCAAGAACCTGAACCAGACCGCCAGACTCAACAAACTTTTTTTTTTGCAAAATCATTATTTTAGACACAACTATACATAAAAGAAAAAAAAGTCATGTATTGAGTGATCAACAACAATATAAAGAGAGCTCTCATATATAAAAAAAAACCTCTCTCAAGGCCATCCAGTAATTAGAATAGTAGCCGGTAAACCAACAAAAAAAGAAGGCACCCCTGGAGCCAAACCATCCGGAACAGGTTGTTGGCCTTCATATTATCGTCTGCTTTCGCCTTCCCCACAGAACCCTTTCGCCGGTTTGTTTGCTCAGCTCAAATATCAACAAGCAGCTAAGATGTTTTTTACCACTTGCCACTGCATGGGATAAGATTGCTCTCGAAGAAAAAGTCAACAGACTAACTAACAAGAAACACTTGTTTGGTTGAATCGGTTGCATAACGTCGTAAGACACGACTTGATCAGTAGTAACTAAAATTTGATTGGGGAACAAGCACAAACCACAAATCCACACCTTGGAAATGCCAACAACATTTTTTGAACTGAAATATTACCACAATTTTTTTTTCTAAGAACCTATGTGAAATTGTATATGCAATGCACCTTATATTGATAGAAGAGGTACAATGTCAGTGTATTTGGAATTTTACAGACAAATATGTTACTGATTTTCAAAGCTTCACAAAATTGGATATTCCATTTAAATATCTCAAAAATAACCACATAATTTTAAATTATCCAACACAGAATGATGTCCTAGGAATAATTTTAAATGTCTCAGGCAGATATCTTACCTACACAATCATAACAAAAAGGTTTGTATGAAATAATTTTTCAAAAAGAAATTGTTCATTCGCTTTTTCAATCCAATCCAACAGAAATATGCAAGCCTTATTAGTCAACAACAATATTCTGGCTATTTCTTTTTATAGTGAGGCTAAGCTTGTTGTTTATGTTTACTGGAATTAAAATAATTCTTAAAATTATAAAATTATGTTAACCATACTTTGTTCAAATAATTCAAACTGCATGAATAAACACATATTTAAGTGCAAATACCATGATGCGTACAATTAATAACTATCTTTCTGATTCAAAGCATCACAGTTTAATAGACTATTTAGTTATTTATTTTCCACTTGAAATTATCCGTTTATTATGGATCATGAAAACTTTGAAAATAACATTTTAACATAAAATAAATTCCAATTTTCCAATTAACAAATTTAATTTTTTTTACATATCCAATAATGCAATATTCTCAAACCTTAAAAATCTCAAAAATATATTTTTAAAAAATTAAAAATTTAAATTTCTTAGCTTTCTGAATATACCTTAAACGCACATACAAATGAAGGAAAAAGAACACACTGTATTTGGCAATGCTTTGTGCCCCTTGCTAGCTTTTAACACACACACAAAACAACATTATGCTTACGTTGACTTTTAAAGAATTTGTTTAGAATTTAGAAACTATTTGGCATTTATGATGATAAAATTTTACAAATGCATTCACTGACCTGACATGAGGTATTCCAACACCGCCTTGTAGAATTTTATATAATTTACTTTCATACAAAAGTTGGGGGTGCCTTGCTTTTGTAGATTCTAATTTTACTGCCACTTCCTGAAATAAAAAAGCAAAATTACGTTTATTCATAATTCTTTAAATCCTTAACTTAGAATTCACAAAACAAATCCATAAATTGATGGATTATAAAATTCAATTGGTCAATTTTTTTTTAAAAAATTTAAATTTTGAAAGGTGCTTTAGAATTTATGATCACCCAACATATAGGGTGACACATTGACAAAAGTCATAGCTCTCCCAAATTTATGTAATTTCCAACCAGTAATTTTTTTAATGTCTATTAGATATATCTGTCGGGTAACATTGTTGAAATTTACTATTTCCTCTGAAGAAGAGAAGTTGAAAAAAAAAACATGTTTAAAAATTACCCCACCCACTGGGATAATTTTGGGACAGTGGTTTACAATCTGTTCTGCACACTAGCTACTAGCAGTGAATTCTGTAATATGATGTGTACTTTAGTACTGTATATTTCATAACAGTTTAACACAACATAGCTTCTGTAAAAAATATATAACAGTGAAGGAAATCTAGTAAAAATTACCTAACATTTAAATTTCTTCTTTTCCAAATTCAAACAAGTGTAGATGGTGTTTCTTAATCACACAAACTAACCAAGTAAAAATGGAACTATTTTGCTATGCCGTCTGTCTTCACATAGCATTTCCAACAATGTCCGGGCAACTTTGTTAAATAATTACCCCATATCTAAACGTGCATGTCATAATATTACTATTCCTCTCCCAATGGTGTTTTTCAGCACAAACCACCTTGATAAACACATCCAAGACTTTGCATTACAAAATTAAAATGGGATCCACGTGGCGACTGGAGGACGCTTTTGTTAGAATGTTAAAAATATTAATAAGTGATATTCAGGATAGGTGAAACAGGTAATTTTAGTTATTAAGTTTAATTGGGATTGAAAATATAAGATTTTGTGAGGGGTCACAACAGATTTTTGTTTATACCTCGAGTTTGATATCAATTTCATAACTGAAAGAAACTTTGTAACAATTATTTGTTACTATAGTCACACAAAGCCAGTGCATTAAGGACCTTTATTTTAACCGGCACCAAATAAGCATTTGAGAAGGTGTGAAGAATGTTTTTACTACCAACATTTAAATCAATTTATTTGAAAATTCCCAAAATTTACCAGATGTTAGGAGACTTACTATAACCTAAGTTATATAAGTCAAATGCATTAAAAATACATACATAAATTCCGCATTGCTGAAAGTACAGGAAATTTCCCGATACACAAATTGGATCGTTAGAAACCTATCGACTGATCTTGGAGCATTTCTAGGAATTTAAAAGATGCAAATTTAATGCCTAATATGTGTTAATAAATGCCCAGTTTGAAGCTTAAACCAGGTCTAAAAAAAACTCCTATCCTCGGCGAGCACAAATTCCCCGAGGATAACTCATTTTTCCAATCTGACGTCCTCGTGGACAGCCATTTCACCATTACATTTTTAATTTTTATTATCTTATACAGTCTAGCGCCTCACTTAAAAAATGACACTCTAATCTAAAAATCATTTCGATTCCTTCGTCATACCACCAAATAAGTATGCTCATGTAATCTTAAACTGAAGTAAAGTTGCTCTGTGCACATGCTTTCAAACTTCTAACAAAGGATTTAACAATTACATACAAAACACATTATGCACGTTTTAAACAAGAGGAGTTAAATGCAATTATGAACATCTGCCAAAATGGAAAAGCCCTTTCAAATTTTTATGCAAAAATCTCTAAATTATTGACGTGTTTGTGGAACTGTCAAACGTCATATTATATGCATTTGAAAAACATAGTACTATCGGATAACTTGAAATTCCTGGTAAATTGTAGTTGTTAGTTGCCATTTAAATTATTTCATAAAAGAAAAACTAAGTTACTAATAGTAACCTAGTATTTCTATTATTAAAAACAATCGATTAATACTATATATACCTTTCAAATTAATACTATATAATGTAATCCCAGTAACTTCTAATTTATTGTGCAATTTACATAAACGATAAGAGATTTTTTAAATATATTTCGTGCTGGGGTTTATATAATTAGAGTTTGACGGGTTGACTTATGACATTTGTGGGGGGGGCAATGAAAGCCGAGCACTGCGACCAGAGGTCTATTGTACTATCCCCTGGAAATAAGAATAAATCCCTGCCACTTTATGAAAAGAGGCCTGTAGCTGAAGCAAAATTCAGCAAGGACCGAATTGGAACGTCTTGAAGCTCCCAGGGTTCAAGTAAATGACGAGCAAGGTGTTCAAATCTATAAGCAGAGAAGTATTCACACTCGCAAAGAATGTGAGCAGCAGTTTCTTCCTTGAAACTACAGCCCCTGCATAAAGGATCATTAGAAACCCTCATAACTGAAAGATGCCTTCTAAGAGTACAATGGCCCGTAAGAAGACCAACAGCTCTACGAATACCATTGCGATTAAGCCCAAGAAGCTCCTTATGGCGAGAGCTTGGACAGCCGGAATTAAGCTCTCTCGCCTGTCGTTGGTTAGTCGAGTTGAACCACTCGTTGAACTGAATATCTCTAAAGATAGAGTAGACAGTCCCTCTAATGCTCTCACAGGAGATGCCCAGGGCTGGTTCTGGACCAGCAAAGGGGGTATTAGAACCCAATCTAGCCAACTCATCAGCCATTTCATTTCCCAATATCCCAGAGTGGCCAGGGACCCATGATAATGTAACCTAGTTGGAAGAAGCAAGACTACAGAGATTACTGTAGCATTCCCAAACTAGAGGCGAAGAGTAGTTGGGCTTTAGCAGAGCAAGTAGTTTTGTAGAGTAGAGTAGAGTTTGACGGGTTAGTTTTGAAGGAGGGCAGGTGTATTGATAGACAAACCGTCCTCGGGAACGGGTCAAATGTCCGAGTTTTTTCGAGCCCAGACTTTAACCCACAAGTACAATGCTTTTGATTTTCTTTTCTGATAAATTGCCAATTATTGAGAAATCCCTATATTCCCCAACCTTTTGTTTCGATGATGTTCATCCCTCGAGGTTTCGTAATTCTTGATTTAGTTTCTGGGAATTTTGTAATTCATAGTTAAAATTGCTAAAATCGCAATCAATTGTATAAAATGACCTCACGTGGCTCAAATTGTTCCCATTCTAAAAAGTTCAGAAATGTTCTACACCCATGCATTAAAGGTATTAAAAAAATAGTGAAGAATGCTGAAATAGTAATAATAGAGTATACCTATCCCTATGGGAGAAAATGCACCCAATAAAATACCACAAATTGGAAATATGTTTTTGTTTGAGTGACCAATTATACCATGTTTTTTCATGTAGATAAACTATTGAACAGGTCAGTGGAAGAACGTGCTAAGTGACAAATAGGTGTAAACAAGAAAATGAGATTGGAAGTTTTTAGTTTGACTTAAATCCGTTAAAAATGGTACTTGCAAACGGTAAAAAATATATTAACTTTGTGTTTATTGAACATTAATTGAACTTTCTTGAATCTGTAATTCTGTAATAACAATTTAAATGCAATTTTACTTTTCTCAAAAATACTTCTTGTAAGAGTAAAGTTTGCATACTCAGTTTTTTATTTGAAATTGCAAATTTGTTTTAAGATTTTCCCCTGCCCTTATGTTTGATTTAAAGGTTCTATGTGTGTAATATGTGTGGTTGAGTATTAGATTTTATTTATCTGCATATTTCGTGGCTTTAAAATAAACAACTTATGTAATTAGGGTATAAAAAAATTGTATTAAAATAGAATATTCCTGTGCTTGAATATCGAAAAAGGTTGCGATTTTGTTTTTTACCGGTTTTAGCACTTGACTTTTAAGGTTATTTTTAAACAAATTGTTTTAAAAAACTTTTCTTAAAAATACTTCTTATAAGAGTAAAGTATAGAAGAATGTGCTAAGTGACAAATAGGTGAAAACAAGAAAATGAGATTGGAAGTTTTTAGTTTGACTTAAAAATCGGTGAAAAAATCAAAACAAAAATTATAGGCTTAAAATACTATTACAACCTTTATTAATAGTGTCACTAAGTATCAAGACGATTGGAAAAATATTTTTGACATTAAAAGCCATTTTAATGTCATGGCTTTGTAAGGAAATGGGTTAACAATAAAAACTTTAAACGTGTTTTTCTCAGAACTTGATTTTTTGAACTTGGATGTACCTTTTCTCAAAAAATATGCTATGTTTTCTCGTAAACTTTTTTTATATGATGTAATACATAGTATAGATTAATCTGAGGTTATAAATTTTAATAAAACTAAAGTGAAAAAAAATTTATGGGGCAAAAAAGTTAAAAATGTCATGATTTTTTGGGTACTTTAAAACTTATTTTATTTAAAAAAAATCTAACAGTTATTTAAAAAAAAAACTTTTAACCTCAAATTAATATATAAGGTTGGTAAAACACACACAGAAAATTTTAAGATGATCTGATCAGTAGTTATTGTGAAAAGGTACATTGCAATTGACCAATTTAACATTACCGATATACAACATACTGAACCCCCTTAAATCTTTTAAAAACTGTACTTGCAAAACAGAAAAAATCTATTAACTTTATGATTATTGAACATTAATTGAACTTTCTTTAATCTGTAATAACAATTTAAATGCAATTTCACTTTTCTTAAAAATACTTATTTTCACAAAAATCCCAATTTACAATGTCAATAACACATTCTTTCACTAACATCTTCATGTTAGTGTTGACTTCAAGCTAAGAGTAAGCTATTTTAATGAGGGAATTTGTGGGGGGCTGCATGTATGTAAAAAAAGTGGATTTGGGAAAATATTTGTATCGGTACACCTTTTTCTCAAAATTTAATATTTTTTTAATTACATTTTTGGGGAAATTTGTATTTTAATGATATTTAAATGTTAATTTATTACCACAAAAAGCAAAATAGTTTCATTATTAGCTGTCAATCATTCCTTACAAACTAAATGTTGTGTACTATGTGCTTGGTCGCTACATAATGTGGCAAAAACAAACATGAATTGTTATGTTGTATTTTGCACTGTAGATAAAATATATTAATATTTTTACTTGTTACACTACAATAGTAAAATTTACGATTCATGCCTGAATTATATAAATTTTAGCCTTCCAATTCTATATGACAGTTCAGAACAATCAGTAGAACTCTGTAATATTGATAACAAAATTAGTTTTTCATAGATATACCTCATAATAGTAAACTCGTAGAAATGTTGGAGCCTACTGAACAATTTGATTTAAAAAAAACCTTAAAAGTCAAAAACTAAAACAGGTCAAAAGCAAAATCGCATCATTTTCGATATTCCAGCATAGGAATACTCTATTTTAATACAGTTTTTTATACAATAATTACATAAGTTGTTTATTTTAAAGCCACGAAATGCGCAGATAAACAAAATCTAATACTCAACCGCACAGATTACACACATAGAACCTTCAAAACTAACATAAGGGCAGGGGAAAATCTAGTAATAAAATTTGCAATTTCAAATAAAAAAAAACTGGGTAAGCATACTTTACTCTTAAAAGAAGTATTTTTAAGACAAGTGAAATTGCATTTAAATTGGTCTTACACGAACGCTCAACTGACAATGAAACTTAAACGCCTTTGTTTACAAAAGTGCGCGATCCAGTCAAAGATCAACTCCAAAAGTCATACACATAAACGAAATAACATAATGCATTATTGCATCAATTTTAAACATAATAAATATTATTTATAACCTTACCTCGCCATTTGTGATGTTGATTCCCAAATATATATCACCAAAGGACCCACTTCCTATTTTACGCATCAATCGATATTTTACACCAACTATAAACTCAGATCTTGAAGAACTACTTGCACTTGCCATTTTTAAAATTAATTTAATAAACTGCACTATACCAAAAGATTTTAATTTAGTGTTTATCACCTTAGATGTTACAAATCGTAGGCAATCGACCTACGCATAGTTCTCCAACATTTTGCACAGTGATAGTGACGTCAAGGAAATTTGGGCAGCATTCTGCAGAATGGAGGATCATGGGATTCGTTTCAAACTCATTGCCATTTAAAGGAATACATTTCAAATTTCAATAAATAAAATGTTGACCTCATCAGAAACCATATGATAACATTTTTTAAAAAAAAACTAAGAAGAGTAACACACATAAACTTAAAAAAAACTATCCGAAATCACGCAATAATATTTATTCTAAAAATTATGTAGTATCACCATATTATATATGTGAGTCAAGTTTGTTTGTGTACTACCTACTAGGTAATTAATAACATCGGGATATGAGCATGGCCCTGTATGAGCGGGTCCATTGTGAAGACCTCGATTGAGATAGTGGTGTATTTTAAGATTATTTATTTAATACTTGGGGTTATACTTCTATGAGTTAAACGGATTTGGAACTCCAACATCAAAATTCAGAAAATTCAGAACCACGATAGATTTAACGTTCCACTCAGCATTCGCGGTGTAATAGGAGATTTATTTTTTGCTCAGCACAATCCATTTTTGGGGTGGCGAAAAAGCAGGCAGGACAGAAACCCCGGAGTTACCACAGTGGTAAGACACTTTTACTGACCGTTACCACATCCAGCACGAATAAATGGGTCTCACCTGAATTTTAGATCCATTTGTTTTGTGGATTTATTTTTTTACTCGGTTTCGACCTCACACCTCCAAGGAATTGTGCTTGTTTCAGGGAACTTAGTTCCGGCCAGCTTTTCATTCCTGGCTCTATGTGTGATTGTGATAGGTAATCTGTTTCTACGTGAATTAATTCACGAATCGAGGTCCGAGAATAAAAGAATTCAGTAGAAAGGCATGGATTTCCTTCAAGGCAAACGGGGCAGGGGCGCTATCTTTAAGAGAGGCTCTTATAAACTTTGTTATTCTCAATCTTAAAGCAGAAAAAAAAAAAAAACCACGAATATTTTATAGAAGTGTATGTGGGAGCCCCCAACTTTGCTGGTGCCTAGAGTTCTCTAAGATATACCCTGTTCACAGGGGCGTAGCTACCGCCGTATCTGCCGTATCAATTATACGGGGCCCCCGGGCCACGGGGGCCCCCAACGAGCGTAAGCAAAAATTAATAAAAACTTCCCAATTTTTATTATTTCACAAATGACAAAAGTTAATCCTGTTTCTAAAGCTCTACACCTACAGCATGAAAATAATGACTTACAGAAAACTAGTATTTTATTAAGAAATCTTTTGAATAGAGTGTGCGAATTAAGGAATCAAAATTCATTCAATAGTTTACTAAATGAGTTTAAAGATTTGGCAAAAGAGCGGAGAGTAAAAACTGTTTTTTAAAACAATAGGCGAAAGATATAACGAAGCGCTTTTTTGGATGAGTTATCACAAGATGAGAGAATTTCAGACCCTGAGTCCTATTTCAAAGTCAATGCATACTATTGCTGTTTAGATATATTAATTTCTCAAACTAAATAAATATTTCAGAGCCTTAGCGACCTGAATAGTATGTTCGAAATATTACAACCGATAAAACTCCTGTCTTATTCAAACGAAGAGATATTAAACGCTTCCGGAAAACTGTCGGCTAAATACATTAGAGTCTCAGTTAATCAGTGAATCTCACCTAATGTTAATGACCAATTAAAGGCTCTAAAAACATGCTTAAAATCTGAAAATCAAAAAATTCATTCCATTAAAAAACTCGTGGAATTATTGCTGATAAAGTTCAATATAGTTTTGCATCCCTTTCCCGATGTAATAACAGCATATGCTTTTTATTCTTGACCCTTCCAGTTACAACAGCAACTGCTGAAAGAAGTTTTCAAAATTAAAACTTATAAAAATTACTTCAGAACTTCGATGGGACAGGAACGCCTGTCAGACCTGTCACTATTGTCCATAGAGGCAGAAATTTTAGAAAAAATTAAAAGTCATCATCAGCTATAAATGATTTAATAAATCAGTTTGCAGAAATAAGGCAAGGAGAGTGTATATTTGATTTGAATTGTTTGTAATAATTTTGGAAAAAGACATATGATGAATAGACATATTTTTTTTTAATTTTATGAATTTTTTTTCTTTTGTGAGAAATCTTTACCATTCCTAAGGGCCCCCCAAACAAATTTTTATACGGGGCCCCGCAAAAGCACGCTACGCTTCTGCCTGTTCAGCATATATGTTGCACAAAAGATGTGAACCGTGCCAATTACTTTCAGCAGCAAAACAATCCTTTTTTGGGGTTAGTGAAGAGCGCCTGATTCATATTCATACACACTCGAAAAGTAGATGACAGCTGGAAATTTAAAACGCCACATTGTCAAAATACTACTAAATTTTAATTAATCAGTTAATAAATGTCTTGTTTATAATTTTAAGTTAAAAGTATCGTACTAGAGCTTTAACGTGTGGGTATGGGCTATTGGCGACGGGTGTCGTAATTTAGAATCACAGGTAAGTGACGAGCCGACACCTGAGTAGGCTCTCACTCAACACAATTTTTTCGGCACAACACGATACGCAGCGTTGGGACTTCAGAACATTATTTTATTTAACGTAATCCTTTAACACAGGGGTTCCCAACCGGTGGTACGCGGGGAAATTTCAGGTGGTACCCGTAAAAGTTTTATCGAAAAAGATCGACATAAGATAGTTGAATAAAATATTTTTTAAAGAGAAATCTTTTATTAGCTTCTTGATTTGATGTATCAAGTACCTTTTGATCTTACGTCAAGATGAGCTATTTTTGATGTATATGTTACGAGTCACTTGTGTGAGACACTGAGCATAGGTGTGAGAATGAGTTTTCTGTACACTTGTTCATTAAAAATAAATATAGATGCACAATAAGTACCATACTCACTCACAGTGTTGATATTTTTGTCCCAAGCAAACAATAACAAAACCAGTTTCGCACTAAATACTATAAAAGTATATTTTGTTTAATGATTAATTTTTTGCTGAGTTTGTACGAATTTTTTTATTTGTATACTTTAAGATCTATGGGTAATAAATAAAACTATCTTTTTTCCATATTAATCTTTTTATTTCGCCTTCATTATAAGCATGCAATAAATCAACAAATATCTAACTCTTAAATTCGAAGTTCTCTCAGGAATTCATTTTAAAAAGCCTTTGAACACATTAAAAAGAGTAAGCATTATACGTTTATTAAAATATTTAGGTCTGGTGGTACGCCAAAATTTCCCAAAAAGTCAAGTGGTACGCGAATGCAAAAAGGTTGGGAACCCCTGCTTTAACATCTCACACTTAGCTGCAGAGACAGTCTTTAGGTCTTCATATTTTGGCAGTGCAAGGGACCAAACATTGGACCTTTCACATGCAAGGCAAACACCTTACCTACTAGGTTCCTCAGTCCCCTCCGGAGTAATATGAACTTATATACGGTTATAAAATATATAAAAGGGTTAAGAGCCGATTTTGAACGTGTTGAAAAGGACCAAATGAAAATCTTCTTCCACGCTACAGATCATACAAGAGAAATCTCATGAATAAGGTAACGCCATGTATAAGTAGACGTTAAATATGCTGTTGACCAAAGACATTGACACTTTCACAAGTTTACTTTGGGTGCCCGCTAAGTTGTCGACCTTGACAACCTTTCTCCCAGTACTATAAAAAAAGTTCAGAAATATTTTTATTAAAAAAAATTACATAACCTAATACGATATTTTCTAACCAGTCTTGGAAACTGTATAAACGAGATATTTTAGAGCTTTTGTTTGGGATTAAATTAAAAAATAAATTAGCTTGTTTCATTTCTCCTATATCAGAACATGGTAAAAAATTCGATTTTTTTTTCAAATGTCAAAATCAGTGTGCCTCCCCTGATCAAGTCTTAGACTGCTAAGGATATTTATTCAAGGAAAGGGAGGATCTTTATACTATTATCCCTTCTAGAGTACTTCATTTTTTTAAAGGCCATTGGTCCAATGGATTTTGTCTGACAGCATAACGATAAGTCAACAAAAAAAAGTTTCAAGTCACCGAAACATGGTTTCCACCCCTTGTGTTTTAGCACTACTTAAAAAATATTTTTCTTACATAAATTTTTTAATAGTAATTCATTTTTATTGTAATCCAGTATCTGAATACTGCTACTGATATTTAATTTTTCTTAACTGTGCAATCCAAATACAGTTGTTTTCTGGCTCTGATTGTAAATATTCTGAATATTAAACAATATTTTCAGTTGAAATTTTTACCAACTGTGTTGAGTTTATAAATTGAATTTCATCGATACTTATCTGAATGTAGACTTCTTTTTTTTAGATTAAATTTTATTACAGATGTGTAGTTCCTATTTTAAAGTAGGCTACTGGAAATTAGTAGTCATTTAATAATAAAATATAAAGCACAAGCAAAAACTAAGCGTCTAAAATATTTTCCCCCAAAAAACCTAAAATTATGCGAAACAGTTTAACATACTGATTGCCAAAAAATTATAATGAAGAAATCTGATTTGTACACATAGATATTTTTAGTTTATTATGTAAGGAAAACAATACATGTCTTTTTACAAATGAAGTAATGGAAATAAACAGCAAACTACCAATCACAGGTTATGCACCGATAGTTGTCAATATAAAAAAAGCAAAGCAAAAAGCTACTTGTTAGTGCTTAAAACATTTATGTAAGTATATATATATTGCAAGAAAATGTTAGATATACGACTTTATTTTATCAAAATTTTAAACACTTAGTAAAATACATTGTACAAATACAGCATATGTAGAAATATAAAACACCTCACAAGTATTAAAAAAAAACATTTATTAAGTTAAAGAATATTCATTGGAATATGCACCTGCACAATGAATACAGTAGAATAATAAAATCAACCGAGTTAATCTCACAATGTTCTTACAAGAAAAATTCTTAAGAAAAGCAAACAGTAACTATCTCTTATTCTTAAATGTAGTATTAATTATTTCATCACCCTTAATAAAAAAATCTATTTTAACTTAATAACAGTATTATTTTAACCTTTTTAGAAATTCGAGTTGATAGCTTCATGGCGAGCTTAATACTATGAGTCATTTTGTGTGGATATACCAGAAATGCAAATGAAATGAATGCACATTTTCTTAGGAAGTAGAGTTTATATCTGGGTTAGAACTGAGTAAGGGTTTTCTCCCTACTATTGGAGCCGGTATTTTAAATTTCGGTGCTTTCTTAGGCAGTTTCGATGATTTCTTCTTGTTTTTCTTGAGGTTCTCCTTATTTTTTCCATCAACGCTGATATCAGACTAAAAAAAATCCAATTTATGTTAAAATACTGACAGAAATACAATAGAATGTGCAGATTGTTTAATTAAATCACTCAGTAAATTTTTTTTTTTTTGACAAACAAATCCCTTGGACTCAGAATAACTTACACAGTACTCATGTATTTCGACAATTGTATCAATTCTACCAATTTTAAATTAGCATTTAATCTGTTTTTGATATTATAAAGCAAACTAAAAAGAATGGAATGTGTCAGCATATGAGGGAAAAACATTATCTTTTTCAGCAAGGAAGAGTAAATGTTTTTTTTAAATATTTTTTTTGGGTAATTATCCAGACACTTTTCTAAAAGGGCTGCTTTTCTGGCTGATCAAGCCTTTTGCAGACTCAGCAAATTTCCAGATAGCCATTTTCAGGGGCATTATCCGCTATCTGTTTTTAAGAATGAGCAGGAGTCGTGTTGGACAAGAGAGATTAGATGTGTGTGCGAGATCTGTGTCAGTCAATACTAATAAATGAGTATTAAAAATATAACTTATATTTGCATTGTTAAGTGCAGTGATTTCATAAATGCAATGATTTAAGTTTTTTTTAATATTTTAAATAGTTTCTGACAATTATAAAAAATATGAATTAATTGGTGCAAATTATTTAATAGACAAAAAACAATGCTAATTAAAATTTTTTTTTAAAATTAGAAATGTAGTTAAAAATATTTAAAAAAAATGACACAGTAAAATTATCAAGAATATGTATAAACAAAGAACTAACCACTGCTGAGGAGTCAGTTTCACACCCATCAGATTCATAAACATCGCTTATGAAGGATGTATTGTGCGAGCTCACAGCACTGCCCATTTCACCAGAGGTATTTTTGGACTCATCGCTCTCCTTTTTATGAAAACAAATAGTAAATTACTAAAACAATTTACTTATTCTAGGCAACAGTTTTTGTACTAATTTAGAGTCACTCCATATTGACTGGAAATATAAGTACAGAGTACTGACAATTAGTTTAGGTGAAAGATTCCTTTCACCACCCAAGGCTATTAGTGCCAATTCAATATCATATAAGCCAATTCATAATAATCTGCTAAGTTTTCACCAAGATGGTGAACTTTGAAGCGGGTTGGGGTGTCAACAAAGTTTTCAAGTTCATGTTTACTATTAGTCGAGTCAATATCCAGTGACACTATATATTAAGGGGGAATGGGAGCGCTGGATTACGGGTCCCCAAAGCAAAGTGCATCAGTGTTAATGCAATGGAGAAAAAAATATTTTCTCTGCTACATTTCTCCGGCTGTATCGAATATTTTTACAAACAGATTATTCATTGTGATTAATGTGGCTTTTTGAAATTAGCTGGAAATTAAAAAAAAAAAATTTTACAAAAAGTATTTGAAGCAATTTTAAAAAGTGGGATTACAGAGACCTGGAAGTTTTATACATTAATTATTAAAAAAAAAAATCAGCTTGCAAAATATTCAGTACAGCTGGAGAAATGTGGCAGAGAAAATAATTTTTCCCCTTTGGATTAACATTGAGGCACTTGAGTTGTGAGACCCCCAGTAAAGTGCTCCCATTCCCCTTTATCCGAGAATACATATTCTAGAATATATATCCATCTATGCACATATGTTCATCTTACCTATTAACAGTTTCGATACATTAGAGATAATGAAAAAAAAATCATTTATAAAGAATCGAGTCGGTTGGTCAAAACTGAAATTGTTCCAATGAAGCTATTATTTGAATCAGGATTTGTACACATTTTCCCACAGATAGACTCAATTTCTAAAAAATTAAGGACCTGATCCATTGAAATAAAGGATTGAAGTCTACAATTTGAGCAATATAAACTTGCCCCAATATCTTGGGTTTATGTGGTCCAATTACTATCAAAGATAACCAAAACTATTTTTGAAGGGCCATTTCAATCATTGGTAGTTTTCAAAGTGCCACAAAAGAGGTATTTCATGCTCTTAGGGCATTTTAAGTCTAAAGTGTAAATATGCAGGTAAATTATCTTAATTTAGCTTTTAAATCAGGAAGTAACATTTGTGAATAGTATGTAGAATTGTAGAATATCAAATTTACCAACTTTAACAAAATACCTAAATCTGTATAAAGGTGCCATTCCCACTTACATTGAAACTATTATCCAAAGGAGTATTCAAGGCAGCTGCAGTGTCTGCTGACAGTTGAGAGCGAAATCTTTGCAAAATGCGTTCATGAGGCGAAGTGGCAGACAAGAATTTCGGATAGGTGTAGGATTTTCGCTGTGGTGTTGTACCTGAAAATTAGTGAAACAAGTTATAAATCAAAAGCAGTTTATGTTAATTCACATTATATGGATAGAATAGTGTAAAATTTTATATTCAGGGTGGTTACAAAATCCATTTCAATAAAACTTGAAGATTAATTGGGATTTGATTTCACTAAGACGTCGTCAAGCATCTGTTACTGGCAGTGCAATCCCCTATTAGAAGAGAATAGCCTTCATCTGACCAAAAATATACAGTCCAATAATGTTTCCCGATTTACTTATTTTGCTGCCTAGTAATTTTCACGACATCCACTGATGAAATTGCATTGTCTTATAATGATTGGCTGTTTTTTTGCCTCTGAGTGAATAGGAAGTAGCAAAATTCCCTGAAGTTTTGATAAATTTGAAAAATTCCCTGATATTTCCAGAATTTAAAAGTTTTCTGAGAATCCCCTGACTTGCAGGTCTCCGCAGATCTGTTACTATCTGGTTTTTATAAATAACAATTCTTTTTCTGTAAGCAGGCGACAAAAATATAAATTTTTAGAAAATTCTTCTATGAATGGAGCAAGAACTTACTGCATAGTTTAGTTCTAATAGTTATTTATGACTGGGAAAAATACCTTCTAATTATAAATTATCAAGCCATTTAAAGTTTTATATTGTATACAAAAGTTGACTGTTTTAATATATCCTGGGGTCTCACGATGGTGAAACAAAGGTAAAAAAAGTGACCGTTTTGAAAAAGTGAAAACACCAGTGACTTAATTAAAGTATTCTTAAAAAAATATCTGTATAAAAAAACAGCGTACTTAAAAACCCATGGAAATTAAGAATTTAACTAGCCATATTTCTTTAAGAAGACTTAACATAGCAGATATATTAATCTCACTAGTGTAGGTATTTCTAGCAATTAATTTGCAGGTGCACATTGTTACAAACATTTTATTAATTCAATACTTGAACATCTAATTTTACAACCAAACTAATTCTTGTCCAAAATATTTCTAGCAGAAATTTACCTTTAAATTTGCGATATTATACATAGAAATGCATGCAACATTTTTTACAACTTGATTACCAACAAAAACCATTACTTCATTCTAGCACAATCAAATATTAATCTATGTATTCAATCAATAGAATTTTTGCGTCACAGTAAACTTAGTACATGAAATATTCATGAAATCAATAAATTAAACTATACCTGTAGGAACATCTTTAACTAAGTCTTCAGATATAAATTTCTCAATTTCCTGGTCAACTTTCAATATTTCCTGCTTGAGGCATGACTCGACTTGCGTGGAAGTTTTTTCGGATTCTTTAACTACATCCCTAGAATGTGCCATAACGTTCTCGAGGCGTTCGTCTTGTTCAACAAGCCATTTATTGTTGTCTTCTGTTTTACTTAATAATGAGGTGACGATGCCCTGCTAATGAAAATATACTTAATACAGGGGTTGTAACAGTTAAATTCATGAAAATTTAGGAGTTTTTCCAGACCAAATTTTTGAAGTTATAAGAAACTATTTCTGGCTACAGAATGTAGATTATTTAAAAAAAAAAAAATCTCTCCGAGATCCAGAACTTCAGCAGTTTTAAAATTTGAAAACTGACGTCAAGCAGCACATTCGATTTCTTTACTTGCTAGAAATTCCTTGAGTTACAAATAATCTTATTAAAAAATGTAGCTCCTTAGACGATAGCTTTTCATTGAATGAACTTTTAAACTCAAAAAGTATGTTGGTCTTGTTACTTGTTAGCTATAACCAGACATATTTTCTTCAAATAAAACAATATTTAAAAATAATGATACTGAAGATATAAGTTTGTAAAGAGCATCTCACACTAACTGCTGTTAATGTGAGATGATTACAATGGAAAATGATGTTTGACTTTTTAGGGTGTTTTACATAAAAAATAGTATTATGGCAATTTAATATTAATTTAAATCAGAGCACCTAAAGGGCCTCTAAAACAATGAAAAATTAATGGTCTTTTTAAGGCAAGTGGGAACCTGCAGTAGTTTTTATACCCTTAATTACAGTTTTGTAAATATGTTTCATATAAGATTCAGATTGAGACATTAAATCTTACTAGAGCTCTATACCACACATAAAAATAAAAAAAAAACCCTAAAGCTTACATTTATTGTTGATTTGTTATGCTGCATATGTTCAAGGGCTTCAGAGTTGTAGTTGTCAAAAGAAGCTTTAACTTCTTGATAATTTTCAACTTGAAGCTAAAAGTAGGAAAAGATGATTGATATTCAGGGTTCATACTCTATTTTTAATAATGAAATTCAGGAGTTATAAGGAGTTGCTTTAGGAATACAATAATATAAATTCAAGATATAACAAACATGAAAGTACTTATAGCGACAATATGTGTCATGATAAAGTACAAAAAAAAATAATAAGATCAACAAATAAAAAATTAAACTAAGACAGGCAAAATTTAAAAAAATAACCGACAATTTCTAAACAAAAATGAATACAAAATCTCAAGTTTTTTTTTTAAAAATTGGATCCTTCAAATTCACCGACAACAATTTTTTATTTATAAATAGATAATTTTTCAGGAAACTATACAAATTCAGAAGATTCTCAGGATTTTAAGAAAGTACGAACCCTGGATGTTAAATTACACAAAAAGGTCTATATGCAATAAGTGAATTAATTTTATACCTTTGAAGAATCTTCTAAGAAACTTGTAAAATCGGAAGAAACATCAAGATGAATTTGCTGAACAGACTCTTTCTTTTTAGAAAACTAAAAGAAGTAAATGCAAGAAAGATTAAAATAATTTTTGTTATTTATTGTTTGGAACAAAACCTGGTTGAATATATTACAAAGCTGAGATTGCATGCTGCTTGTAACAGTTACTTTATTTAGGTAACTCCGTTAGGTTTTTCAGAAAGTAACTTACTTTTAACAGCAACAAAAATGTCATTATTTCTCACGCCACTCTTCACAGATATATCTGACAGTTCCGCGTTTGACTCAAACTAAATTAATTTATGTTTTAATGCACATGATTTGTATAAATTTGAGTATAAAATATTGCGTACGAATGGCAAAACTACCTTTTTTTACACTCGGGCAAATCATGTTGGACATTATACTGTAAAAAATATTTTGAAATTTGTTACACAGACATTTAATAGCTAATAATGTAAAAAATGATATGCTTTTTGAAATTTTGCTCATATTAACAGACACCTAAACCACTTCAAAAATTCAATTCATAAACAAAACAGGTGCATTTTTAAGATACTTCTGCTCCAACGATCTTTCCAGTTAAATAGATTGAAATGTACACTGGCAAACCTATGGCTATGTGGGGGTAACCATGTGATTATGAAAGGGGTTGCTTATAGGGTTTCTTCCAATGTCAGTCTCTTCTATTGTGGTCTAATAAGCCCCTTTTCTTGTTTAAGGCAATTTTACAATAGAATAAAGAAAATGTTTTTACATTGAGATATAGAATTTTTTTTTACCTCTTTATGATTTATTGTTTTAGGGATATCTTTACATTGTGTTACTTCATTCCCAAATTCAAGAATGGAATTATCCAGTCTGTCCAAAGGTCTGTTGAAAAAAAAATATTGTTATTCCAACATTAGTTTTATACTATTCTAATAATTTCTATAAACAGTTCATATAAAAGGGGTTTGTATAAAATATGCGACAAGATTATAATTAGTTTTAAAGTATTTCATTTATTTATTATAACCTGCCAGCAAAATTCAGCGGTGTTGATGTTTTGGAAGTCAGAAGTACAATACACAGAACAACCAACATTCCTCAGACCAATGCCCATGGTCTCTTCAACCAGAGCAAAGGGGACATTTTGGCTGTTGGCGATTGTTTACCAATCTCTCAGAAATTAAGGATTGCCGAATATTTTTCTTTTCCATCAGTCAGGTTGACAATTGAAATAAATCAAATATCACATTCGGTAATTTCGTGAGAAATCAAGCTAAAACATACTATTTTCCCGCCACCCTTTCAGAATTTAAAAACTTTTTGTAATAAAAATGCTTTGTTACATCTTGGCTTACGAGAACTTTAGTGCTATTTTACCTTAAATGGCAACATCCAATGTTTGCGTAAGCGAGATAACACAATAAAATTCCCCCAGCACCAAAAAAAAAAAAGAAAAAAAATCCTAAGAGTAGCGAATTGCAGTGATAATACTGTTTCTTGAACGTTCTGCTACAATTTACAACCTAAATAAAACTCAATTGGATGTAAACCAAAACTGATATGTATAAGAGACATATAAGTGTAATATAAGTAAAGGATTTTAATATAAATTAAACCTACACTTTTACTTTCTTCAATTCCTGTCCATTATTTTCAAACCTACAGGTATCTTCAATCTAAAAAAAAAGCAATAACGAAATATGCATTAAAACATAACAAGGCATTTATCTTCTAAAAATACAGTTTTGTCAAGATAAAATCGTAATATTCTGTAAAGATAATAGTCTCTTATATTAATCAGGAAAATTCTACACCTGATAGCAAGAACATCCAATCTCACAAGACTACAAATATTCTTCATGCAGTCAAAATACTAACATTACTGAGTTTGAACACTCAGAGAAATATATTACTGATTTATCTTTTAAAACAAAATCTTTTCAATTTAGGAGATTTATAACGAAACAACATTTTTAGTTAGTTTACATTTTTAATTAAAAATCAAACTAAGATACATACTTGCATTGTTTTGTCAATATCAGATTGCACATCAGTACAGAAGGATTGCACATCAGTACACAAGGATTGCATATCAGTACACAAGGAGATGATCTGTAATTTAAAAAGGAAAAAAAGTGAAACACACGAAAAAAACACATTAAAAAAAGTAATATGAGACAAAAAAAAATCTGAGTTTTATTCATTCTATTTTTTAAAAAACTTTCTTAAATTGTCATTTTGTCAGAATTAAATTCAATAAAGACAAAAAAAAAAAAACGTTGAACACAACTACTTAATTAGTATTAAAAAAAAAAAATCATAATGTTATCTGCTTAAATTTTTTGTTACATTTGAAACTCAGAACTTACAGTACGCATTTTATCTCTAGTTTCCGACAGAGACTGAATTTGCTTATTATACTCAAGCATTGCAGCTTCATTTTTTATGAAGTAAGATTCCAATGTGTTTTTTAAATTCCAGAGAGCACTTTTTTGTTCAGCTATTTGAGCTTCAAGGGCTGCCGTGCGCTGTTCTATCTAAAAAAAAGTACAATTACTGAGTTACTTGTTACTTAAATATATATATATTAGGGTGTCCCTTATTTTACGAATTTTCGAAATCGAAAAGACCTACCCTCTCATTTTTTTCCTTTTATGTCAAAACACTCAGAAACGAAGTTTTCTCTCATTCTGATATCGGGAATACGTGCCGCTTTTCATTTGAAATTTGCAAAAATTGCTAAAAAATCAAGTTTTTGCTCCATATCTCCAATTCTGTTAACCTAACAACAAAATGGTCAATGCAAAAGTTTTAAAACACACCTTTTTCTACAAGTTTTGTATTGACATAATTGTTCTACGAGTTGCGGTTAACGAGATACATCGGAAAGAAGTGCGAACTTTTTCGGAAACTCGCAAAATGCTCCAATCCACTCACCATAGTAGGATATAGAATTAAGCACAACAGCACTTCATAAAAGTGTCTCAACCAAGTTTATTCTGCCTTAATATTCATAAAATAATTGCACATTTGTGTACTTTAAATACGAAGTACGAACAATCCATGCTAATTGTTTTTTTGCAAGGGGCAGGGCCGTCACATGTGTACTGGAGCGGGGCGGTGACCCACAGCGCTTTTTTTAGAGAAAAAAAATGTGGTTTCAAGGCTACTAATATTAAAATGAAAATATGCAATATGAAATTGATTAAATCATAATATTAATATTTATTGATTATAATTTGGTTTTTTTATACATAAAGAATACCATAAAACAGATGAATAAATTTTCTCAAATGTTTTCATCTAAATTCAAAGAGTTTAAAATTATAACAAAAGATGAAAAGTAATCACAATAACAACACGTTTACAACAAGTTTATTCCACCTCTATATTCATAAAATTATTGCACATTTGTGTACTTAAAATAAGAAGTACGAACAACCCATGCTAATCGATTTTTGTAAGGGGCAGGGCCGTCACGTGGGTACTGGAGCGGGCCGGTAACATACATCGCTATTGAAAAGAAAAACACCGGGTTTCACCAATCCTGTTAAAACTAACAACAAAAATAAAGTGTGGAATCGGGATTAGATGTGGCATTTAAAAAATATTTAAAGAAAAAAAGTTATATTTTATTGTAAGAACATCTTCCTAAAAGCCACGTTGGGAGCGGGAATACAATAAATTAACCTCTTCCTGAACCGCTTGATTATATATAAGGGGCGATTTTTCGGATGGGGGTTTTCTACCAAAGATTGGCTTAATTGTATGAAAAACATTTGAAATTTTATAAATTTTGGAAAGGATTTGCAAAAAGATGATAACAAGACTCGAAATTACGGGAGTCGACGAGTGGAGATTCAAAGTAATTTTTACAACTTATTTGATACAGCATATTCAGATACACTTAATATATTGAAGAAGGTAAGGCGTTTTTGATGAGACAAAGAGAACCAGGAAGGCCTTGCCGCTTAACTAGAGTTGCTAGGAAACTTGCAGAAACAGAAGAGTGTGGAAAACAAAGGGCTGCCAATGAGGAAAAAATACCTAAGACATCATTCAACATCAATTTCTACAATGACATTGTGCCAGAAATCGT
Organism: Hylyphantes graminicola; assembly: GCA_023701765.1. Taxonomy (NCBI): domain Eukaryota; kingdom Metazoa; phylum Arthropoda; class Arachnida; order Araneae; family Linyphiidae; genus Hylyphantes; species Hylyphantes graminicola. The sequence continues at coordinate 24,578,425 of CM043118.1, read as the reverse complement.
ATATAGTTCGTTTTACAGTTTTCAAAATGAAGAGTCAGATTCAAGGGAAGTACAGTAGACTCCCTCTTAACCGGCTTAAACGGGACCGATGGTAAGCCGGTTAAACGAAAATCCGGTTAAACCGGAGAAATTAAATAAATTTAAATTTAGATGTTTATTTGATTGCACTTCTGTATTGATATTTGCCTCATGAAATACATGTACAATTGAAATAAGGTGTCATTTTTCAGGTTATTTTATATATTATTATTAGTATTTTGCGTTTTTGATTACATACTTTTAAAAAAATCTGAACATTTTTGTCGAAGTTTGGAAATTCGACGACTTGACGGTCGATCCCCACAGCCTTCCAATGTCAACAAGTGCCCCCCTTCCCCCCAGAAAACCATGTGTTTGAAACATGTGCGACACTGAAAACCGATTGAAATAACCAAAAACTTGTAATTTTAGCTATTTTTAACATTTTAAGCTTGGAAATTTTCAGCCCGGTTAAAGCGGAGATCCGGTTAAACGGAGGCCGGTTAAGTGGGAGTCTACTGTATTATTATTTACTTACACAAAAAGCAAGTCGTTGCCGAAATAACGTGCAAGGAAGGTCATAATTATCCCAAAACTGGAAGCAGGTTTTGGATAGATATTAGTTGAGTGGTAAAAGACTGTTTTCTATTCTGTAGGCAAAAACTGAAGCTCTTAAATACTGCACTGATGAATTAGCAATAAATAAGTCCTCCCTTTAACGAGTTTGAACAAACACTCGTGAAGAATGGGCTAGAGGTGCAATGCACTTGTTTAAAAACTAACGTTCCAGAAATAGTTACTCTTCACTGTGACTGTAATCTGTTAGCAGCTCTAAACACTATAAAAACCAAGGAATGTCGTCTTCCCATCGTTATTAACTTATAAAGATTAGGTTGTGTCCACGAACACAGAAAGCTATTCCCTGTTTGTAAAAAAAAATCAAACTTTAAAAGGAGATATGATTTTAATTTATTTTTAGATGTATTAGTTATTAATTGTGTTGTTATTGCGATTTCTTTCCATATTTTTTTTTATAATTTTAAACTCCTTAAATTTAGATGAATACATTTGAGGAAATTTATACATCTGTTTTATGGTATTCTTTATGTATACCAAACCAAATTTATTATTAATAAATATTAATATTGTGATTTAATCAATTTCATATTGCATATTTTCATTTTAATATTAGTAGCCTCGAACCCACATTGTTTTTCTCTAAAAAAAGCGTTGTGGGTTACCGCCCCGCTCCAATACCCACGTGACGGCCCTGCTTCTTACAAAAAATCAGTTAGCATGGATTGTTCGTACTTCGTATTTTAAGTACACAAATGTGCAATTATTTTTTGAATATTAAGGCAGAATAAACTTGGTTTAGACACTTTTATGAAGTGATGTTGTGCTTAATTCTATATCCTACTATGGTGAGTGGATTGGAGCATTTTGCGTGTTTCCGAAAAAGTTCGCACTTCTTTCCGATGTATCTCGATAACTGTAACTCGTAGAACAATTATGTCAATACAAAACTTGTAGAAAATAGTGTGTTTTAAAACTTTTGCATTGACCATTTTGTTGTTAGATTAACAGAATTGGAGATATGGAGCAAAAACTTGATTTTTTAGCAATTTTTGCAAATTTCAAATGAAAAGCGGCTCGTGTTCCCGATATCAGAATGAGATCAAACTTCGTTTCTGAGTGTTTTGACATAAAAGGAAAAAAATGAGAGGGTACGTCTTTTCGATTTCGAAAATTTGTAAAATAAGGGATACCCTAATATATATATATATATATTGGAAAACATAATATTAAACAATTTAACTCAAACTAAAGGACCAAGGTAATTTAATTGAAAATGATACCATCCTCCCCCAAAAAAGTTGCACTTTAATTTTATAAATACAAATAATTAAAAATTAAAAGTTTAATGAAAGAAAACAAATACAAACATTAAATTCTTTACCTTTTCAGCAACATTTTGATGAGATTTAAGATAACACTCTTCCATTGATGTTAATTCAATGTTAAGCTTATTTATAAGAGCTGGTAACTTTTCAGCTTTATATGTCTGATATTGTGCAAGCAAATTTTCCTGTAAAAATCAATTTTATTTCTAGATTAACTCACAACATAGTTCAGATGTTCTTTATGTTTATATTTAACTATAAAACGATTTAAACAATAATCAACTACACACCGTGCCAACCCAAGTTGGGTAAAAACAAAGAGTAAAATGGCATGCGGAAAAACGCGGTTGGTCCGTTAGTTGGAAACTCTTGTAAGTTAATATTTACATACAAAATGATCTGAAAATACAATTGAACTAAAATACACTTTTCATTCCGATAAAATTGCAAGATTTTCTCAAATAAAAAAAATATGTTAGAATTTAAACGAAATTAATGTTTTAAACATGTTTTCTGGATGGATTCCCAAATAATTTATGGAACTCTTTACATTGGCAGAAGGATCTTCTCCATACTATATTTTTATTTACCCAACTTAGGTTGGCAAGGCGTGTAAGAGAAAATGCAAATAAAAAGAATAACATAAAACAAATTTTAATACAGAGACTAATTGATAAAATGTCATCATAATCATCTTTTGCACTGGAAGCACATTTCAGAATGCTCAACACTTTTGGATAAGTAGGAAAACGGGGGGACCCAAATTATGAAATTGGGAACCTCCCTAACAAGACACACAAATTAACAATAATAATAAAACATTAGAAAGTTCCAATTCAGGGTGGCTACAGAATCTGTGAAAACAAATTACCTGACTTTTCCCTGATTTTAAAGGCTAAATGTAAAAAAATTCCCTGATTGGTGGCAATGAACTATACTAGCATGGTGGTTTCCTCCTGGTATTAGTAAAACCACTTTCTAGTATATTTAACATTAAAAAAAGATTAAAAAAAAAATTTAATTAATGAATATACAATGAGCTTTTTAAAACAAATCTAAAAAAAGCAAACGTTAAAGCAGATATAATAATTTTTTTTAGTTACGATAAGACTTATTAAGATTAACAAGCTATGATTCTTAATTAATCTTCAAATTTTAATTATATTTCTCACATCTTAAATTATCTTAATTATCATTTAAACTTGTTTTTTACTGAAATTTAAGTTTAGTTTTTATTGATATGGGCCGAGAATGGTGAAGTTGAATATCGTTGCACTAGAGCTTGGGGAAGGGCAAGGCAGATAAAATGAAAGATTAATAAGCCGTAACTCAACCACGTGAAAGCCTTTTCAGGATTAAACGTTTTTTATCCTTTCTTTTGCTGGTTAAAATGGCACTTTTGAAAATTTTCCCTGATTTTTAAAAAAAATCACCAATTTTCCTGATTTTTCCAGATTCATTAAATTCCCTGACTTTTCCATGATTCCCTGATCATGTAGCCACCCTGCAATTCAATGTAAAATTTAGAACAAAATAGCTTAGGACCAGTGGCATATTAAAAATGAACGCAATATAATATAAATACATTAAAAAAAATACTCACCTTTTTGGAGTTTAAATCTTCAGACAAATCATTGTTTTGTTGTATTTGATTATCTGTCTGATCATTTAGTTGAGAAACAAGCCCATCACATAATGATTGCAGCTCGGAAGTAAATGTTTCCAGGAAATTAGTCTTTTTCTGTTTGCTTTCGTTGATAAACGTTTTCATACAATCTGAAAAAATACGTAAATATCGAAATTACAAAGTACAGGAATCTTAATTAAACACACTACAAATCTATGCATTAACCTTATGCTCATTAAAAATGGGAAATGCAATTTATAAAACACAGTCATCGTAGAAATGACATTCAAACTATAAAGGTACAGAACATAGTACCACTTTTTGAAGTATTTACAATCAACAGAGCTGTTACAGAAATTGAAGTACAAAATTTCTTTTTTCCAGTTTTAGTTTACCAGATGATATTTTAGAAAAATTCCACATTTTCAGTTAGCTAATTATACAAAAAAGTAGTATTTTACTTCAGTTTTAGTAAATTCTTCTTGACTAAAGCAGATTCACATAAATAAACACTCATACTAATTCAGGGTTGCCACACTTTATGTTATAACATAACCTTTTAGTTATCAAAAATACCATCAAAATCATACTTTACTTTCTTGAATTATACATAAACAATGAATCAAAAAGTGAAATAGGAACTGATTCACATTGAAAGTGTTAAAGTAAAAAAAATTAAGGACTTTTCAAGGACCGTGGCAACCCTGCTAATTTTATAAAAAAAAAAAACATACCTTGATCTTCTTTGATAGCATGTAAATATTTGATTTCCTCTTTAGCATTATTAGTAACCATGCCATACAGATTTGAACACTGCTTCCGAGACATCTCTTGGAATTCGCGACACAATTCTTCATTTGTCCTCTCCACTTTCTGCTTTCTCTCTATCTTGGAATGGAGCTTGTGGACATCATCGGTTGTTTGATCAGCAACTTGCAATAACTGAAGCATAAATATTATAAGTTTATTAGATTCTTTGAAATGTATCACTGCTTAAAAATCCAATTTCTATTCAACATAATCAAAAAGCCAAAACTCATTTCAGATGTACACTCTTTATATTTATATTCATAGAAAAATATGATTTTATCATGTGGCCAAATTTTCGTAGAAATTATTCATACAACTGTTTTGATATTTTTTTACTGACACTCTTTCTTCTGATATTTGGGACAGACACTGTGTATTGGAACTGATCCATTGTCCCATTATTACAAAATACACCACAAATTCGAAAATAAAATATTTAAAGATCTTGAATATAGCACAAAACAGAAAAATATATGAATTTCATTAATAAATTATTTGGTTTGAATTATTATCGCACTAGAGCTACCTGAGGGCTATTGGGGACGGGTGTCTATTTTAAAAACCCCATTCAAGTGACGAGCAGACACCCGAGTAGGCACCCGATGCAACCGTTAAAGGTGACATCGTATGCAGCGTCAGGAATTTGGAGGATATTTAACATGCACTCTCTCTACAAGCGGTATTAATTGTCGGACATTTTTGGCTGCACGGGCTATTTATTATAGGTCGGCAGCTATTTTGGCGAAGCCCGGACCAGGGACCTTTAACATGCTAGGCGAGTGCCTAACCGACTGGGCTCCCCAGCCTTATTAATAAATTATTTTTTAGACATACTGTTCAGACAGAATTAGTTCTTTAAGTCAAAAATATTAAATATGTCTAAAAATGTTCCCAATGTTTTCATAATTTTACAACAGAGAACCAGAGCAACACCAAAACTAGTATCTATTGAATAAAAGAGGAAAAGATTTAAAGAATAAACATACTGTTTTTGCCTGATGAGTAAGTTGCTTTTCTGTGTTTGCTTGAATATTTATCAAGTACTGTTTCTCGTCCCTTTCCAGCGTAGTTTTAGAAAGCACCTAAACATAAAATATTTTAAGTGAAACCATAAATTAAGTGAAAAAAAAATATAGTAAGAATATCAACAAATAGAAAAATCACCTCTTGTGTACGATGAAGAACTTGTTTAGTTTCCGAATACTTTTGAGAAGTCTCCAAGAACTGTTCATGAGTTTTACCAAGTTCCTCTTTGGTTGTAGTAAACAGCAGTTCTATCTAAAAGTTAAAATTGTAACTAAGTTCATATATGTGTACATTCTAATATAAATTTAAGGAAGCAATGACATAATTTAAGCATACCTTTGCAACTTCAGCAGTTAAAGTTTCAATTTTGTCAGTGAGCTCTTTATTTGTGTTTTCTTGTAATGAAGTTTTGCTGACTAAAGCCCTATAAAACATGCATAAGAGATTCATGAGTGTTTCTTTTCATGGCATATCAAGAACCAATGTAGTGCTTAGATTTTTTTACTTGATATATTGATTAGAAGTATTTATGACCTATTAATACACAGTCCATTTTTAAAGTTTATACATACAAATTTTAGGTGACAGGCATGCAAAAATTATTGAAAAAAAATAAATGCAGAAGAAAGAAACAATTAGTTTTTATTTGGAAGCAATAGGGAAAACTACAAAAATTCTCCAAAGTTTATAGAAAATCAAATTAAACCGTGTTTAATGACTAGTAAACTTAACTTACTAAATAGTATTTTTTGATATAATAACTTGTAAAAAGATTTAGCACAGAATTTACAAGATTTTGTAACACTTCTGATTCAATTCTTGTATGCTAAAATATTGTTCTAAAATATGCAAAATTTAGTAGTTAATGTCTTAAATAGATTGAAAGACAACTAGCTCACCTCCTTCAAGTTTTACTGCAAATAAATGCATGGAATTTGAGAAATTTACTTATTAACGCATACACTATACAGTCCTTCTAAAATGTCACAAACTAGTAACAATTTGTTCTGTTGTGTACTTGGGTACAATGCCTTAGTTTATAACTTCTATTTTATTCTGTGGATATTTCCACTGACCATCCTAGATAGAACTAACATCATCAATTTCTAAAGAAAGTACGTTCTTCAAAAGAAAAGAAAACTAATTATTTGCAAGTAAAATTTGAAACCTACGCATAATTATCAGCATCAATGAAAAATCCTTGATTGCTTCTTGAGGCTGCTAGATCTTTACGAAGGCGTTCAATCTCTTCTGTATATTCCTATAAAAACACACTTAAATCTTGAAAAAAAATAGATGCATCTTGTAGTTTAATTAGCAAAAACTAGACACAATTTTTTTAATATCAATATCCTTTGCAGTATTTAATTAAAATTTAGTTTAACATGCATTGAAAACTAGCAATTAGACTGGAATAGGAACAATAGAAAGGATTTACTCAACAATATTAATTAAAGTAAGATTTTCATGCAAAATTTTCAATAGCAACAAGTGCTCGATTAAAATTTGATTGCCATCAAACCTAACTAATTAATTCAACAAGCTTTCATTTACATACAACTAATATAGGGGCAGGTGGACAAGATGGAATACCTTTTGCAACACTTTTGAAACAATAAATGACTATAAGAAATATTTTTGATATCAAAGTGCAACAATATTTTGAGCACTTTTACAGAATTTTTCAAAATTAAACTTAATATGCTTTCTATCATACACTTGGAAAACAATATAAAAACAAATAGAAAATGAAATTTATATATTTTTATATAAATTTTATTATATATATAGATATATTTTATATAATATTTTACCCACACTTCCTTAGCACCTAAATATCAAGTATCTAGCAATGTTTTTTTTCTTATATTACCCTTATTAGAGCTCTCTTTGTCATCTTCTGATTGACTTCAGGCTTGATGGTTATGCTCTTGGCCTTAGTAGCATAATCCAGAGTGCTGATGGTCTCATCAAAATTACAGAAGGCTGGCGATATGGTGGCAATGATAGAAGTCTTAGTGTGACCTCCCAGAGAATCTTGCAAAAGTCTGGTTAGTTTACTCTCTCTGAAAATATATCAAAACACATGGAAGAAATAGTTAAGTCAACTATCTCAATTTAAAAAAAAACAATTTAATAGTAAAAAGAGCTACCAGCTTTTCATAGAAAGTCAAGTTGTTTTTATAAAAGTGATTAAACAGATACAAACATTTTTTAAACATAGACATTATTAATTTTTTTTACCTGTATGGAACATGAGGTTGTTTTTCAATTAAAGCAGTAATAACTCTACCGAGTGTCAGAAGACTTTGGTTGATGTTACCTAAAAGAGAAATGGGTATTTGTTTTAAAAAAAAAACCTTCCTTTTTTTAAAATTGAAGATAGTCTGAAAAATATGAAATACCTGCTTCTCTAGCTCTTTTATCAATAGCACCAGATCGGCCAACGTTTTCGCTACCAGCGAGATCAACCTAAAATAAACACAGCATTTGAAATTATGCAAGTTAACTATGGTTTACTTGAAAAATAATAATTAAAAACATATATCATCACAGGCAAAACAGTTTGCTTTTCAAAAAATATTATTTTAAAATTGAAAGGAAAAATCATTAAAATTGTTATTCTTTTAAACACTAAATGTGTATTCTATTTAGTACAATACTTACTCTATTACAGTACAGGAACTTTCTGGCCCATAAAGCAATAAATAGAACTTTTTACATTGAGTTAGTACAGTAAACAAAGCACATAGAATTGAAAATTAGTTTTTTTAATAACTAATCAAGGATCGTGGCAACCCTGTACTTCCATGTTAGACCATGAAAAACAGCTCACCAAATTCAGTTTCCCGGTTTTCAACAACTCCTCGCCGTCCAGTGTGTTTTCCTTTATATGAACTGTGACAGAGAAAACAGTGTGGCTACGACTGGACGTAGCGTTGAGCATGGTGGCTGCAGTCTGTCTCCTGGCGGTGCCCTTCTCCAGGATCGTGTACACCTCGTCCTTGTTGTTGACGAGGATCTCCTCCAGGCCGTGGATGATCACGGAACCCTGACATGAAAAGAATGGAGCAGTTAGGTTGTAACATTAGGATGTGAATTTATCATAGAAAACAAGAATTTTTTTTTACTTCAATAGCCTTAAGTTTCTAAACTTAAACATCAAAAGTAATTAAGGTAGTTTGAATTATTGTTGCACTAGAGCCACATGAAGGGCAATTCGACAGACGTCATAATTTAGAACCAAAATCAAGCGTAGAATCGTAAGAGTCGTAACGTAATTTTAAACTTTCAAACACAAGCATAACGGTTTATTTTTCAAACTAACTTTTAATTTTCCGCAGTCTCAACTGACTTAAACCTCTTTTTTTAAAAAAAATCTACTACATCACGCGGTATCGCACATTCTTAATATCATCGAAATATGAGTGATGCCAACACAAGTGACGACCGACACCCGAGTAGGCACCCAAAGGGAGACATCATACACAGAGTTGGGACTTTGAAACAGCAACATGCACTTCCTTTACAGTGGTATTATTCACTGGACATTTCCGGCTGCACAGGAAATTTAGAGGTCGGCTGTTATTGGCTATTTTGGCGATGCCTGGACCCAAACTTGGGATCTTTTGCATGCTAGGTGAACACCTTAACTGACTGGGAACCCTAGCCCCCAAAAACAAAGATGTTTCAGGGTTAAATAAAACACATAGAAATTTGTAGGCCATTTATATATTTGTGCACGTTTTAGATAACCGTGAAAACAACTATCTCAAAGTTAATTTAACTAATATATACCAAGTTAAACTAATCATCTATAGTAATAAGAAAGATTGGCAGTGTGTGGAACATGCCCTACTTATTCAGAAGCAACTTGAAATGCCTTTACTTGGATACCAGAAAAATACATTCTTTAAATAACAAATACCTAAGCAGAAAGAAAAAAACAATCATATACCTTACGGTTTGTATCTTCGTATAAGCGCAATTTGGAGAAGTCCGTTGAACTGAGCAAATCAAATAATTCCTCGTTGTACAGTTCAAGAAAAGAAACCCGCACTGAGAACTCAACATTTTCTTCCTTGTTGAGCTCTTCGAAAAGTTGATGCAACGACCTTGGAATTATTCCTGCACCTGGATCCTTTAATGGAAAAAAATAGTATAAATATTTGCTGTAAAAGTGTAATCAGGGAAAAATTAGGTTTCTAAGAAGTAAACACTGCATATGTGGATTTTTAAAACTTGTTTGCAAAAACATTATATTAAGCACAAAGTAAAACTTGATAGGAAATTTTTATTCCTAAAGAGATTTTATAACTTATTCACAGATTAGATTACATGTATTATCTTTTAATATTTATTGAAAAAAAAACACTTGTAAACAATTAATATTTCGTAAAATGAAACATTAGTAGTTAATTAATGGTAAATTGTTGGAATGATAATTCAACACCAGAACTTACATCTTCCCAAGAACAGCTGGAGTTGTTCCTTTCACCCTCCATGGTGTAAGTTTTACCAGTTCCAGTCTGACCATACCTACAGATCAAACAGAATACAAATTAGTGTTCAAGAGTAAAATTATAATATTCATAGAACAGGGCTAGATGTATTTTAAAACTATACAATAAATACACACATATACTTACGCAAAAACTGTACAGTTGTATCCATTTAGAACTTCCTGAATAAGAGGTCCAACTACAGCCTTATAAACTGCAATCTAAAATTAAAGTTAACAGTTATAAATATAGTTATAATCCTAATCAGAAAAAAATGCAAATTTTTTAAAGTACAACAACAAAGTTAATTAAATAATTTAGTTAAGGTTCTTTTTAAAAAGGTTAAGCTAACTATTCTTGGTAAAAAAAAAGCAGAATTTCTCTCAAAAAGTGAAAGAATCTTATCTTTCTTATGATGTACATAAAAATGTACACATCAATTACAATGCTATTAAAATAACATTGTTGAAAATACAAACAAATTAAAAGGCGTTTAATTTTCTATTAAGCAAAATTTATACAATAATTTAGTTTTGATTCTTTACAGGCTAAAAGAAGTATGTTTCTTTATACACTAATGAAATACATTCCTGCTTTGTATCCGGCGGAAAGACTTTATCAAAGAAGAATTCTCGGTTAGCATTGCGATCTTTTAAAAGAATCTCTTTCTTTTCAGGTATGACATCCACCACCGACGGAGAGTTTTGCTTTTTCTCAATGCTGTTTAAAGGCCTAAGGAAAAAAATCGTTAAATTAGAGATTGTATGCTGCATTCATAATTAAGAGTACAGTAATGTGAATTGAGAAACAGACATAACAAATATTTAGCCAAACTTAGCTTTTAATAACTAACATAACAGGATAATCATATCACGAAATACAAAGGCTAAAGCAACAACAGCTAACATTGAAAGCACTTTTTCCTCTATTGGTCAAGTGCAGTCCAATCTAAATTATGTAATATGCCTGCAAATCCACAAACTAGTTACATATTAAAAGTATTTTTTTAAAACCTGTTTTTTTCCCTTGCAACTCTGACAAAAACATAAACCAATAAGAAGCAAGAGTTTATACATTCATCCGAGTTTAAAAAAGGTAGTATAACTTTCAAATAGTATTATAAATATTATAATTATTGGTGGATGTTGAAAGTATGTTATGCTGAAACTAGTTCACGCCGCCACAATTGCTTTAATGCCTCAAAATGAAATAATGAGGGTACATTTAAAATAAACTGCTTCAAATGGACATGGTCCGGTATATATTAGTAAGTAGAAAGATCAAACAATTATACATTACATTAATACAAAGATATATCAATGGTTGGGACACATGGAAAAGGAGGGACATTGACAGAGGCATAGAGAAGATTTTCAGGAGGCGGTCAAGGAAAAATAAAAAGGAGAAGAAGGATCTGAACTAAAGGCGAGTACAAATGAGAAAATTTATTAAGTTTCAAAGAGTGACGGGCATCCATGTGTACATCTAATCTATATATAATTGTTGCAAGCATTGTATCTCAGGGTTATAGGTTAAATCCTAGTTTCGGTCTACGGCGACTTTTTCGGAATTTTGGCGACGAAAAAAGGGCAATAAATAATTCCAATCCGGCAACCATGCACTGATATTCCTCCCGCGATGTGTGTGGCAACCCTAAAACCTGACGGGGAAGAAGGGGGTTCGGAATGTGATGAGTCACTTTTGATTTTTTTTTCTTGGGATTCGTTCAGTTGTGAACGACCATTTCCGGTCCGGTTGGTGTTTTTCGGATTGACGTTACTCGGATTTTAGTTTTTAGTCGTTTTAAATTCTCAAATCATCTGCATTTAATTTTAATTTTCTCAATTATTGCTCTTAAATGCGAAATGTATAATAAATTTAATTTAAACCATTGAAAAACAACGGAAAAGGTGACGGATTCCATCCCATTGGATTTTATTGCATTCATGCCGCGCGTTTGTTGTGTACTGGAAAATTCGCTGTAATTATAGGTATTTATTCTTGAAATAATGTATTTGAATGTTTTAGCAATCGGCGATAACTTATTTTAAAAAAAGGCAAATTTTTTCTGCATTTTGCATGCTATTATCGAGGTTAAGTGGCTAAAGTTAACGTTACGTTTGCTAATTTTGTTGTCACATGTAGTGTAACGGATTTTGAATATGGCGGCCATTTTTTCCCTAAACAACTCCTCCAGAACAGCGTCACTTGATTTACAGTTGTTTGACTTCGCGGTTTCCGAGTAGCGCCGTCCAATCACGCGTGGCTACGCGATGTTTTCTCGCCAACAAGTTTGGCGAGAAATAAAAAGTCGCCGTAGACCGAAACTAGGAATTAACCGGGTTACACCCAATCATCATTCACCGACAGCCCATTAAGAACTATTAAAAGCAGCCCGATCTGCGTCTGTTCGCAATAGATGTCCAGCCCATCTCATTCTATTCAGCCTGATAAATTTGATAACATCATCCTCTTTGTAAAGCTTGTACAGTTCAAAGTTAAACCAAAAAGGATAAATAATTAACCAAGGATTCGCCTCCATGATTTGAGAAGGAAGGCAACAAACAACAACATGCTACAAATTAAAATGAAAAAGTGACATTCCACCAGACCACAACAGTGGTTTTTTTTGTGGTTTCAGGAGCGCGATAAAGTCGTCGTACATGAATTATAATGTTTAACCCAGCCATGTATAGTGTATGCTACACTAATCAAAAGAATAGGATATGGTAGTAATGTTGAAAGCATCCATTCAGACCAGGGATCAACCTGGGTCAAAAAATGCTGTAGCAAAAATGCTAAAATGTAAAAAAAAGCTGTAGCAAAATGCTAAAGAAAAATTAATTGCTTATAAATCAACGTAACGCCAATTAAATCACTTGAATCTATACACAACTCAATCTTTGTGTAGCAGTTAATTTTGTTAAGCAATATAGCTTAACTATACATTGATAATTTGTTTTATGCACCACGACATGACAAAATAAAATAATTATATAAAACTATGCTACTAAAGTACTAAAAGTACTTTTAACTTTTTTATAAATATTTTTAAATAAGTACAAGTAAGTAGGTATTTACTTTGATTTATGGTGTTGGACTATCTTCAGATTTGTCTATGAACATGTTTTTACTGTTCATTTGGTGTATTAAATCAAGTTTTGCTTGTTTGAAATCCCAAACTTTTGGTCTAATACATATCCTTATTAAAATGGTTCAAACATTTGTTTTTAAAAAAAATCCAAGCACTTTTCCAGAAAAATTCAAGGACTAGAAGTTAACTTGCAACATAAAATCTAAGTCCATTAAAAAAAAACTAAATATTGTTTAAAATCAGAAACCCCATTACAGGCGGAAGTAGAATAAAAGGTTCAAACGTGAACAATAGATATTTATGCAACTAGTGCGAAAAGTAATGCTTTTTAAAACAAGTGGATTTTATTTCACGAGCGAGGTACGAGCGAGTGAAATAAAGACACGTGTTTTAAAAAGTTTACTTTTCGCACGTGTTTCATACACTATTTTTTATAATTGCGTGAAAAAAATCAAATATCATTGGTTCAAAAATAATTCACGTGCTAATTAGACTAAAATAGACTAAGAGATGTCAAGGAAAACAACCAATGATCTCGCAGTTCGGAGCGCGTGACGCTATAAAAAACCAATAAGCGTGTTTCAACATTTTGTCAAAGAAAGCAACCAATGAACTCGCAGTTCGAAGGGCGTGACTTAAGAAATATTCCCATCGCGAGAAAAAAAATTCATTGATTCAAAAATAATTCACGCGCATAATATTTTTAAATACAGCAGATCGATAAATCTTTGGATTTTATGAGTATTATCAAATCGAAATTTTACTTGAAATGTTGGCATCTTATAAAAAGAGTGCGACAAAGTCTTTTTTTCACTGCTTTTGGGTGAAAAAAAGTACTTTTTTTCACTGTTTCAAAAAGTCTAGCTTTGTGCACGCGTCTGATATTGAAATTATAATGTAAAAGTCGGCTTTTTTTCACGCAATTATAAAAAAGTATTTTAACATTCAAGGTGATCACAACTCACGGCCATCGTGAATCGGACACTTGATCAGAAAATGTATTCTGGTTGTCAGAGTTGGCCTAAACCAGAGCTACAAAAATAACAAGATACTCTTCCGATCACAAAAAGCCAGACAACTGCCAACCATTCTCACGTAATGTGACATCATCGGCAGATTTCGTTAAAATTACTAGGCTGTAATATGAGTAAATCAGGAAGCACAATTGGACTGATTTTAAAATGGTAGGTTGCACTGGGCTGGCCAAGATTTGAAGACATCTTAGTGTAATCTAATCTGAATTCATCTTATCATTTTGATTAATTTTTTTATTTTCATTATTAGAATCGGTTATTTGAACTTGTTGTTTAATGAAATTTAAGTTTAGTTTCACCGAATTACGTCGTCGCATTTTCGCGACGGCCAATAGTATTTTTATCGCATTTTCGTGCAACTCGTCGCATTTTGCGACAAATGCGACTGCAGATTGATCCCTGATTCAGACATTGATCACAAGCAAAGACAGCTTATGGAAAACGTGATTTCTTCACCGCCGACTGGGATTAACTCAAAGTTTGATATTCATTACAAATATTTGGAAAACAATAATCTTATATAAGAATATCCTAGACTTCAACTTTTATTCAAACGACTCTTAAATACAGGAAAAAAAAAATCTGTTACCTGCAACGAGCAAATACTTGAATCCGTTGATTCTTTTGATTATCTCCTTTCTTATTCATCATGAAAGGCTCACCTACAGTTTACAAAAAGTTTTAAACTCTTATGTTCAGTAAAATACAAATTAATTTTCACAACATATAACCAAAATACAAAAATTACATAAAATCACCGCGTAAAGCGTAAACAGTTTCAAAAAACAAACCGCTACTGCGTAAGCCAATCAGAGGTAGCTTTGTACTGGCAAATCAGCATACTTCTTCAAGTTACGGGGATATTTTATTATTTCTTTTTATTAATTATTAAAAAAAATTTCACTGTAAATTAGCAGAATATTACAAACAAATTTATAATTGGAACAAAATTTATTTTTACAAATATATTTTTAAAACTTACAATTATTAATTTTTTGTATCCAGAAGAAGGTTTTTTCAGCAGTTAAAGTTACTTTTTGTTTTGCTTTATGCTTTGGCCGTAGTTTTTCTTTTTGATCATTAATGTTATGAAATAAAATGAGAAATATTAGATGTGTCGTATACAGAAGTAATATTCGCATTTCCGAAAACTATATCATAAATTACAAAGCAATTCCTTAATTTTTCGCTAGTTATCATAATTTTAAAATAATTTTTACCTTTACGGTAGTCACGAAATCATAAAAAACAAAATGACTGCTAAACCCATTAAACGATCTTTCACAACTGCTCTGCATTATCTTGATCATCAGCAAACTAGAGGCGAAGCGTATGGCTCTTTGCGGATGCTAAATCGGCGATTTGAGTTTGGCAAAAGCCTATACAGCAAAGATCTGTTTGCCCACTATGGCTGCGTTAACGCGATTGAGTTTTCCGACAATGGAGAGTGGCTCGTTTCTGGCGGAGACGACAAACGGGTTCTTATATGGAACATTGACAAAACTCTATCCAATTCACGCCAGCCAAAAGTCATGAAAGGAGAACACCATAGCAATATTTTTTGCCTTGGTTTCAGCCACTCTAACGCCAAGCTGTTTTCTGCTGGCAACGACGAACAGGTTATTTTACATGATGTTGCCACTAGTGAAACTGCAGACGTTTTCTTACACGATGAAGCTGTCTATGGTTTATCTGTTGATCCTTTCAATGAGGATGTTTTTGCTAGTGCTTGCGATGACGGCCGAATCCTCATATGGGACACAAGATCTACACTAGCGGAACCTTTCGTTCTTGACACATGCTCTTCAGCCTATCATGCTGTTATGTACAATCCTGTTGAACCAAAGTTCTTGGCAACGGCAAATGCGAAGGACGGTGTGTGTCTGTGGGACATTCGCAAACCCAAACAACACTACATAAAATATGGACCGACTTTATTGTCACAAAGTGCTATGAGCGTCCGGTTCAATTCGACTGGTACCCACTTGTTGGCCTTGCGGAGAAGGTTTCCTCCGGTCCTGTACGAGATTACCTCGACCCAGCCGACTGCTGAGTTTGACCACAATGAGTACTACAACTCCTGCACCATGAAAAGCTGTTGCTTTGCCGGTGACAAGGACCAGTTCATTCTCTCCGGTTCTGATGACTTCAAACTCTATGTCTGGAAGATCCCTGATTGTGTCGAGGCCAAGAAAGGGATGATGGTCAAGAAGGCTCATTTCATTCTGAGGGGCCACCGATCCATCGTGAATCAAGTGAGGTACAACAACGCCTATGGCATGCTTGCCTCCTCGGGGGTGGAGAAGATAGTCAAGCTCTGGAGCTCCTTTCCGCTGACCTACCAGGACGACAGCAACAGCTATGTGACCAGCAAGGACTACCTCAGGAAGGTCTACTCCCACGAAGAGTACGTGAACCTGGTTCTGGAGAGCGGGCAGTTCATGACGCATGACTACAGCCACCATTCCATCCAGGAGGATCCGAGGATGATGGCCTTCTTCGACTCCTTGGTGCAGAGGGACATCGAGGGGTGGACTTCCGACTCCAGTGATGCCACCGAGGCAATGAACACTTGCTACGTCGTGCAATCGGCCGACTCCATGTCCTCAAGCTTGTCCTCCTCGTCTGATGACGAGGAAACGCTCACTTCCAGGATCTTGGCACACGTTCGGCAAATGGACAAGTATGCCGATTCGAGTCTGAATTCGCCCAGTATACAAGGCTCGGCCGGTGGTTCCGGTGATCTAGATGGGGATCAGTCCTTGGATCGTATATCCATGTTGATCGCCCAGAAGCGGAAAGAGCAGATGCTGAAGGCCCAGAGGGCCTCGCTGCAACTGGACAAGAAGACCAGGAAAAGTAAGAGGAAAAGCAGCAGTTCAAATCCTGTTGGTTCGGGGACTGGCTATGGACTTCTGAGCAATGGGATAAGTCAACCGACAGAACAGCAGAGGACTGACAGGAGAAAATGGTTGCGGAAGCAACGGGCCAAGTTTGCTCGTGCACGACTTTTTGATGGCTCCAGCTCTCTTTCTGATGAAGATGACAATGAAGGTTCAAATAGGGTTGCCACAGAAGCCGTAGATGACAATCAGGATGACATTGGTACCAGCAGTTGCCCAGTTTCACCTAATTCTGACGAGGACCAGAGTGGTTTGTCTTCTAGCTTTTCGAGCAGTGCTTCACGTGTATCAAATAAACGCAAATCATATTCTGCTATTGCTGCTGAGATACCACATGACTTTACAAGTTCAAATAATATCGCTCAGCAACCAAATGTCGTTAACAGTTCGTCTAATGGTACCTTGCCGTTGCACACAGCAGAAACTGTTACCAATGAGACTGATTCAAATGTTAGTAATGTCATCAATGAAACGGACAATTCCATTTCTACTGACTCAAAAACTGCAACTATTTTTTCTTTGAAAGGGAGTAAGCGCAATGGAAGAAATTATCGCAAAAGAGGTGCTGATGAACTAGATGAATAGTAGTCCTTTATAAATTTCGGATTTTTGAGTTATTATCCATATGCTTAAGTTATGAAACTATTGTGTTATGAATGTTGAAATTTATTTGTTATATTTGAGTGTACCAATATGATAATTTCTTTAAACTTATATTGTAGGATTGGATCTGGTTGGGACTGCATGTTATTTCCATACAAAATTTATTTGAATTATTGTTTGTGATTTCTAAATTAATAAAGTAAATCCTCAAGTGGCTTTTATATTTTAATGTATTGAAGTAAGTACTTTTATTTAAAGTTGTGATATATTTAATTTGGAATTGGCAACAGTTCTGACTGACAGTTTCTCAAGGTTGTCAAAAACCCGGTTTTTTTCATAAAAAAACCCAACCCACTTGGGTTTTTGGGGTTTTTTCGGGTTTTTTCAGGGTTATTGGGGTTTTTTCAAGGTTTTATTTTTATTTCATGTATTTTGGATATTTTTTGTCTGGGTTTGTGGTTTATTTAGGGAAGTTTTAATTATTTGTAAAAAATTTTTAAGAAACGGAACATGCAATCTTTTAAGTGAGGTTTTAGAAAATTGAGCAGAAGAATACAGTTAAATGTATGACAAATGAAATGGATATCTTTGATTTATGTGTAATAAATAAAGCACACATGTACATTCCAGATAATAAATAAATCAAAATAATCTCCTAAATCAAAATATAAATTGAGAATAATATTCATTCATTGTATCTGTTTCACCCTCAAAAGACCTTTGGAAAGTGTATATATTTAAATTTTTAAACGTGTTTTCAAAATTTAAGGAACAAACATTGTAAGAATAATACTAAAATATTAATTCAAAATGATACAAAATATATTTTTGTATGTAAAAAAGTTTGAACTTTTTAAAAAAAATTCAATAAAGGGGATTTAAGTTCAATTGCCCCCTTGGGTTTTTTCAGGTGGGCTTTTTTGAAAAAACCCACCCGGGTTTTTTCGGGTCGGGTAAAATCATACCAACCCTGTGAGTTTCTAGCATCAGATTAAAGTTTAAAAACTTCAACACAGCATAAATAGGCCTGGTGATTTTGAACTCCTGTCATTTGTAAACAGACTTCTTCCTTACATTTAATTTTTCATTCGACCAAAACTGGGAAAATGTTGTAAAATATTCTAAATTTTAATAATAAAGTAACGTAAAAACATTTCAAAATTGCCAGTAGTACTTGGAATTATTCTAAGCTAAACTTTAAATACTTTATGCTTTACATTTTAAGTGAGTGGGTGGTTTGATGAAGGGTTATGATATAAAGTAAAATGTAAGGCCTTTAGAATTTACGAAGATTGTTTTTACTTCAAAAATCTCTCTTATTACTTTTTTTTCAATTTTTGTTGTGTTGATTTAACTTTGTAAAGCAGTTTTAAGTTGCTAGATAACTTTAGGAGTTAGTATAGAAAATTGCCAATTGTCCATGCCTGTCATTTTTTAACAAATTTTTATTGTGTTTGGCCGAACATTGAAATTTTATAAATTGTATATTAAAAACAATGTTTTAAAATACTTTTCAAGCAAGTTTTAATAATTAAATTGCAAAAAAAATTATACAGGACAAAAGAACATAAAAAAAATTAGATTTTGTAATTTTTTTTTATTAAATATGCGTTAATTTTAAAAATTTATCATCAAAATTTTTTGCTAAACTCTCCATTCTACACTAAAACAGTAAATTACATTATGGTTTTGGTAGACACGACCGAAACAGACTCTAATTAGCCGGATTTCTTATTATCCGAATGTGATTAGGTCCCTATTCTTTCAGATAAGTGGAGTTCTATTGTATCAATAGTTCTTAAATTAGTAAAAGTAATACAAAATATTAATTATTCAGAGCAGTACCTAATCTTTATCAAATGAAGAATAACAGTAATTGAATGATTACACGAATATATTTATTTAAATAATTATTTTATTAATTCCTCATAATATATTTTTAAAACTAAATTTACTTAAAATTTTTAGTGTCGGTTTTGTCAAAAAAAATTAAATTGAAACTAGTTTTGTTTAACGTTACTATCCAACAGATGGCAGCACCAAAAATGATCAGCGGGTCCGTTTAACAGCATTGAAAAATAAATTACGTTTTTTTTTCGGAATACAAGAATTTTAAACGAATGCTTAGGTTTAACAATTGGATTCTTTTTTTCTTCTCATGATCGTCTTTTTTTTATTGATTTTCTTACAAGAAAATGGGATAGTAAAAAAATTGTATTTCTGAAAACTTATTTGAAAGTTGGATTTCGAAAAAATAGTCTAATTAATATAGAACGGTCTTATTTGATTTATAGGTTTTTATTCAATGGGCTTGTTTCAACACTTATGCACAAAAAGCAAAATAATCATTGGCATCGCAGTTCGGATCGCTTGACCTTTTTTAAACCAATAAGCTGTTTCAGGACTTTTTCCAAAGAAAACGGAACAACCAATGAAATCGTAGTTTATAGAGCACGACGTCATAAGAAATATTTTTTATTCTGATGAGGATTACTCAAGAACTAGCTGTTTTACCCGACGTGCAAACGACGAAATTTTCCTTAATTTTGACGATGCCGTTTACTGGCAAATGCTCCGAGTTTTCCTTTCCTAAAAGTGAGGAAATTTGATTCGTCATTTTTATGAGGATTCGAATTTCGTCTACATTAAAGTGAGGATTCACGTTTACTCAAAAGTCACGTGACAGTTTGACGAAATAATCCTCAAAATTAACGAAATGAGGCTTGAGGATTAATGAATCGTCAAAAGTGAGCGTATTATTTCTGAGAGTGTATATAAACCCGGCGTTTCACGGGAGTACCCTTAATAATGGCGACTTGTATATTATTGAGAAAACTTTTATTTTATGGCAGTTGATCCTCACTCTTCCGTAACCTCGATCCCCACTGGGTCTCAAACCATCAGAATATTATAACACTCCCCATACTGATGTCCGTAATAATTTGTTGAAAAAATTGTCTTGTCTCGTTTTGGAGTTTAAGGCCATCCTCGTAAAACACTATGAAAATGCATAATGTGCAAAGCTGGAATATATGTCCATTCCATGCATAATCAAATAATAATGTTAAAATACAATTTTACATATTAAACTCAAGTGTGATTTCATCCTTATGCTTATTTTTTGCTCTCGTTAAAAGTTCTTTCAAATTAAAAATTTGACATACATCCTAATTTACAACAATGTACAATGCTATTTTGTTATTTGTGCATTGCCTATATTCTGTTTGCGGCTCTTCTAAGTACACACACACAGTAAATGACTTTAATTAACTGTTGAATTGACAGTTAGTTAAACAATGTTTGTTAATCTGTATTTGTATGACTGGCGTAAGATTTTTAAACGGCGGCATAGGTTTGATACTATCAACCTTTTAGTGAATAAAAACAAGTTCCTAACGTATCTATTTGATTGAGGGTTTCCAAACTGCAGCATGGAAAAAGGTTTCTAATGATCTGAGTGAAAAAAAAATTCTTCAGACATATTAACTTTAGCTTTTTTATTTAGTTGACCAAATTATACCAATATGATGACTTGTTGAAGGAATCGCTGTTTAGCTATTGTCAGTTGACGAGCTTAGTGAAAGAACGTGCTAAGTTACATTTGAAAAAAAAAATGAGAATTTTTTTGTCAATGAACATTTTACTAACTGCTTTAACTATAAAAATTTTACCCTCTTTCATAAAATTTAAGTTTCGCTTATTTTTTTCAACAGATCTGAGTGAGATAACGTTTTCAACAGATCTGCGAGCAAACGAAAATCTTTAAAAGTTCATTTTCACCTTTTTCGTCACTTCCACTAAGAACGTTCTTCCACTAAGTTCTCCATTTATTTATATTTACTAAAATTGTTGTTAAACATGGTTTTATTAGGAAATTTAATTTTTACTGGTAGCCCGGGGCAAAACGTAAATACATACTAAGGTAATAAACAACAGCTTGAGCTCAATGAATTCTCAATATGACCCGACAGAGAAAAGTTTTGGAGTTTGTTGTTTATATACAATATAAATGCTTATAAACAGCAATTGATGACTGCAACAAACAGTCATCCGCTTATGACCCAGTGTCTCTCCTCATTGTCCAATATTCATACGCTGCCCATCCTCAGCCATTAGCTCAACGGAGGTAAGAATAAGAAAGAGATGCTATCAGGTCTAAAACCAATACAGAACCGGTATGTTAAGTGACGCCACTAATTGGTTCTGTAATAGGACACCGAAAAACCCAAATAGACGTAACTACGATGTTAGATGACAAGCCATGGTGCCTAAAATAAAAATTTATATTGGATCTATAAAGGGTATAAGTACTTTTTAGTATTGCTTCAAATCCCTAATACAATATATTTACATAGTTTTGACAAATTTCGGACGCTTTCGTTTTGTGTAACAGCAATGATTTAACCGCCGCTCGCCGGTCTGTAATGAGCAGAAAATCTCCAAAAAGGGTAAACATTCCACTTCATATTTCATGCAACTCGATATGTACGGTGGTTGTAAAATAACGCTGGCTATTCGCAGTGGTCTGTAGCTTTAATGAATAATCCAAATGCAAAAAAACTTTGAGACACTTACTAATCAAGAAGGGGGAAAAAATGAAATCATAAAAAACAAACTCATCACTTGACCAGGGCTCTAAATTACTAGGCGTAATTGGGTGTGTTGGCCGTAATTAGCCATAATTGGCTATGCCTCGTAATTTAGAACCTTGGTCAAGAGACGAGTTTCTTTTTTTATGATTCCATTCTTTTTCGAAAAAACGAAACTTGTCTCTTGACCAGGGTTCTAAATTACGAGGCGTAATTGGCTGTGTTGGCCGTAATTGGCCATAATTGACGACGCTTCGTAATTTAGAACCCTGGTTAAGAGACGAGTTTTTTTTTAAGGATTATTCTTTTTTATGATTATTTTTTAGTATTCTATCTTTTTTATGATTCTATTCTTTTCCCCCCTTCTGGATTAGTAAGTGTCTCAATTTTTGATGCATTTGGATTATTCATTCAAGCTACAGACCACTCCGAATAGCGAGCGTTATTTTAAAACCACTATAGCGACACTACGTTAAATTTTAACGCTTGCCAAAAGTCGCCTATGAACAGACAGATTATGATATGGTATGATACATATGTATTCCAGCTTGTGTGCTTGTTCAGAGAACCGCTTTACAGAATATTATATTATTGTAGTATACCCATTTATATATATATATACATATACAGGGTGGTTATAAAATAACGATCGCTATTCGGAGATATCTGTAGCTTGAATGAATAATCCAAATGCATCAAAAATTGAGACACATACTAATCCAGAAGGGGGAAAAAGAATGAAATCATAAAAACGAAAGAATTCTAAAAAATAATTATAAAAAAGAATAATCATAAAAAACAAACTCGTCTCTCGACCAGAATCTAAATAACGAGGCGTAGCCAATTATGGATAATTACGACCAACACAGCTAATTACGCCTCGTAATTTAGAACCCTGGTCAAGGGACGAGTTTCTTTTAACGAAAAAGAATGGAATCAAAGAACAGAATCTCGTCTCTTGACCAAGGTTCTAATTACGAGGCGTAGCCAATTATGGATAATTACAGCCAACACATCCAATTACGCCTCGTAACTTAGAACCCTGGTCAAGGGACGAGTTTCTTTTAACGAAAAATGGAATCATAGAACAGAAACTCGTCTCTTGACCAAGGTTCTAATTACGAGGCGTAGCGAATTATGGATAATTACAGCCAACACATCTAATTACGCCTCGTAACTTAGAACCCTGGTCAAGAGACGAGTTTCCTTTTATTTTCTCTTTTACTTATTAAAAGATTACTTTTTAATGATTCCATTCTTTCCCCCCTTCTTGATTAGTAAGTGTCTCGATGTTTGTTGCATTCGGATTATTCGTTCAAGCTTCAGACCTTTCCGTATAGCGAGCATTATTTTATAACATATACGCCAAGTGTCTCTACCTTGTTTTCTTCCTCGGCTTCTCGTCTCAGATAATTTGTATACAAGATGCAGCATTAGCAGCTCATTTGACAGCATATCCATCAATCAGAAGAGTAGTGAAGTCATTGATATTCTGCGGCATTACTTTTGTTTCCTATTCGTTGGGTTTCAGTCCATGGAGTTTCAAGTGCAATTTCGAGTTCTGGGAACCATTGCAATCAATCAGGGAAATGTTTCAGATGTTTAGCCGCATTACAAGGTGAAACAAAACCAGCTGGACTGTGGTTTGAATCTTTATTTCCGAGCGAACTAACTTCAATTGTCAAAAATTGGAAGATTAGTGCTACACTCCGTGCCAACCGAACTTGGGTAAAAACAAAGAGTAAAAGGGCAGAGAGAAAAGCGCGATTGGTCCGTTATTTGGAAACTCTTGCAAGGTAATATTTACTTAAAAATGATCTGAATACAATTTAACCAAGATACACTTTTCATTCTGATAAAACTGCGAAATTTTCTCAAATAATATTCAAATCTGTTAGACCTTAAACGAAATTAATGTTTTAAACATGTTTTCTGGATGGATTCACAAATTATTTATGGAACTCTTTACATCCGCGGAAGGATCTTCTCCATAGCATATTTCTATTTACCCAACTTAGGTTGGCAAGGAGTGTATTCAATGATAAATGATAGGAAAAAAAGTATTTTGCCGATTTCTTAAAAACTGATATCTCAGAGACATACACTTCAACATTAGAAAGAAAGAAAACAAGGATTTTACTGTATATCTTAGGTATAGGTCGATTGGCATATCCGAGGTAGTACATTATCAATTATCAGAATAAATAATGATATTTCCTGCCAATTTAAAAAAAATCTTTGTAACAGAAACCACTTACATGTGGTGTTTTGCACTCTAAATTTATACCGAGATAGAAGGAAAAAATACCGTAAACCTTAAAAAAATAATGTAGATACTGCTACTATTCTGCCCCGTAGTTTACATTAGTTGCTGTCCGTTCATGATGAAGCATTGCATCATCGTGAACGGACACGATGATGCAATTGCATGATAAGGACCTTTTTTCCATACCCCCCCCCCCTTCTATGTCACAAAGAGACAGGATTTCCTAATACACAATATTAAGTTAGCACAGGCATATTCACTCATACTACCAGTTCAGCAATAAAGTAATATGCGGTATATAAGTTATTTGAATAAGATGCTTTTGTTACTAAATTCATGAGTTTAGTTATTAAAATTAATTTTTCTATATTGTCTGATTTTTTTTTTGGTTTACGTCTCTTGACTTGCTAATTTTCAATGAATAAAGAAGATCAGACACCAGAGAGCATTAGGCCAATTCAAGATCAACAGTGACATGATACATTAACTTTGTCACAAGTAACTTTTGTGAGAAATATTTATTTCGCGGGAACATTGTGTAGTGACGTGTACATTTCTTGTATATAGTTATTTTTTGTTGATTTATTTTGTTTTGCAAAAACTGAACTGAAGAGAAAAATAATTCGGGCGTTCGTTTGGGCGACGCGTTTTGTGAGAACTAAAAAAAAGGTGACTGCTATAAACAACTTTGTGAAAAGCTCCTGAATTTCTACGTGTAGTCTGGTACTTTGTGTTGTCTAAATAAAAGATTTCTCGTCAAAAAGAGAATTGCAATGCAAATTACTACAGACAAGACTGGTGGCAGCTGTAAAGGATTGAAGAAATTTTCACGCCATTTTTGACGAAGAAGAACGTCAAAACCATTGCTTCGATCAGGAAGATTCAAAGTTTGTAAGTACCTAACTTGATTCTAGTGCCTGATTTATTTTTATAAAACGAAAAATTATTTTATATATATTTAAAGTTAACAAAAGTTAAACTTTATTTGTTGTAGAATTCTGTGAGTTATTCTAGCAGTTGCAATTAATATGTAAGTGACACATTGAGAACAAGAACAAATGTTTAATTGTTTGATTTAAATCTTTATATATATAACTGATATTGAAGTTCGTTATCTTATTATTGTATTTTAATTAAGGTAATAGCTTAATTTGAAGGTGTACTGTCTTGCGGTTGTATTTACCGATTTAACACAGTCGTTCAATGAAAGCAATGTCAATTATCAGTTGAAGATTTAATTCTGTATATTGCTAAATGCAATTCTGGTTGCAGATAAAAAAAATAATCTGTAGTAAAATTGTATTTAAAGTGTTGATAGAACGCATTTAGGAAATAAAAGTTTCCATTATTTCAATTTCAGAAATATTTAGAATTTGTAGAATTCTGCATTAATTACATGAGCATTGTTCTCGTTGCGAACATAGTTTAATTTTCATAACTTCATGTAAAAAAAGTTAATGAGGATTTATTTGTTGGTTGTTCTTGTAAAAAAATATTTAATTAGTGGAACGATCATTGCATGGTATAATTCAGTTGAAAAATGTTTTGAATGTATAGCTTCTTTGAAAATTGTTCTTGTAAGACATAAATATTGTCCGTGGTAAGAATGGTAAATATTATTTGCAAAATAACATAGTACTTTCTTTGAGGTTATATTTTAGCCGAATTGATTTTTTTTAAATAAAAAGTAGTTTACTGAATTAAATTTGATAAATTACATTTTGAAGTGGAAAATGGCTTTCTTAATTAAGGGTAGGAAACAGGACTTGATAGTTGTCTGCGAGGAATTAGGGGAAGCTGTTCCGCCTTCGAGTGTGGTTCCAGAGATAAAACAAATTATCTTAAAGAGTAAATTCTATGACGAGGAAGAAGTCAAGATTTTATTGGAACGTATTATCGATGACCGACTGAAGCGGGAGAAAGAAGAGAAAGAAGAAAAATTGCGACAAGAAGAGAGACAAGAAAGATTAAGGAAAGAAGAGAATGATAGACAAAAAAGATTAGCTGAAATGCAACATGAACTAGAGTTAAAACGTCTGGAATTGACACAAAGGGATTCCTTGCCCCAAACAAATAGGGATTTGGTAAGAAGTAGTCCGAAGATTCAATTGACCCAGATAACTCCTAAGTTTGACGAAAAGCAGGATGAAATGGGCCTTTATCTCATAAATTTCGAAAGAAAAGCTGAAATGGCGCAAGTTCCGAAAGACGATTGGACTGCTTACCTGTTAGGTGTGCTACCTGCGGAAATATCTAATCTTTTGGCCAGAGAACCACCTGAAAATGCAAATAACTATGAATTTGTAAAGAGCCTCATCTTAAAAAGATATAAGCTAAACAGTGAAAAACTTAAGCAGTGCTTTTATCGCCATCGGAAGACTCCCGAAAAATCGTGGAGAAATTACGCTCATGAGTTGTCATGTTATTTCACAGAGTGGATTGAAGATTTGGAAATATCTACTTTCCAACAGCTAAAAGATTTGTTAATAACCGAACAAATAAAGTTCAGGGTTCCAGATGATGTTAGAGAACATTTTCTAGATAGATGGATAAAAATGAAGACTCCTTATGAACTGGCAGAAACCATAGATGAGTATGAGAGCATTAGAGAGAGTTTTAGGAAGAAAGAAACCCCGCAGAAGACAAATAAATCACAGGCGAATTATCAATTCAAGGAACCTGCAGAAGAAGTGAAGAAAACCCAGTGGGGAAGAAAAGATCCACAGCTGGCAACCAACAACGAAGAGGAGTTCGAAAGACGACCTCAACGTCGCTGCTTTGAGTGTGGATCTACTACGCATCTAAGGCCCCAGTGCGATAAATTGAAGAAAGTCGAATATGTGGCCTCTAATATTACTTCTATATATGAAGAAGGACTGGCACCATACATCAGTCGAGGGAAGGTAAATGGAGTGGAAATGCCAATACTCCGGGATACCGGCTCGACCGTCGACTTGATTTGCCATAAGTATGTCAAGCCCTCTATGTTTACAAATGAGAATGTGTGGATCAAAACTCCATTAGAAGAGGATATGAAATGCTTGCCTTTAGCCAAAGTAGAGCTACAATGCAACTTAGGCCATATAGTCACTAAAGCGGCTGTTCTTAGAAACTCCTTAGACAAAGGAATGTATCTGTTGGGCAACAAAACAGCTGCAATGCTTAAAGAAGTCGAGAAGAATGAGTTTGCCGAGATTCAACAATTTAATGCAGTTCAAAATAGAGCTCAAAAGAAAATGCCCGTAGATAAGTCTCAGCGTCCAGACGTGCAACAAAAGGTTCCGGAAGATGTTCCTGACCAGGGAAACGTTGGTGAGCTGATGGAGGTAGGAGAGGTTTTGCCTATGGCACATTCTCTACATTCTGAGCCTAGACTTGTGAGTTCATCTCCAAAGGAGCTTATTGAAGAGCCACAAAAGGGCGAAAAACTGAAGACATACCCTCAAGAAGCTAAAGGTAACTCAATCTCTAAGTCCAGATATATGCCGAAAATTCAAGAGCTATACTTCAAGAAAAAAGCCAAGAAGAAGCCTTCTAAGCCAAACAAGTCATCTGTGCATTGCGTAGGACCTGGAACTGACAGACACGAAATTAGTCGTAGAGTTACTTGAAGAAAGACGAAAGTCATGTGTAACATCAGGTGTGTGTGAGTTCCTCCTCAATTGTGTGTTCCTAGGCTTCCTCCGAACTCAAACTTTTTTGAACTATCACAAATTTTGAGAGACTGTTTTAAATAGTCAGCTATCTAAGTCAGGGGAAGTAAAAATGCTTACAGTCATTGTTATATTTCTTACATGATATTGTATATAACGTAACATGATATTGTATATTTTATTTTTTCCTTGCTAACATATAGGATTGTGTAAACTGTATTGTATATAATTTCCTTAT
Source organism: Hylyphantes graminicola (assembly GCA_023701765.1). NCBI lineage: Eukaryota > Metazoa > Arthropoda > Arachnida > Araneae > Linyphiidae > Hylyphantes > Hylyphantes graminicola. The sequence continues at coordinate 24,550,158 of CM043118.1, read as the reverse complement.
TACATATATGATTTTGAAAACTATATTCTATTTCTTTATATTGTTAACTTGTAAGATTTATAGTAGATTTTAATTAATATTTAACTTAAATTTACTTAGTACAGGCACTAGAGTTCAGTTAAGTAGGTACATAGGACTATGGTAAATAGTAGAACATATAGGACTATTGTGATACTACTCGAGCATAGGACTATGGTGTGTTTTTCCGAACTTTGAACGACTTACAATGCTGTGACTTTGACTTTGAACGAGTGACTGTGCTACAACTTTACACGAGTGACTGTACTGTGATTTTGAACTGAGACTCTGAACAATTGACTAAAAACTTTCCTCTTCTAGAAAAGTTTTTCTCCGGGAAGGGAGGAGTCTGTAGTGACGTGTACATTTCTTGTATATAGTTATTTTTTGTTGATTTATTTTGTTTTGCAAAAACTGAACTGAAGAGAAAAATAATTCGGGCGTTCGTTTGGGCGACGCGTTTTGTGAGAACTAAAAAAAAGGTGACTGCTATAAACAACTTTGTGAAAAGCTCCTGAATTTCTACGTGTAGTCTGGTACTTTGTGTTGTCTAAATAAAAGATTTCTCGTCAAAAAGAGAATTGCAATGCAAATTACTACAATTGACTACTTTTTTCATCAGTACATTTTTATTTTTAGTTTTAAAAGACAGCGGCTAAATACAGAATCTGATTCTACTTCAAAACCTGTAAAAAATCTGAAAATCGTATAATTTTCTGAAGATACTCCCCCTTTACTCAGATGTACAGAAATAATTACCAGTTTTGCTGACAGGATAGGGACAAGTGTTGCAGGATCTGTGATGCCCTGACTACCGGGTCCCGTAGATCTCTATCAAGAGTTTATAAGGATTTCATCTGTGGCCCTTTTTGTGGTAAAGCGGATAATCATACAATTATGTAACGGTGTTCGTATTCATGTTACTTATAATTGCAGGGATTTTTTAAGTTAGATTATGCTTTTGGTGAATCCACAGAATTCCTAATTTCTCTGATAAAATTTAAATTGCTGGTAGTTGATGCTTTCTTGATATTGATTAGGGAAGGACGTCTTTGTCACGTTTAGAGCTTCCTGAGGCGAGGTTGTGGGTATGATTTTTCATGGTTGTACTCTTGCTGAAACTTTGTAATTAAAGTATGTACAGGTGAGGCAAATAAAAGCGGCCCTGGCCTAGAGATAGGAATACGTTGAAATGCTTGTCGAGAAAAACTCTTGAAGCCGCCTGAAACCTGTTTTTGCATTGGTTGGATCGGATTAGCTTCACATTAGAGCTATACTCATAGACTAGTGGCGAGTTCAGATCTTAGTTCATATTGTATGAAGACGTCCCATAATGCAAATTTTGTGTCGTGCAATCAATTTAGAATGTTTTGTATTACCAAAAACAAAAAGGGCAGATTCTCTCAAATAAATAACGACCGAAATTATCTGTAGTATAACCTCTTGAGACCCGATCTATCAGGTGACAGTAATAATATCACTTTCGCTCGTAACGAAATGGTTCTTTAAAAACTTCGGTTCGAGAAAAATAGATTAATTTGAAGATGCAGATACTAGTCAACTGTCATTTATTAACTAATATGTTTTGCAAATTTATCAGAAACCTAGATTTGATTTGGTTAGAAACTATGCAAAATGTTTTGCACAATTTGTGGCTGGTAGGCGACCCTTTTTGCAGATTTTGATTGATGCAATCAAATTAGAAAGTATTTGACAAACTGAATATTAAAAAATATATATGTTTTACCAATACAAGCTGATTAACCATGAGTGGAGTCTTCTTTCAGTGTTGGTTTCCGTTACAGCTCCCAAGAGTGATACTTATTCAACCAACCCCTACCTCCCCCCCCCCTCTCTAGAACAATTTCCCCCAATTTTTAAGGGGGTATGGGACACTTTCAACTTTTTTCTTTAATATTGCAGATATCAATATAATTTTCTTTCCATAAATGTGTACTAAATATACTTACACTTTTAGATAGTCAGAGGTTTTAAATTATCATTATTTATTTTTTTAAAAATATAAATGTGTCAAAAAGTGATGTCTCTTATTTTTGTTATAAGTCAAAAACTTATTTATTGGCAAACAAATATTTAGCATTTTTATAAACAGAAAAATGTATTTAACAAACTGTCTTTACCGATTTTTCATATTTGCCATAGTTTTTTTTTTAAAAAATATTGAAGTTTTTTTTAATAATTTCACAGGTTCACTTTTTTTATAAAAATTAATAAATAAAAAAATAAACTATTTACAACTAATCCCTAAAGACAAATTAAAGATATATGTTTGAAAAATATGAGTAAAAATTTTTGACACACTATGGGCAGTAGATTTTGAGTTATATCAATTTAAAGTAAAAAAATCATCGAAAACACGATCAAGGAGAAAAACAGCTTTGAAGTTTATCACTTTCCTTACTGAACCGCTTCAAACCGACCGACCAACTAAGGATTCGATAACGTTATTCCTATCTAATATTACGAGGAAGCAAAGATTATAAACGTGGTTCGCCAACACAGATGTCATGACACAAAAAACTACCCATCTCACGTTCTACTGCAGATATAAATAAAATTTTTGCTTTAAATTATTCTAAAATATTTGTGTTATTTTTTATGATAATAATAATTTTTTTTTGATTTTTTTGAAGATTTTGCGTCCTATACCCCCTTAAGGGAATGAAGTTTCTCATGCCATTGTTGAGTTAGCAACAGCGATTTAAATTACTCGAAATTGAATTTCAATGCTAATCCAATAGAAAATTCGTCGACAATTAATAGTTTTATGTCCATCCGATTGTACAGACAGACAGACAAAAAGTATCAAAGTTGGGTGTCTGAGGTTAGCACTTTCTAATGAAAAAGAATTTTTAAGATCGGATGGATAGAACCGACTATGGAGGGGGGTACGGACAGACGGACGGACATCGACCGCATGGCAATACCTACTTTTCATTTTTTAAAATTCTTTTGAATTAAGAAAAAATAAAAGTAGGCTAAAAACTGTAACAAAACATTTTTTTCTTTATTTTAAGGGGGTCTGGCACCCCAAAATCATTGAAAAAATTAAAAAAAAATTAGTGGCTTAAAATACTATATCAACCTTTATTAATAATGTCACAAAGTTTTAAGACGATTGGGAAAATATTTTTGACATTAAAGGCAATTTTATTTTACCCTTTCTTTAGTGAAACGGCCCAGAACGGCCGAACGACTAAGGATTCGATAATGTTATTCCAATCAAATATTACGAGAAAGCAAAAATCCTTCGTAAGGAAATGGGTTAACAATAAAAACTTTAAATTGGTTTTTCTCGGTTTTACAATTTTTGAATCATGTGAATGTTTGGGGGCACATAACTAAAAATGTTATTCATTTAAATACTTGAATTTTTTTATGTGTAATTCACAAGTATATTTAACATTTTAACGCAGGGAATAATCTGTAAAGTTTTTACTTTAAAAAAAAAATCTTTTAGGTTAAAAATATTGACATTCTTCAACGATATTTAAAAAAATTCATATTTAATCTAGTTTTTAGTTTTTCAAAATAATCTTGTGTTAAAATACTTAAAAGTGTCTATAGATGAAACTGTGAAAATTTGAAATGGATATATTAATTAGTTAATTCTTGAGATGCCCCCAAAGTTGGACAATTTAACATGGGCTTCTATGGAGGCCCCCTTAAATAGTTTAAGATCAGTTTAGTGTTAAGGCTTAGGTAGGAAAAAGTTAGAAGATGGAACGTTATTAGATCTTTAACGTTAAACTATACTTTTTATAGACAGATTTTGGTACACTGAAAAAGAATTCTGTAACTACTCTTAAATTTCTTAGCTTTCTATCTTCAGTAACTGACATATTTACTAACTTTTCAGATGTACATCACACAGAAGAGGTCTGTTAAGTGGTCCAAAGAAGATAATTATTATCTAATTTAGTAAGGTAGACTAACCAGTGAATGAACGCTTAAGCACAATTAGTTTTAAGAAAATTCATACATTTTAAGAAAATATAGCTTGTAGGTTTATGACAATGTGTACACATCTGTCATTATATGTAAAGTCTACAAAAAAAAGGAGGTGACATTATATTGCATTGCTTTGGGTCTTTTGGGGGCCAAATAAAAAGTGGTACAAAAGCCAAGTAAATGAACAGTACTTTTACCAGTGAATGATCACAAAAATGTCCAGTCAATAAACATGTTGGATTTTAATTAATGACCAGGACAACCAATCAGATGTCAGATAGCTTCCTACTAGATGAGAGGAAGTCAGTGTTGCCAATCCATCCAGTGGAATGATTTTTTAACGTTACTTTTTCATTGTATTTACCAACTGTTCATTTACTGGGGCCTGTTCATTCACTGGTCAGTCTGCCTTACCATGACGTACAATAAAAAAAAAATTAAAGTGATTCAAATATATGTGCTGAAATATTTGGTAGACTGAATTTCTGTTATAAGATCTATATGATCTTGAACTAGTTGCCGAAAACTGTATTAGGATCCGGAAACTGAATTAGATTCAAATTGAATTTTGCATTCAATTAATTTTAATTCTTTTCTGAAATGTCATGCCATAAATGTAAGTACAACGAACTTCGTCTTAAAATGTTATCCTATTTAAAAGTTAGATATCGTCGGACAAATGACAAAACCACGAATGTGCAAATCACATGGATGGAAAACTACATACAGATAAGCCTATCATTTACAAAAATCTCCCATCCCTAGAATTGGCACATTCGTGGTGTTGTCATTTGACCGACGCACGATATAGATCATAATTACATAACAAAAATAGCTTTAAATGCAGGCAACATTTTTCAAATAATGACAATTTTGACATCATGCAACATCACTCCCATATCTTTAAAAAACTGATGACAGCATACTTATGAAATTGTGAACCGTTTGGTGTTCTGACACTATTTCCGTTTTGGAACTAAGTTGCACTTGTCGGAAGTTTTATTTGCAGATTGAAGTTGCGAGGAAACTCGGCAATGAAAATATGTAACTTATAATCTCAGGTGGTCCAAGAAAGAGGTCAGAAACCCCAGAATGGGGAGGAGAGGCTGTCATGCCGAAGAACGCATTGTGCAATATGGGTTTAGATTAGCAGAATTAGGGCCAATGTCCAAAGTAACAGTTTATATGATTGGACCTTTTTCTATGAAAAAAGGTACATAGATACATCTGCTTTAATTCGCTGCGCCCTCCCATATTAAACCAACGACTTAAGTATGATGGATCTCTAATTTAATACCAAAGCGGCTGAATATGGAGGGGACTAGATGCATTGATTTTTTGGCGACAAAGATTGCTGCAACAACTTACCGATGCCGTTTGAGATTGAGCCAAATGCAACTAAAAGAAATTTATGTTTGGAAACTATTTATGTTGTAGTCGTTACGTAAAGGTTTGATACATATCGTCTGTTCAATAACGAAAAAACACGAAAGTGCAAAAATAGGAGAACTGAATATTTTTAAACCCAATTTTTTTAAAATTGGCCTTAAAAAAAAAACGCTAATCTCCACAACTAGGCCCATTCTTAGATTTATTGATGGGCCGGCGATATTTTGTAATTTTTTTTAAAAATATATAAATTTTAGAAAAGTGCAGAATTTAGTTTAAGAAAGTGCTAAGGAACAAAAATGTGAAAACAAGAAAATGAGCTTCAAAGTTTTTAGTTAGCAATTATACCTGTTAAATGCAGTACTTTCAAACGGTAAAAAATGTACTTTACTTTGAGTTTATGAAAAAGGGGAAACTTGTTTTCTTTAAAGGAGGGAACAGCATGTTCATTGACACAAAAATCTCAATTTTTTTTCAGAAAATGACATTTAGCACATTCTTCCACTGAGCCCTTCAATTGAAAAGTGATTGTTTTAAGTCACGCAAATTTTCTCTGGGAAAAGTCACATGACTTTCCATGGGTCACCTTTCTCGTATACTCATGAACTGTTCATTACATCTGATGTCCCTGCGTGAAACAAGGGCATCAAGTTGTCAGTGGGGGAACCGAAAAGAGTGACGCCGCTAATCACGAGGGTGATCGATCATGTCGGAGATCATGTCCAATATGATCGAGGGAAAGGTCAGCCAGGAAAAAATACCATCCGGAATGTGGCTTACCTGTGGGGTGCTCTGTGGTAATTCTAGAACCGAGTCCATTACCTGTCTATGAATGAAAGTCGACCATTTGCATCTTTCTTGTTTGTCTCCTGATTTATCATTGTAGAGATCAGATGCGAAGTTATAGAACAATAAGTTACGAGTATGCTTATTTTTATTAAAATTATTTTTAAATGATATTTTTTCTCTTATGTGGGAGCTTTTGCTGAATTAGACTTTTGAAGCCTTGTAAAATTCCTCGAAACTGATAGCGATTTTCTCATGGCTCTCACTCTCTCAGCTCTAAATTTGACTCTCAGATTACAAATGCTATTCAATGTTTGTATGTTCAATTGTAGTGTCTTACTGCTATGTAATTGGAAATTATCTTTCTGTATAGCAGACAAATAAATAAATAAACAAACAAAGAGCTATCTGTGGAGGTTATAGCTTTCCGAAATTTGATATTAGCCGAGAGTATAAGTTATAAGTGAGTTATGAGAGTTATAAGTGTTATTTTTATAAAGCAAATGATAAAAATTTATTTTTCCTAATGTGTCTGCTTTCGGCCGATCAGATTTTTTCAGAATTGGCAAATTACACAAAACTGAGAGCCATTTTCTTGTGGCTCTCAGCTCCGATTTTGACTCTTCCATTGCATATAGCTCTATTTGGATGTTGCATCAGTATTACGAGATTTGATATTGCCGATAATGTAAGTCAAAAGCGAGTTCTGAGAGATATTCTGAGATACGTAAAACTAAGTACTTCATGTAATGTTTATTCAAATTACACAATGCATTGTTAACGTAACCAATATAAAAAATTTCTGCGTTTTTTTAACTAAGCAAATTAGGTTTATAAGTAATTTAATTAATTAAAAGTAATTTAATGATTTTTTTCGTTTTTCTTTTCCAAAACTGAGGGTGAGCATCATAAACATCAAATCAACTACTACTAATAAGTTAAACAGAACGCAACTGTTCTTAAAACAGAACCCAAGCAATGACATTGTGCATATAAAAAAAATGCTTTAAAAACACCATTAATATACAAGTGAAGGCTCCGCAGCGTGTTTTCAACGCGTCACTCAAATACCTCCGTTAAACCATTGGGAGCACCAGCCTATTAACCCGCCGTTAGTCGCAATGTGATTCAGCCTCGTTATTTATACGCAATTCGAAGGCGCGTTGTTGTGACTAACAGTGGGTGAAGCTGCGAGTGACAGGTTCGCACAGGGGGGTGACTTGTTGAGGTTTGGTTTGGTTTAAAGTCACTGAGAATCGATTAGTACTAATACGTACAGAGCAAAGAGTTCTATAGTAGGGTAGAGGGCTGTGAGGCGCCCTGTGTTCAGAGTAGCGATCTACGGATCGGAAGGTCCCGCGAAGGAAACCTGGTCGCTGAAAACTCACCGAGTATATGCGGAGTACGTGCTCGTTAAATCTGTTGGGTACGAAAGTCCTGTGGGCGGTCATTGCGCAGTTTCCCACGGGTACAGATTCCTGGAGACTATTTCCCTCCCCTTCAGGGACATGTCTAAATTGTGGAGGTGGCGCGTGATAGATGGCAGCATCTGTCACGTATGTAAGTGTGTGTTGTGACTGTCTTACTTGACGAAGGATTATAAGCGGCTCTCTGAGCAAGCACACAAGCCTGAAAATATATGTATATCAATCAACCAGCCAAGTAGGGTAGAGACTGAAGAGGGACTGTCAGTCCTATACACGTAATGCTTTATTTTTCAAATCATAGTTTCTTGAAAAGTATTTCTTAAACATATGATCTGTTTGCACTAGATACGCAAATAGGGATGAAAGACAATTTAAAAAAGATTTGAAGGAACAATATCAATCAGTTTTTTAATTATTAATTTTTTTTAAAAGCTTCATTTTGAGAATCGTGGCGACATCTGTAGGACAACTTGGCTTAATTGATTAAAAAGATTTATTATTAATTTAAATAATTCACTCATACATTATCTCTGTATGTTAATACAGAATTTAAATGATGCTTTTACATTTCAAGTACTTTTTATGACAAAAACGTTCACAACAAACGAGAATCTATGATTTTAAAATTTGATGACACACAAAAATAAATGTCGCCAAATCGTAGAAGGAAAAAAAACGCCAATATCTAAATCGTTCAAACTGTAAACCTAAACCACATGGAAAAGTGGGCGGAGCTCACTATAAATCCAGTCAAAGACTTTCGCGCGACTTTTAAACTTGACTACTTTAGTTGTAGTATAGGTTGGATACTTTTAGATTAGATTTGGTTTAAATTATCGTCGCACTAGAGCTACACGAGGGCTATTGGCGCTTGGATACTTTTAGCTATTTTGATATGTACAGCTGTGGAAAAAGTTCCCACTAGTGATTATTTCGAACGTTAGTCATCCTATAGAACCTTTTTGACTTTGTGTTTATATAGTAACATCATGAGTTAATTGCAGGACAAAAAAATTGCATAAGGAGCCGTCTTCATATTAAGAATGCTATTAACTTTAAAATTTTCAATGGCAGCACCCAATTTTATAATTAAGAAATATTAAGAATCCTCATAAACCCTAAATCTTAGTTTTTGTTACATTTAGCTGAATATTTGACGAGTTATTCAATCGAATCACTTAGTGACCTTTGGTTTACCATTTCTAAAATGACTGCCGTAGTCTGTGGGTTTATTGAAGGGAGAAATATAAACGTTTATTTAAAAATGTTTAGGGAGGGGTCCTGGGATGTATAGTCAATGAGGATGAAGCCCTAACGTTATTTTTAGAATATTTTATAATCTTTTTTTAAATTCGAAACATTTTTTAATAGAAAAGAAGGTATTGACATGGTAGTCTTCCCAAAGTGTCCCGTCTGTCTGTCCTTACTTCAATGACAAAATCTGTTCTATCCATCAGATCTTAAGAATCATTTTTGTCATCGAAAGATAGGACAGCAGGGACCTAACTTCATACTTTTTGTTCTTCTGTTTGTACGTCCATACGGACATCTGTCATCTTGTCATGTCGACGAACGACCCATTAAAGTAGCATTGGAATTTAATTTTTAGTCATTTAAATTACTGTTGCCACATCAGCAATATCACGAAAAAACTTATTTGAAATGTTAAAGATTATTAATTTTTTCTTTGTAAATCGATTTGGAATGGCGTTATAAAAAATATACCACAATGTGATTTTTTTTAATGCTTATTATATTTGTTTACTAAGAAGGTGGTTCACAGTGTTACTTTTTTTTTTGCTTAAAGAGCTAATTGGTATTATTTTACAATTAAATTCCTTTAATTATCAGTGCAACTTGGAGTTATTTCATGTTTATCATTGCCAAATGTTCTATATATATCAGGTTTTTTCAAATATTATAGTTATTGATAGTTATTTAATTACAAGAATCTCGTGTAATTTAAGGTAAGATTTTCAAAGCATTGCCAAAGATCACGGAAAGGATGCTACAGGATGTGACTCGTTCAATTTTACATAATTATTCTTCAAACTGCAAATAAATTTAGCAAACTATAAAGATAATTTATTTAATTTTCGGAAGAAAAAATGTAATTATAGTGGCCAATTTTTAGAGTTGAAGATTCAAATTGTAACTGAATGCTGGGTTAGTCTATATTTGTTCTGAAGTTATAAATCTTGTGCGGAAGTGGTTATAGGTGGCAGTTAATGTTATTATAATACCCTTGCGTTTCGACGAGAATTTCATTCTAGTACTTAAGTAACTGCACATGTAGGCTTTTTAATTCTTTAAGAACTTCTCGAGCAACATTCAAGATCATGTTTCGTTTGGTGGCAGAGTACTGAAAGTTTAATGTGCCAATCACGCAGTCCGACGCTATTTTAGAGGCCTTGAAAAGTTGCAAAAAACACGTCAAGATTTCCCGGCTCCAAAGGTGTGCAATGTAGAAAGCTTCTTTCAGAACGAATGTACAGATTAGTGGCAGGAGTAAGGCTTTTAATAAAGAGACCAGTGTCTAATTTACAAGAGCAACCGAATGAACAAATTGACAAACTGCCGCTAGCAATACAAAAGGTTCCTGCACATGTTTTTGAAGACCATAAACACGCGTTTGTTTGTATCTTGCTGACCTTATTATTGCCTTTAAAACTGCTAATACGACAGATTCATTATACATTGGGGTTTCTACTTTTGCATTAGTATGCCATTAGTTTTAACAAACATAAAGATTGCTACGCCAACAATTAAAAGTACGGAACTAGATTTAAGGGGTCATAGTCTTAAAAATGTGCAAAGAAGGTACAACAAAGCATAGTTTGATCTTTCATGCAATTTTTAACTACTCAATATAAAAGTATAATTTTTTTTATATGCAATTCTATAATATTTATTTATTATATAACAAATTTTAAAATTTATGAAACTTCAGCCAAAACTAAAATAAATGATAACAAACATAAGACTATTGGAACACAATGGGATTAGGCTTGCGCGCGAAATTTTGAGGTCAAAATTGAAGAAATGACAAAGAAAATGATTTTATATTGTACAAATATATACAAACAAAGACTTATACCTAATTTCTAAACTCAATTTTAATAAGTAATTATTTTCAGAGCTTTTTTCTTAAATTTTTATTAATTTTTTTTTAGAAAAAAGCTCTTAACATAAATTCTAATTAAAATTGAGCTCAGAATTTAGGTACAAGTCTTTGTTTGTACATATTTGTACACTATAAAGTCATTTTCTTTGCTCATTTCTTCATTTTTGACCTCAAAATTTGGCACGCAAGCCTAAATCCCAATGTGTTCAAATAGTTTTATATTTGTTATCATTTACTTTAGTTTTGGCTGAAGTTTCATAAATTTTAAAATTTGTTATATAATAAATAAATTTTATAAAATTACATATAAAAAATATACTTATATGTTGAGTAGTTAAAAAATTACATTAAAGATCACCTTCCTTGCACATTTTTAAGACTTCTATGACCCCTTAAGAAAAATGCTGTTTATGTGCCGAAGCTAAACTAGTATTCCGAAGTTTACAGGGATGACTTTAGAGCAGTTCATAGCGGTATCAAATCTCGGTAATTTATTAAACAAATAAAAAAATTAAATGAAAGAGAAATAATCAAACAACACAATTTTTTTTCCCTCCAGAACATCGTCCGGGCTCGCAAAAGAGTACCGGAACACCCTAACCGGAACCAGTTTTCGTTAGTTTAAACCTGATTACAATCGAATAATCTTTATCTTGTGATTGAGAAAGCTTTCCGTGCTCTACTTCCCAGAAAGAGAAACGTATCCCCTTTTTTAAATCGCCAGACGTATCATTTGGCGAAAATTTGTAACGCCACCTGGCGAGTCAGAATCAAAATAAAGTTGGCTGATAAATCCTCTGAACCTATTAGGTTAGGTATGAATTATCGTCGCACTAGAGCTACACGAGGGCTATTACTGAACCTATCAACCACACCATGGACCAACACGGATACAATATAGGGTGGCATGTGGGGCCCGATTACCGAGTGATTTGGATCGTAGGCCATAACGATAGCAGTCCGCTCGCTGTAACGGGTGCGGGTTCGATTTTCGCCTTTGTCGATGGTGTATTTCCTTTCTCAGTATCAACATTATAAATTGACTAGTACTTTTACCACTCTATTCGGGCTCCACAGTGAGCCGTGGTTGCCAATAGGGTACTTGACTGTATCGTTAAAATACATACAAATGTTGTTTAAATTATAATTGAAAGTAAAAAATAACATATGCATACATAATTTTTGCGAAATAAATCTTTAAATCATTAAAAAAATCGTTTTAAAAAGGCATTTTTTTCACGTGATTATCATGTGATCACAAACACGTTGGTTTGGCTGACGTCACTATGAACTATAAACAAACCGGAGTGATATTTTTTTGTTTTCAGATTAAACTTGATTTAATTTGATTTACTATTGAAATAATAAATATTGAGAACATGTTGGGCTGTTTTACAGGAGCGTATATTTCAAATTTGCCTGAAATCTATTCCAATGTGTTGTTTCTAAGTTTGTTTATAGTTCATAGTGACATCACAGATACCACGTGACAGCCAGAAAGCGTTTTCAGCAGTGATTTTTCGTCCTGATTTTTAAATTCATTTTTCTGCCTTTTTATGGGGTATTTGAAAAAAAGAAAAAATACGGGTCTAATATGTTTGGCATAAGAACATTTCAAGCTAATAAAAAAAATTTAGTCAAATACCCTATGGCAGCTCAGTACGAGTCGTTCCTTTACCCTACTATAGAACTCTCTGGTACAGATTCATGATAACTAGCAGTTCTGATATAGTGCCTTGTAGTTCTGGCGAAAGCCAAGATAGCTGGTATTGGTTCTTAGAGAGGCACGTACATGCATTTTTCGGTTTGTGTTCTTGGTTAGAGAAAAGCTTATAAACCTTCGTCAAGTAAGACAGACACAGATAGAATTTTTACTGACACAGTGAGAGAGAGAGAGAGAAAGTAAACTCAGGGCGAATCAGAGAATCGAAATCGCACTCGGTTCAGTGCGCAGAATGTTAGCCTAATAGGCCACAATCAAACCCACTAGGCCACCCGGGAAGCTGGTATTGGGCAGTTGACCATCCAGTGTCTCTTATTACCATGAATTAATATAGCTATTTCTATAGTGCATTACGCCTTATTTTGTACATTTGATTCCGCGATATTTATTAAAAAAAGCCGTACTCATAATCAGAAAATTTGACACTCCCACTTTGACGGTACAATCCACTTATAGCATGGCAGTACGACGACAGTATCGAAAACATATTTAATTCAAAGACGTGAAGGCCAACGCCTTACCAACTGGATTCTAAAGCACAGATTTTCAGGGAGCGTGCAATTTCGCAAATTTGGGCAATTGTAAAATTCGCTGTTTTTTAAATGGTAGTAATGAATTTGAATACATTGCTTGTGTGTGAAAAACCATCAAATTCCGAAGAACAAAATACCTTGGGTTAACCTCTCACTTTAAACTTTATTGATAGATGGCAGCACCAATATCAAGTTTAAGCCTGCATTGCTGTAAAGTGGGTGCTTTTTATTTTAGGGTAAGAGAAATAACTCTTGTTAAATATCTATCTTTTGAATAAAAAAATGAATTTTTTGAACAGTCAGTAAAGCTATGTTCTAGTTGATTGCAAGTTCGAGTACTAAAGACAAAATTTGATTTAGGGATAAAACTGTAAGAAAATATCGAATGGGGGTGGGTGGGGGGGATGAGGGTAAAATCGAGCATTTTTTTAAAAAATCATCTCATTAAAAACCTACTTTTTAACTAATTTTCATGGATTTTTTTGTTTTGAACAAACATTCGAGCTGTTTCTATTTGATTATAATATAATTTTCCCCCACTACATGCTTCAATATCTGGCAATTTAGGGAACTTAGTTTCATACCCTCATTTTCCCCTAGAAGAGGGGAATGGGGGTAGCCCAAATTTGACGATATGATTGAATAAAAAATCATAATATTATATTTAATTAATGTAGGGAACAAATTGAAAAAAAACTCATTCCTTATATTCCGCTACACTTTTGTTTCAGAGAAGCTTACTTTGAGATAATATTAATAGTAGAATAATAGAATATTTATGCAAGAGAGTATTGTCCTCTACGATTAAATTGAGGCTCCTGTAAAACTTCACAAAATAATCTGCATCGTATATTTCTGGAAATGATTATTAGTTTCCATCTTTGATTTGGTTAAGTATTTTACATTATAGTTTGGAACATTTAGTGAATTAATTGCGAATAACTAATTGCAAATAAAACATTGTACATGACAGGTTCTTCTGGGCACATTCTCAAAGATGCATTGGTAAACTTAATATATTCAGTTAAATTTAAACAAATCTTATGAAATAAGTTTCTTAATAACACTGTATATTTTAATAACATAAAAAAGGTTTTTAAAAAATATCCTCCAATATAATTCCACGACCAAAACTCCATTACATCTTGCAGGCATAGCTAAGCCTAACCATACCACTACTGTACCCCATTACATTAACAAAATATAAAAAATTAAAAAAAAAAATCGAATCTTTTCCTAGCTAATTTTGCAGAAAAACTCTTCGAGAATGTGGCTATTGCATGTAACAAGGCTTAAGAGCACCGCATATTTTATAAAATAAATAGAATGAAAGTTTTAAGAGGGGATTCTAACAGTTGAAACAAAATTAGCTTAAGAACAAATTTGAATGAATTAGTGGCGTTGCCAGATTCTAAAAACCAAATAAAAGTAATTAGATAACATCTAAAAATAATATTTCAAAGAAAAAGTCTAAAAAAATTAAATGTATGGTGGAAAAATTTATATATATTTTTTTAACATACCCTCATTTCCCCCCATACCACCATTCCCCCTATAGTGTTACACCATAGTAAAAGCAGTAAAAGCAGTTAAATTCTCTTAGCAGTATATTTTAGTATGCTTTTCAATTAACTCTTTATAAAACTTACTCAGATAGATATCCGATTTATTTGTAACAAATTTACCGTAAGAAAACAACTTAAATAAAATATAATTTTTGAAAATTTTGTGTTAATTTCATTATTGAAAATCTAGTCACTAAAATACCTGGTAATTTTACAGTGTATAACCAAAGTCGATCAGCAAAATGGGACACAATAACAAAGTAAGTAGATCTTGCGTTCCCATTCCATTAAGAAATCCACCTGATAGAATATATATATTCCGTGAGTCAAGTAGGGTTGGCGAACTTATAATAGTACCTGAAAAATCTATCAAACGGTACCTAAAAAAAGAGATTTCATGAAAAACAAATCTTCTCCTCCTCGTCCTTAATTATACGGTTAAAGAGGCGCTAAAACCACCATACGAAGAAGAGATCAGAAAGAAATAAAAATTGTGCTGTTTCGAACTGTTTTCTTAATAGTATGGATCTAGTTTACATTTAGGTCTGGTTTATTTTAGTGCTTATTTTCTGTTAGTTTTTGAAAAGCGTATATTTTATATAAATATTTTTATTTTAAAAAGCTTCGAGCGCTGTTCATATTTACAATGTTAGGAAACAATATAAGTGTAATTAAAATTAATTTAAATATCTTAAAAGGTCTCTTTTTGAAAAATGGCACACTAAGGTCTTATAGTGTTGAAAAAAGTCTCCACTCCAGAATCCATTATCTTAACTCCAATGATGAGTTTGATGCATCGTTACTCCAATAAAACTGGGGGCACCGCAACTGCCACCATATTTAGGGTAGAATGTAACTGCTTTTACTATAGTATAGTTTGTGCAATTCTGTTGAAGTATATTTTTATAGATTGTTTTATGAACACATCCGAGAAATTTGTCCCAAGTCAATTCACGACCTCTGAATTTCTAGGTTACAAAGAATGTAGTTTTAACTGACTACTCAATATTCTTGATCATTTTTCTGCACTGTATTTATGATTGCGCATGGGCTTGACTGTCAATGAAAGGTTGCACCGGCCTATGCAGCGGGATCTTTCGCGTACAAGGCAAGCGCCTTATCTACTGGGCTTCCAAGCCCTCAATCATTGTGGTAATGGGCAATGTAATCGATTACGGCTGCCTATTTCTAGCCTCAATTAGGAGCGTGAACACAGCCAATAAATGCCTCGTAATTTAGACCCCTGGTCAAGTGACGAGGTCGACACCTGAGCATGCACCCAACGGAACTACGAGCGACATCTACACTGACGGGACTTTGGACTCCACAGATTTAACGAGCACGTCTGTCCCAGTGTACTCGGGCCCATCCGTCACGAGTTGGATTTTTCTACTCTTTCCCAGTACAGAGATCCGATTAATAGGATGACTGGCAGTAGGTGGGATTCGAACCTGAGAAGGTTGAATCCTGAGGCTGATGCCTTAAGAGAACTTTTCATTTATTTAAATTAACACTATATTATCTTAAACTAGCTAGAAATTAAAATTTTCTTCTTAATCAAATATATGTTACTCGTTTTTTATCGATTGTAATAATTCAATATTTTAAAGAAAACGGACCTGATTATTTTGCTAAATGGTGAATAAATGTTTTAGAGCAATATTTTTCCCAAAATAAAGTTATTTAAATAAATTATCAATATAAATCAATGTATTATTCATTCTCTTTACATACATCGGGAATTTCACATCTTGAAAATCGTAATGTTATTCCTATGGTGAATATTCGTAAGTCAATTACCGTCACTTATTAAACGGTTATTAGTTTTTTGTATCATTGTAAAGAACGAAAAGAGTAGATTTCATAAAATTAATTTGTTTTATGAAAATCACATATTTAGTATTCTTAATAATTTTTTGTAGTTAGTACTTAATGCGTACTCCATTTTTTACTAACTTCAAAAAATTATTAAGAATACTAAATATGTGTGTGTGTTTTTCATAAAACAAATTAATTTTAAGAAATCTACTCCTTTCGTTCTTTACAATGATACAAAACACTAATAACCTTTTATTAAAATTGTAATTGACTTGCGAATGTTTTCCATAGAAATAACATTACGATTTTCAAGATGTGAAATTTCCGAGGGAGTCCTCTTAACCACTCGGCCACGGATGGGCCCAATCATTATAACGTTACAAATTTTTACACTGCCACTTTCAACTTCAAGGAGAACTGTTGCTACAAAAGAACGCGTGTCCTCTGCCTTCCCCCGCCAAATAGGACAAGGATTTCACCACTTTTCCCAGGATAAACAGCCTGCTGAAGAGGTCACCCGAGAACGCCGCTGATCTCTGGCGCTAACGAGGGTGGCAAGGTGTGAAAATGGCGGGCAACCGGTGATTATCACCCGAAAGAGCGGTTAACATCTGTAACAGCGCGGGAATTCCGCGATAGGTCAAATGTCCCGCGCGGAAAAAGTCCAGTATAATGGAAGACATAAGTCTTGCCTTCCCTCTCTTAATGTACTTTTACCAAATGTAAGGTGTGAGAATTTATAGTAATGAAGAACAGAAAACTGTTGTTGTCATTTTGTTTAAGGGAGACCTAAAGAAGCAAGAGTTAGAAAATAAATGTTGACCATAAGTTTTGCCTTCCCTCTCTTAATGTACTTTTACCAAATGTAAGGTGTGAGAATTTATAGTAATGAAGAACAGAAAACTGTTGTTGTCATTTTGTTTAAGGGAGACCTAAAGAAGCAAGAGTTAGAAAATAAATGTTGTACCATAAGTTTTGCCTTCCCTCTCTTAATGTACTTTTACCAAATGTAAGGTGTGAGAATTTATAGTAATGAAGAACAGAAAACTGTTGTTGTCATTTTGTTTAAGGGAGACCTAAAGAAGCAAGAGTTAGAAAATAAATGTTGTAAAATAAGTTTTGCCTTCCCTCTCTTAATGTACTTTTACCAAATGTAAGGTGTGAGAATTTATAGTAATGAAGAACAGAAAACTGTTGTTGTCATTTTGTTTAAGGGAGACCTAAAGAAGCAAGAGTTAGAAAATAAATGTTGTAAAATAAGTTTTGCCTTCCCTCTCTTAATGTACTTTTACCAAATGTAAGGTGTGAGAATTTATAGTAATGAAGAACAGAAAACTGTTGTTGTCATTTTGTTTCAGGGAGACCTAAAGAAGCAAGAGTTAAAAAATAAATGTTGTACCTTAAGTTTTGCCTTCCCTCTCTTAATGTACTTTTACCAAATGTAAGGTGTGAGAATTTATAGTAATGAAGAACAGAAAACTGTTGTTGTCATTTTGTTTCAGGGAGACCTAAAGAAGCAAGAGTTAGAAAATAAATGTTGAACCATAAGTTTTGGCTTCCCTCTCTTAATGTACTTTTACCAAATGTAAGGTGTGAGAATTTATAGTAATGAAGAACAGAAAACTGTTGTTGTCATTTTGTTTCAGGGAGACCTAAAGAAGCAAGAGTTAAAAAATAAATGTTGTACCTTAAGTCTTGCCTTCCCTCTCTTAATGTACTTTTACCAAATGTAAGGTGTGAGAATTTATAGTAATGAAGAACAGAAAACTGTTGTTGTCATTTTGTTTCAGGGAGACCTAAAGAAGCAAGAGTTAGAAAATAAATGTTGTAAAATAAGTTTTGCCTTCCCTCTCTTAATGTACTTTTACCAAATGTAAGGTGTGAGAATTTATAGTAATGAAGAACAGAAAACTGTTGTTGTCATTTTGTTTAAGGGAGACCTAAAGAAGCAAGAGTTAGAAAATAAATGTTGTAAAATAAGTTTTGCCTTCCCTCTCTTAATGTACTTTTACCAAATGTAAGGTGTGAGAATTTATAGTTATGAAGAACAGAAAACTGTTGTTGTCATTTTGTTTCAGGCAGACCTAAAGAAGCAAGATTTAAAAAATAGATGTTGTACCTTAACTCTTGCCTTCCCTCTGTGAATGTACTTTTACCAAATGTAAGGTGTGAGAATTTATAGTAATGAAGAACAGAAAACTGTTGTTGTCATTTTGTTTCAGGCAGACCTAAAGAAGCAAGAGTTAAAAAATAAATGTTGAACCATAAGTTTTGGCTTCCCTCTCTTAATGTACTTTTACCAAATGTAAGGTGTGAGAATTTATGGTAATGAAGAATAGAAAACTGTTGCTGTCATCTTGTTTCAGGGAGACCTTAAGAAACAAGAGATAAAGAATAAAAGTTTGTAGATTCGATGTCTATTGCATTAACCCATTGGCAAGAACATTAGCAACTTGAAAATAAATTTTTCTTCTTAAGTTGATATCAAAATAAACAAAATATAAGATAAATGAAGACCTTACTCCTGGATAATTTATGTAGGACAAATTCAGACAACCGAAAAACGAATAAAAAAACTTCTAGTTAAAGTTTTTATTCGGAAATGAAATTATTAATGGTATTCACAAAGTCTTTATTTTGTTAAACCATTCCTGCCCCATTTGTGAATACTATTAACACTTTCATTACAGAATAAGAAGTCTGTCAATAGAAATCTTTAAAAAAAAAAAAAAAAAGACTAATTGCAGAGAAAAACAAAAGTTTATAAACCTTGTAGAAGGAATGGAACTTCTCTCTGCTGCTTGACTTGACATGTGGAGATACTGACATATGTAATACCAAGAAATAAAAGACTGTGAAAACTGAGATTAAAACGTGGACCTTCGGATTTCTAGCCAAAATATGCCCTCCCAACTGAGCTATTTCGGAATATGGATATTCAATAAATAGTTGAGGTTCTGCTTTTTCTTTTTAAAAAAATGCAAATTGTATATTTTAACTAAATTTTAAGTATAAAAGAGTCCTTTATTATACTTTACTTTTGAAATAAAATTTTATAAGATTAAAAATAAATGAATTTTCAGTCTAAATTTTAAACTCATGCAGTGAAAACAAGTGTAAACTTCATCGAATTTGCTTATTCCTCTGAGGGTTGGGGGTACATATTATATATTTTCAGGCTTGTGTGCTTGTCAGAGAGCAGCGTATAAACCTTCGTCAAGTAAGACAGTCACAGCCCACACACACTCACATGCACACATATACGTGACAGATGCTGCCATCTATCTCGCGCCACCTCCACAATTAAGTCCTTGAAGGGGAGGGGAATAGTCTCTAGGAACCTGTACCGGTGGGAAACTTCGCAATGACCGCCCACAGGACTTTCGGACCCAACAGATTTAACGAGCACGCACTCCGCATATACTCGGTGGGTTTTCAGCGACCAGGTCTCGATTGCGGGACCTTCCGATCCGCATATCGAGGCACTGACCACAGGGCGCCTCTTCTGAGGGTTTTAAAACACCATAACAGACCTCTACTATTCCAAAAAGTTGTTTCTCCCGCATAGCATAACACCCGATCCATTGATATACGAAGTCAACGACACTCGGGACCGTGTCAACAAGCCCAATTGGGTGCTTGTCAACACATCGTTTGGCTCCCCACTCTATACCTATCGCTTTTGATAAAACACGCTTCCCAAATAACAAACCAACGTTTGAAGTTAATCTGCGAAGCTCTTAGGTGATAGCTATTGAGTAAAATATGGTCCTCATTAGAGGTAGACTTTGCATGTTCTTTCAGTAACGGCATTAGGTGAAGTTCTTGATAATTTATTTTGGCACGTACCTAACTTGTTTATTTTGCGTATCCGATCGAAATTATAAAGTTTTATTCGTAGTGTAATGGGTATATGTTTCACATCGTGAGTGGCAACAGACCCCGTGACATTGTTTTCACTTTTTTTGGCCTGATTTAATTAAATTTTTTTCGAACAATACAATATTTTCTTACCGTACAGAAACAAATGTTGTATACATACGTTTCTTTAAGTAGAGCGAAAGTTTGTCTTGTAGGGAGTCACGTTAAATTGTTGTTCCGCAATGTCGCTAAATTTATTCGCATGATATAAATTACCATAAAAACTGACTTCAGACAAATCTTGGTAATTCTTTGCACACCTGAAATTTAATCGAATGAAAACAGATGCATTTTAAAAATTATCAGGAATAAAAACAAGTTGCAAGTAAAGAATTCTTCAATAAAAGACTAAAATTGAACTCAAAAATGGCAGGCGACAAAACGTTCATCATTATTTATACTTTTTTCTCTCTCTTAAAGTTCAGTACATAGTACAGAATAGCAAAAAAGTACTTATTTGTCCTAATCACTAGATTGTACTAATGTCATAGGCAGAATAATAATTAGGTACTTTCATTGGAAAAAAAGTGGATTTCGGCATTGAATTTGGTTGAGTTGATATAACATTGCACAACATAACAGCGCAATATAACATGTACTAGTTCCATATATGCTTTACTATGCAAATTACGTTGCATAATATGCATAGCATTATAATGCATAGTAATTACTATGCATATTACTTAGTGAGTAGTATTCTGCATAGAGTTACTCAGTGAGTAGTATATACTCGTAACGTAATCTTAAGGATTTTTAGCTAGCCCATTTGTATTCGTTATAACTTAAAATAAAGTATTTTGGAGGCATTTTGGATCCCCCCCCCCAATTTTATAAATTTTGTGGTTTTCCCATTTTGCGCTCCAGCTGGTAACATGTCATATAAATCTAGCAACAAGTGATAAGGGGTCTGGAACGGTCTCTTTCAAGTCTTTTGCTTACAAACTATGTTTGGTTAAACATGAGATCTTTTCGGCCACACAGATTGTTCTTAGAAAGACAGATCTCCTGACTAGGTGAACGATATATCGCACCCCAAAAAAACACTCATTGTTTATGTTTTTCTGGCGGGAACGATTTTGAGATAGGTTTCCGAAAAAGTCTTTTGACAGGTGATTATTGAATATGAGTTACTAAAGTTTGGCAGAATCATTTAAAACTGGCTTCTTAAAGAATAATATCTTAAAAGTGCCTCAAAGTATTTAAGAGAATCGTAGAAAATTTTGAAATACTAAATGTGGAATTTATTCTGGTTAAAAAGTTATTATGCATCTTACATAAATGTTTAATTTGTTCACCCAACCAACAAAAACACACAAATTAAAAATAATTATTTTTCGTATAATGCAGTAAAGTAGTCGTAACTAACTCTTCACACATCCGCTCAAAATGTTGCACATATATTCTTTATCTAAACATATTTTTAAAGACAAATATATATGCAAACGTTTTTTTTTACAAGAAATAAATTGTGCTGAAATTTATTTGAGAAATATTTCATACAGTTTGTCAATTGACCAGAAAGTTTGTTTATTTTAATGAAAAAAAATTAATATTTTATGAACATTATTGTCAGCCGAACGGAAATTTTTAAAGGCTTACATCTCTTAAAATATTCGATGGAAAGGTTGGTTATTATTATGTTTTTCTGGCGGGAACGATTTTCAGGTATGTTTCCGAAAAAAGCTTTCGACCGGTGATTATTGAATATGAGTTATTAAAATTTGGCAGAATCATTTAAAACTGTTTCTTAAAGAATAATATCTTAAAAAAGGCCTCGAAGTACTCAAGAGAATCTTGGAAAATTTTGGAATACTAATGAGGAATTTATTCTGGTTTTAAAAGTTATTATGCATCTTATATAAATGTTTAATTTGTTCCCCCACCAACAAAGACTTACAAATTCAAAACAATTGTTTTTCGTTTGAGGTAGGCGAGTACCCAAAAATTCTACATTTTTACTATTACTTTAATCTTTTCCGAATTTGGCGTAGTGATTTCAAATATAATGAACAATGCAAATCAAGCAGATGATAAGTAATATTAATTTATTTGCGATAGAAAATGAATGAAAATAGTTGATTTTGGCTTTACGAAGTTTAAATTATAGCTGGATGCTGTGTTAAGGTAGGCGAATACCCAAAATTCTAAATTTTTTATTATATGTTTAATCTTTTCCAAATTTGGCATAGTGATTTCAAATATAATGAACAATGCTTTTTGGGCAATTTTTTTATTTAAATATAATTGATTTATTTTTAAACGGTGTTTTTCAACTAAAAAAGACGTTAACGCTAACACTTCTAGCATAAAAAATTTTACATTAATTTACCAGAAACTTTTTACAGATGCTATTTCAATATATATCTGTGCCATGGAACCTCTAACATCTGGTGTAAATATACAAGTTTTTTTTTAAAAAAATGTCCAAGTGTAAGTTAATCGAAAAAAATCTTTTTTTTGTGGTTAATTTATAACAGTTTTCTTAATATCTTATAACAGTTAGCGTAAACCTCTTTTTTTAGTATTAAAACACCGTTTAAAATAAATTATTAATTAATTATTATTAATTTAAATAAAAAATGCCTAAATAGTATTATTCATTATATTTGAAATCACTATGCTAAATTTGGAAAAGATTAAAGTAATAGTAAAAATTTTAGAATTTTGGGTATTCGCCTACCTTAACAGCATTGATTTTAAGTCAGTTCTTCAGATCCAATAGAAAGACAAAAATTTACATAATTGTTAGGGCTGGGGAGCCCAGTCGGTTAGGCACTCGCCTAGCATGAAAAATTTCCCAGTAACTTTGGCTCTCGAGGAGGAACTTGGGCCCAAATATAAAACCATAGCAATTACATTTTTTTACGCGCAGATCAAGTCAGTTGAAAAAGGCAAGCACAAAGCACATTTTTAAAAAGTGCACTTAATGGGAAAGTATTAGCTTAAAAGGCTTGGGCCAAAGTTACTCCATTCGACCGTTACACCTGAATCCCCGCTCTTAGATTTATCATTGAAATTAAGAATAATAAAAAAAAATAACTATTATGAATTATAATATTTAAAAGCTTGTTTCAATCACTATTTTGTTCAAAGTTATGACACAAAATTGTCAAAAACTATATTCGAGCTAATTATCTATGCAATTTTATACATGTTTCAAACTTTTCAGCTTTTCCAGCATATAAAACGGACACTTTTGGATGATTTGATGTCTCTAACTAATTAAAACACAGTACCTCTAACTAACGGATACTTTATTTTAAAATAGTCTGCACGTATAGTCCCAAATGTACATCGCAGTACCCCTATTTATGACTAATAGTTATAACACTATAAACTACTAACTTATTGCTACCAACTTATTGTTTAAATATAACAATAAAAATTCCTCAGAATCTCTTATCTGGAATTCCATGGCCACAACTAAAACCTAATTGGTCAACAATAACAAAAAACTGCCAAAGTTGACAAACTGCGGAACCGTTATCTCTTCACTTTGTTCCTAGAACTCACAAAAAAAAAGACAACACTTCGAAATCCGGTAATTACCAATCAATAACTTATAGGCGAGATATAATTTCAGACAATTTCAACTGCCTCCTAACAAAGAAATTGCTTTCTCATAAAGGGTCATTGGTTCCGATCGGCAATGTCCATAAGCATCAAAGCAATATTTCACCTGGTAAACTTATAGTAACTTAACATCGTGATGCTTTTAAAGGAGGATGTTAAACACACAAAAAAGATCAAGATTGTTTCACATGCTCCTTTGAACAATAAAAAGAACTGTTATAATTTTTTGGTGTAACGTTACACCAATTCTGGTGTAAGCTTTCTAAACTCCAAATGTGTGAGAAAAATTCTATAAAGCTTTGTGTAGCCTTCAATCCAATCATAAATGTTCACTCTCAGAAATGAATACTCAAAAACGACAAAATTTTCCTTAATTTTGACGATGCTGTTTGCTGGCAAATGCTCCGAGTTTTTCTTTCCTCAGAGTGAGGAAATTTGATTCGTCATTTTTAGGAGGATTCGAATTTCGTCTAATCTAAAGAAATATTTCGTCATTTTTGAGCATTTGAGTACAGTAATGAGATTCAGTTTCCTCAAAATCAAGATACAGAATCGTCAAATCAAGATCGTTAAAGTGAGGATTCGCGTTTACTCAAAAGTCACGTGATAGTTTGACGAAATAATCCTCAAAATTAACGAAATGAGACTTGAGGATTAATGAATGGTCAAAAATGAAAGTGTTATTTCTGAGAGTGTTGTGAAGGAAAAAAAATATGCAAACAATTGCGTATTCCATCAAGCCAACATTAAGTTGTCGGTAGCGTTCTTTTAATCGAAGGATTGCAAGTTGAATATCTTTCGACAAACTCAGACTTGTGCCTAAACCTATAATAAACCAAAGAGTTCTATAGTAGGGTAGAGGAACGACTCTTTACTGAGCTGCCATCGGCAGCCATGGCTCACTACGGAGCCCGAATAGAGTGGCAAAAGTGCTAGTTAATTTATAATTTTGATACTGAGAAAGGAAGTACACCCAGGCCAAAGGCAGAAATCGAGCCCGCACCCGTTACAGCGCGCGGACTACTAGCGTTATGGCCTGCGATCCAAACCACTCGACCATCATGCCACCCTATATTGTCTCCGCGCTGGTCCATGGTGCGGTTGGTAGTTTCAGTGCCTACTCTACTACAGAATTTTTTGCAATAAACCTATAAAATTTCGTACTGGTATGCATTTTGATATACAGTAAAAGCAGATAAATTTTACCGTAAATTTTAAAGCAGGTTATACTGCTACTATACTTACAACACTAGAATGAAATTTGCTTAACTTTCTGAAGAACACAACAAGAATTATACCGTCATCTGGCTGTCAGGTTTTTCCAATAACAAGCATATTTTTTTAAAAATTATTTTAATAATTTTTTTTAAATTTAAAATTTAAAGCATGGCGGAGCCATTCATAGCCTCTCACTTCAAAAATATTTTTTTTTACAAATTTAAGAAATTAATTTTGAAAATTAATTTTAATCATTTTCTTGTTTTAATTTCAATCTTATGCATTAAAAGCAAGTTTACACTTCAGAAATTTACTTATCCTTCGGAGGATTAATAATATAACACAAAACCTTTTACTCAATTCCGAAACATTTTCTTAAGGGGGAATGGGCGCGCAGGACCGGGGGTCTCCAAACTCAAGTGCCTCAATGTTAATCCAATGGGGAAAAATTATTTTCTTTGCCACATTTCTCCGGCTGTATTGAATATTTTTACAAGCGGATTTTTTTATGTGATAAATGTAGCTGACTTACAGGTCCCGACAATCCCACTTTTTGAAATTAGTACGAATATATTTTTCAATATTCAATAAATTATTTTACACAAAATGTTCGAAGCAATTTCAAAAAGTGGGAAGATAGAGACCTGTAAGTCAGCTACATTTATCACACAAAAAAATCCGCTTGTAAAAATATTCAATACAGCCGGAGAAATGTGGCAGCGAAAATAGTTTTTTCCCCATTGGATTAACATTGAGGCACTTGAGTTTGGAGACCCCCGGTCCTGCACGCCCATTCCCCCTTAACCGTGTTGCTGTTTCTTTTATTCCATTGATTTTATTGCGTCAGGAGTCCTGTGAATCTGACATCGAGTTCAGGCTTTTCAAACGTCTCGAAGTATCCGCAATAATTGTCACTCGGAGAGAAATACGATGCGAAGAGTCCATTGGAAGGCGATAGGTCGTTAAAATAGAAAGGTATCTTCGACTGTATAGCCTGTCTTTAAAGTTTACGATGTCCTGTGATTTCACAATAAGAGAAATATTTTTTGTTCGATGGGAGTATTTCAGACGAGTATTGTTTGGCATCTGATATCTTTGCGATACCTTATTTTTAAACTGTAAAACAGGATGATTTTTGTCAATGGGGTAACCATGGAAACTTTGAAAATTCGGCTCCTTGCATGTAATACAAATCATAGTGGAATTCCGATTGTCCGAATTAGGTGGGATCTGAAATAATTCGGATATTCAAATCTGTTTAAAAAAATTGCAAAATTTTAATCTTAAAAATAAGATAATGAAGCAATTCTTTAAAAAAACTATTCATTTAATGAAGGCAACACATTTACATGTTTAGCGTATGGATGGGTGAATAATGAATCGAATCTAATGATACCATTGGAGTTCTGAAGGTTGGAAATCGGACGATTGAAGTTCTACTGTATTTAAATTTAAACATATCAAAAGTTGAAAATCACGCTGCTTTTAAATTTACAATTTCAATAACTGTATTAAAAAATTACTACAATTTTGAAAGTTACTTTTTAGTTTCACCACAAAAATGGTTCCTTGTAGCTGCAACTGTTATGTGCTGCCATTTTTCTGATTTGGGGAACAAAATCCTGAGAAATGTTTCAACCGAATAACGAAATTGTGGTAAACTATTTCACAGCAATGCAGTTGCAGCTGGAAGCAGATTTTTGGTGAAACCAAGCGCCAAAATTGTAATCAGCTCCTAATTTGTAATTGTTTGTTTGTACAGTGTATACAAAACCAAGGATAAGAAAGACATCCATAAGCAATTTATGACAGATCGGAAAGCGCTATTTCCGCAATTTCTTAGGCAAACACCACCACTCTCTCTTTCATGATGAAACGATATAATTAAAAACTGACCTCGATTCGGGCACCCAGGTCTTGCTTACTTTCTGGAAATGACCATCCATCAGTTGCTATGACAACACAAACAAAAGGACTTTTTTGCTGAAAAAAGGTCATTCTTCTCTGTATTGAATCATCCTTATAATTTCGTGCCTCGATTAATTGACTGGAAACGCACCGTGAACTATTGTCCGATGCTTTGACAGCATTGCAACTGACACTCAACTGATTTCCACTAGCATCTTCGCTCCAGAGGTACTTGAAACTTCTTTTCACTTCACACAACTACATTTAACACATTCTACATTCACAACTACATCTCGGAGAAGAATTCAGACATCCACCCTCTCATGGGTACTCAAAACCTTGTGCCAACGGATGCTACCGCAACCTTCTTGCCTTCCAGTCTACGGCCTGGAGGCACACGACAGCACACTACATTTGACATTTTTTCTTAATGCTAACTTTTTATTGTGAACTAAATAGTTGTAGCTTTTCAAAAATATCGATACCGAAGTTCCTGATATAATAATTTCCCATAGACAAAAATTACGTAACAAGTGGATCACATTCGGTTCCAAAAAAAAGTTTTTTCAGTTGTATATTTTAGAGACATTTTTCTGTTAAAATAACGTTAGAGTAAGCAATCAATTGCAGAAAGCTGGTACAGTTTTCTTTTGGATTCATAGCACCAAAAAATGTGTGTTTTTTCTTTTTCAAAATCTCAAATTATACTAAATTGACAAGTCACTCATCAAATGCTAATGTTATTTTCTTCAAAGCATACTTTTAAATACATCATTGTTTGAAAAATACCATTATATAAAAAAAAGTACATATATAGTTGTATAGGATTTTGTTCAGGAGTGAAAAGACTAAAATGAATACTTAATAAATTCTACGATCTTTAAAATATTTAGCATTTAAAATCACGAAAAATGCGGATCTGAACTACGTTACAAGTTATTAATTGTACTGAAAATGTGACAAATCACAAAGCTGATCCTAACATCCACATTATAGTAGTTTCTGCTTTTAAAATATTTTTATTTAAAATATTTTTAATTTTATTCAAAATTATAAAATTATAATAATTCATAAATGTATTTAGTTTAAAATTTTAATAACTTTTCGTCATTTGTTAAATCTTTGTGCCAATTGTGTTACAATTTCGGTCATTTTTGAGCCTAAATGTACTCTACTATATCTCTACGACAACTTCTACGAAACTCAATTGCTTTCGAATAATTTGTTAGAACACTCTTAGAAATAACACTTTTATTTTTGACGATTCATGAATCCTCAAGCCTCATTTCGTTAATTTTAAGGATTGTTTCGTCAAACTATCCCGTGACTTTTGAGTAAACGCGAATCCTCACTTTTACGATCGTGATTTGACGATTCTGAATTTTGATTTTGAGGAAACTGAATCTCATTGTTGTACTCACATGCTCAAAAATGACGAAATATTTCTTTAGATTAGGCGACATTTAAATCCTCATAAAAATGATTATTCAAATTTCCTCACTTTGAGGAAACGAAAACTCGGAGCATTTGCCAGTAACGGATCGTCAAAATTAAGGAAAATTTCGTCGTTTTTGAGCATTCATTTTTTCGAGTGAAAAGATAATTTTTCTGATTAATTTATAAAATATTTATTTTCTTTTCATACAATTATTCATTTACCTTGAAAAGTAGTTGTTACATTATCACTAGCTTGTTCGATTTATAAATTCTTACACTGTTAAAAATTTTGACCCAAGATTACACAAAACCTGAAACTTTCTAGCTGCCATCACTATTTGGGCGTGGATTTGCCAGTTTGATGATAAAACAGTAACTATGATGCATCGCAAAAGTGGTGAATAAACACTGCAAATAGTGGTGGCATCTAAAAATTTCCAAGATTCCTGTGCAATCCAGCAGCAAAGTCTATTTTAAATGGTTTATTTTCATTGAAGAATCTACATTTTCTATGTGTGGTCCCTGACATAAGGAGAAGTTTAAAAAAAAAATACTTTACACGGATTAATTTCACCACAAAATACATTCGTAGGGGAGAGCAGGGGAATCCCGCCACCTCGGGTAATGCCGCCACCCCTTGTATCTCGCCAGCGGTGTGTGTGGGAGGGGGGCTGTGAGCGCTGACCTGTAGCAGGAAACAAAGTAATTTGTAGTATAGACGCTAATGGCCGTGCGGTGAGTTGGTGTAAAGTTATTTAAAAAATACGGTTTTTAGTGATTTTCATCTAATCTTGAGCCTTCTGAAATTAAGCGATAAGTGACTGCTATCTCTAAGTTAGATAAATCAGTCATATATCATTTAAAAGAGTAATTATTTGGCTATTTTATCACGTCGTTAGTTTGGACGCTAGGCTAACTACCTTTCTTTAAACAACCGTCTATGCCATTTTGTCTTACTGGGGTAATGCCGCCACATCACTCTGGGGTTATGCCGCCACATGCAAAAGGATGGCGGCATAATCCGTAAAATAGAAATTTCATATATTGGCCCTACAACCTATTAGTTTTCGTTAGAGATGCCACGTATCCGAAAAAGAATAACTGAACTGGTCAAATAGACCAACGAAGCTTTAAAAAAAACTGCATAGTTAGTTGCACACAGAAAGTTAATAAAAAAAGCTGTACCCTGTACAATTTATCATTCCTAAGTTAATTGAAACTATTTTAGTTCTATATGTATTGCTTTATTATGTAATTTCAAATTATTTATAGATTATTTGCTTTGTTTATTGATGTGGCGGCATAACCCCAGTGGTGTGGCGGCATTACCCCAGATACCGGGGTAATCCCGCCACTGAGCGAGCTTTAGAAAAACACAATTTTATTCAGATTCTATTAAAATTTAAATTTAAAAAAAAACACTACACGATAGGTTATGAACTGTAGTATGCTATAATCATTACAATTTACATTAATTGCAACACAATTCTGCATGAAAATTCAATTTCCCTTAAGGTAGCGCCATTCCCCTTCTCTACCCTACACTCTTAAAGCAAACACTCCTAATTTAACTCAGTCTGAGGGGATTCCACTCCTACAGACTGGAAAATGCACTTCTCCTTTTGGAGTGAACCCTTTGTGTGTTAAACCTCCAACAGGATCACTCCAAACGAGTGATTTTAACTCAGTCTGAGAAAATATGCATGCCTTTAGAGTTTAGGGTGCCGAAAATGCACTTCTCCAACTGGAGTGGATTTCACTCTTTTGTTTTAAGAGTGTACTATCATAATACTTTGTTCTTTTTAATTAACAACTTTTCTTGTATATTTAGTGTATATATTGATTGTCTTCAAAGTCTATTTATTGTCTATGGCTAATCTATTCCAAATCTATTTATTGTCTATGGCTATAGTTATTCCTGAAGTGCAACACCTTCCTTTACAGAACTATCAAAATTAACTTACTGAAAAGACCATATAAAAGTTCAAGTTTAGAAACCCAACTTCTCCAAAGTGCTACTAAGGTATATGGTCGTTCTTAGACGACTTCGTATAATTGAATGGCATGGTATGGTAGGTACATATATATTCCAGCTTGTGTGCTTGTTCAGAGAACCGCTTATAAGCTTTCGTCAAGTGGGGCAGACACAGAAAGAGTTTTTACAAGCAGAAGAGACACACAAAGAAAGGACAACACAAACACATAGACAAATAACAAAATTTATTGACGGTCACAAACATCCATGCCTAACCGGGATTCGAACCGGACCCAAGCAGCTCCAAAGGCTAGCATCTAGACTCCCTTGGGAATTTCAATCTTGAAAATCGTAATGTTATTCCTATGGAAAACATTCGCAAGTCAATTACCGCCACAATTTTAATAAAAGGTTACTGGTGTTTTACATCATTGTAAAGAACGAAAGGAGTAGATTTTATAAAATTAATTTGTTTTGTGAAAATCACATATTTAGTATTTTTAATAATTTTTTGAATTCAGAACTTAATGCGTACTCCATTTTTTACTAACTTCAAAAAATTATAAAAAATACTAAATACGTGATTTTCACAAAACAAATTAATTTTATAAAATCTACTCCTTTCGTTCTTTACAATGATGTAAAACACTAGTAACCTTTTATTAAAATTGTGGTGGTAATTGACTTGCGAATGTTTTCCATAGGAATAACATTACGATTTTCAAGATTGAAATTCCCAAGGGAGTCCTCTTAAGGGGGAATGGGCGTGCAGGACTGGGGGTCTCCAAACTCAAGTGCCTCAATGTTAATCCAATGGGAAAAAATTATTTTCTTTGCCACATTTCTCCGGCTGTATTGAATATTTTTACAAGCGGATTTTTATGTGATAAATGTAGCTGACTTACAGGTCTCTATCTTCCCACTTTTTGAAATTGCTTCGAATATTTTATGTAAAATAATTTATTGAATATTAAAAAAAATATTCGTACTAATTTCAAAAAGTGGGAAGATAGAGAAATGTAACTCAGCTACATTTATCACATAAAAAAAATCCGTTTGTAAAAATATTCAATACAGCCGGAGAAATGTGGCAAAGAAAATAATTTTTTCCCATTGGATTAACATTGAGGCACTTGAGTTTGGAGACCCCCGGTCCTGCACGCCCATTCCCCCTTAACGATTAAGCCACCGGAGCGGCTATAATTGAATTGATTGTTGTTACAAGCCACCAATGAACGGATCGTACCCTGTAAGTTTTGCAACTATTCTTTCACATTTTTTTTAACGGCGATAAGCATCAAACAGATTTGTGATACATATAGCAGTAGCAACCTTGTCAAGCCGACGAACTGCGAAACAGCTTGATGATTTAAATGGAAATGTGAGAACGTGTGTGAGGCATCACTCGCGGAAAATAGCGGAAAGAGCCTTCACCTCTTCAATAGCCAGCAAGAGCTTTGACTCCAATGCTTTTCAATTAAGCGTGTATTAGTTTGCAAGGCTCTGTATCTCTTTACTGATTGACATTTTCCTCGAAAAATCTATAATTTTATTAAATTCATTCGTTTTAAATAGTGGCTTTTATCACAAATTGCAATCTTTTTTTTATATTAATTGACTGAAAACGCAACGTGAAATACTTTGTTGATTTATATAGAGGAGTGAGGTATTACTCGGGGATAGCCTTGGATTGTTTCATCATTTGATCAGTTATTTAACTAGTTAATTTAAAAAGTATAGTTTTTCTTTATACTTAGATTTTAATTTTGCAGAAAACTATACAGCTTTAAAAAAAAATGTTCCTTTTATATGGATGCAGTAAACTAACATTAGCAAATCATATTAAGTAACATTATGGTTTTATTTAAAGTGAACAATTGGTGGCAGCTTTTTTTTATCATCAATAACAATACTCCAGATGAAAATGTTATGTTCGATTAGGGCTAGTAGTTTATTTTTACAAAAATACGTATATGTTACCTTAAGATGTTTTGACTTTTATAGGTAGTGAAATGAGTACATTTGGAACCAGGTTATTAGATACAAAAATAGATATATTTTATTGAGAATGTGCTCAGCTACTTCAAATTTAGTTTGCTTATTTTTCTTCAAGTTCTAAGTCAATCACCTTTACGAAGATCCGTCAAATAAAACAAAACACTTACTTTTTTAGTCTACAAATTATATTTAAGTAAATTTCTATACTACATGGTATTTGTTACAAAACATACATTTCTTTTGCTTGTTAATCGATATTTTATAGGCCTACAAAAAAATTTAGGCCGTAAATCTTTTATCCTCGGACCAAAATCCTTTTCAATCAACTCAAATCTTCAATCTTGCACGATGTCCTCCACGACATAAACCCATCAACTCAACAATTTCATTCACTTTTGTCGTGGTGCGTTTCTTCCTAGTAAGGGGCCCAAGAAAGAAGATCTGACAGTTCGACAAGAAAACTTCGAAATTTATGTCTAAATTTGCTTTTATCATGAGTGGAGACGGTAAGCCACGGAGATCCATACGCTTACGAAATCCTAATCCCGGGCCAGGTCACAGAAGTGGTTTCACGAAATGTTTCCTTGTTGGCTTGCGACTCCATGAACTTGTGAGGAGAACTTAGAGGTGGTCTTATTGAATGTGTACTGAGTTCCCTCCTGTCATAGTTCATAGATTTTTAAAAAAAGTTTTTAAGCAGTCTTCTTTTAATGGAGGGGGTCATTTCTTCTTATTATTAAACAAAAAAGATACAGCATGCACCAAGGCATAAGCCGCATAACATGCATAAACAGCAAATTATATAACAAGTGAGACAATCAAAAGGACAAAACAATGAGATACAAGAGTAGATAGAAAATTTCGAGAAGAAAATAAAAGAGTCAGGGGGACATTTTAAAAGTTCTGGAATGGATTTTTTTTCTATAAAACTGATATACTCAGGAAAACATTCGAAATTTATGTCTAAATTTGCTTTTATCATGAGTGGAGACGGTAAGCCACGAAGATCCATACGCTTACGAAATCCTAATCACGGGCCAGGTCACAGAAGTGGTTCCACGAAATGTTTCCTTGTTGGCTTGCGACTCCATGAACTTGTGAGGAGAACTTAGAGGTGGTCTTATTGAATGTGTACTGAGTTCCCTCCTGTCATAGTTCATAGATTTTAAAAAAAAAGTTTTTAAGCAGTCTTCTTTTAATGGAGGGGGTCATTTCTTATTATTATTGAACAAAAAAGATACAGCATGCACCAAGGCATAAGCCGCATAACATGCATAAACAGCAAATTATATAACAAGTGAGACAATCAAAAGGACAAAACAATGAGATACAAGAGCAGATTGAAAATTTCGGGAAGAAAAAGAAAAGAGTTAGGGGGACATTTTAAAAGTTCTGGAATGGATTTTTTTTCTATAAAACTGATATACTCAGGAAAACATTCGAAATTTATGTCTAAATTTGCCTTTATCATGAGTGGAGACGGTAAGCCACGAAGATCCATACGCTTACGAAATCTTAATCACGGGGCAGGTCACAGAAGTGGTATCACGAAATGTTTCCTTGTTGGCTTGCGACTCTACGAACGTGGTCTTATTGAATGTGTACTGAGTTCCCTCCCATCATCGTTCATAAATTTTTTAAGCAGCATTCGTATTAATGGAGTAGGAGTTTTTGTTTATTATTATTAAACAAAAAAGATATAGCATGCACCAAGGCATAAGCCACATAATATGCATAAACAGCAGATTATATAGCAAGTGAGACAATCAAAAGGACAAAACAACGAGATACAAGAGTAGATAGAAAATTTCGGGAAGAAAAAGAAAAGAGTTAGGGGGACATTTTAAAAGTTCTGGAATGGTTTTTTTTCTCTATAAAACTGATATACTCGGGAAAACATTCGAAATTTATGTCTAAATTTGCCTTTATCATGAGTGGAGACGGTAAGCCACGAAGATCCATACGCTTACGAAATCTTAATCACGGGGCAGGTCACAGAAGTGGTATCACGAAATGTTTCCTTGTTGGCTTGCGACTCTACGAACGTGGTCTTATTGAATGTGTACGGAGTTCCCTCCCATCATCGTTCATAAATTTTTTAAGCAGCATTCGTATTAATGGAGTAGGAGTTTTTGTTTATTATTATTAAACAAAAAAGATATAGCATGCACCAAGGCATAAGCCACATAATATGCATAAACAGCAGATTATATAGCAAGTGAGACAATCAAAAGGACAAAACAACGAGATACAAGAGTAGATAGAAAATTTCGGGAAGAAAAAGAAAAGAGTTAGGGGGACATTTTAAAAGTTCTGGAATGGTTTTTTTCTCTATAAAACTGATATACTCGGGAAAACATTCGAAATTTATGTCTAAATTTGCCTTTATCATGAGTGGAGACGGTAAGCCACGAAGATCCATACGCTTACGAAATCTTAATCACGGGGCAGGTCACAGAAGTGGTATCACGAAATGTTTCCTTGTTGGTTTGCGACTCTACGAACGTGGTCTTATTGAATGTGTACGGAGTTCCCTCCCATCATAGTTCATAAATTTTTTAAGCAGTATTCGTATTAATGGAGTAGGAGTTTTTGTTTATTATTATTAAACAAAAAAGATATAGCATGCACTAAGGCATAAGCCACATAATATGCATAAACAGCAGATTATATAGCAAGTGAGACAATCAAAAGGACAAAACAAAGAGATACAAAAGTAGATACAAAATTTCGAGAAGAAAAAGAAAAGAGTTAGGGGGACATTTTAACTTACTTAGAGGTGGTCTTATGTTAAATGTATACTGACTTCCCTCCGATCATAGTTCTTAGCTTTTTTTAATGTTTTTAAGCAGTCTTCGTGTTAATGGAGTGGTGTAAGCTTATGGAAGTAATAGTTACATTGTTTCCTGCCAACCCGGCAGCACAACGGTTAGGGAGCTAGCCTTTGGAGCTTCTGGGTTCGGGTTCGAATCCCAGTAAGGCATGGATGTTTTTGTTTGTCAATAAATGTTGTTATTGGTCTATGTGTTTGTGTCGTTATTTCCATGTGTGTCTCTTGTGTCTGTGTCACTTCTGGCGAATGGTGTAACGGGCTATAAAGCCTATGTTCCTCTCTTCTAGAGAGTGCATTCCAAGTTAAGTTACATTGTTTCCTGGTATGGTAATGGTTAAGTACAGAAAAGTAATCCTGAAGCCCCAATCCGAAATTTTCATAACTTCGAATTTCCGAAAATCCGTGATTTTAACCCAATTCCAGGTCCTAATTGGCCTTTTTTCCAACGGTCGTAGTCTGAAAACACCAAAATTCAAACAGTTGAAATACCAATGACCTTTAAGGGGGTTCAATACCCAAAAATCGGTGAAAAAATCAAAACAAAAATTATTGGCTTAAAATACTATTACAACCTTTATTAATAATGTCACAAAGTATCAAGACGATTGGAAAAGTATTTTTGACATTAAAAGCCATTTTAATGTCATGGCTTCGTAAGGAAATGGCTTAACAATAAAAACTTTACATGCGTTTTTCTCAGAACTTGATTTTTTGAACTTCGATGTACCTTTTCTCAAAAACTATGGTATGTTTTCTCGTAAACTTTTTTATATGATGTAATACATAGTATAGATTAATCTGAGGTTATAAATTTTAATAAAACTAAAGTGAAAAAAATGTTATGGGGCAAAAAATTGAAAAATTTCATGATTTTTTGGGTACGTTAAAACTTATTTTATTAAAAAAAAATCTAACACTTATTTAGAAAAAACTTTTAACCTCAGATTAGTATATGAGGTTGGTATAACACACACAGAAAATTTTAAGATGATCTGATCAGTAGTTATTGTGAAAAGGTACATTGCAATTGGCCAATTTAACATTACCGATATACAACATACTGAACCCCCTTAATCAAAACGAAATGATACAACCTAAAACGAACGTTGCGAAATGCAATAACTAGGAGAAATTCCATCAGCGCTAAAATATTACAGTAGAGTCCCGCTTATCCGAAAGGTAAGGAACCAAAATTGAGCAGCAAAAATTAAAAAAAAATTACTGCATATTTTGGAAAATAAATCTAAGTAAGTACGTATTTATTTTTTGCGCATTTATTCATGCATATACATTTCTTATTTTAACCGAAAGGCTCGTTAATTGTTTTTGATAAACCGATTTTCGGATAACCGGGATTCGGATAAACGGGACTCTACTGTAGATGCATTAGATTTTAAAGCACGATTAGATACACTGAGTATTTTATTAGTTAACTTTTAATCAATCCAATAATCCAATAATTCGGCTTATAACTTTCACTCAGCATATTTGCTCGGGTGTAAGTAATGTGTGAATTTATTTCTACCCATAAATGCGCAAAAACAATGCTCTGAAGATTAGTATAGATTAGTCTCCAAAGTGCGAATAATTAGAGAGAGGGAGAAATGGTGTTACTTGCTTATTTTTCACGTATTAGTTTTTATAAAAGTTTATATGCAACCCAATGCAACATTAAACTCGTTTTAATTAAAATTTTAGTTAGTTCTTTGTCAAATTAAGAAAACAATATTATTACGAGGGAGGATTCAGACACAAGGCGCCAACTGAAAAAGCTACAAAGCAAACAAATAAAAACTCAAAATAAGCATACGAAAGCCACTGGGTGCGACTATGCTCTTGAAACTTCCTGAAAATAAATTTTTAAATGGACAACAAAAAAGTAATGTTTAGCTCAGCCTTATTTAGTCATATGAAAAGAACCTGTGACCTTAACTTTGGTTGTGTATGATCATTAAAACCACAATGGCGAAGAGACCCCCTGCTGTCAAGAGAAAAAGAAAGTAACTAAAAAGTTTTGTTGTACATCGGGACTTCTGCTTGGGGAGTTTAGGATTTTAAATTGAGCCAAAATAATGGTCAACACCTAGAAGTAGTGATAATCGTCACTTAGAAAACAGAAAGGAAATAGAGGAGAAAAACCGTGAGAAAGAGTAAGGTGTGAAAAATGTCGCTGATATACATACTGTCGTTGTTAAAAACACACAAAAAAAACTAGTATTGCGAAGAAACGAAGTAGTTTAGTATTAACACTGGAATAGTTTTTCATTAAACTTAAAAGTCTTTATAATAAAAAGTTTTCTTCACTCGAATATTCACTTCGTTTTCTTCAATCGCTGTTAAGGCAGGCGAATACCCAAAATTCCCCAAATTTCTAAAAATTTTACTATTACTTTAATCTTTTCCAAATTTGGCATAGTAATTTCAAATATAATGAACAAAGCTATTTAGGTATTTTTTTAAATGTAAATATAATTTATTTATTTTAAATTGTGTTTTTCAACTAAAAGAAGAGGTTTACGCTAACAAGTCTACCACATTGAATTTTCCTACCACATGAATGAATTATATGTTAAATTCTTCGTTTTGAACTGATACATGCAATGACCCTCTAGAGTTACATACAAATTACAAGAAAATAAGTTATTAAGAAAAATGTTATGAATTAACTAAAAAAAAATATTTTTTTCGATTAACTTAAACTTTTAAATTTAAAAAAAAAAAAAAACTACGATATTTACACCATATGTTAGAGGCTTATAGATCAGATATATATGGAAATAGCATCTGTAAAAAATTTCAGGTAAATTAATGTAAAACTTTTCATACTAGAAGCGTTGGCGTAAACCCCTTTTTTAGGTGAAGACCGCCGTTTAAAATAAATCAATTATATTTAAATTTTTAAAAAAAATTCCTAAAAAGCATTGTTCATTATATTTGTAATCACTATGCTAAATTTGGAAAAGATTAAAGTAATAGTAAATAATTTTAGAATTTTGGGTATTCGCCTACCTTAAAAGCACAACAAAAAACCTTAGTTTTGCGAATGAAGGAACGAAGCAGTTTTGCACAATATTAACACTGAAGTATTTTCTTCATTAAACTTAAACCTTTTTACAGAACGCTTTCTTCACTCGAATGTTACAATTAATAATCCTTCATTTGTTTTAAATTTTGAATAACATATTGGAATTTTTTCTCTAGTGACAAACTATGTGCATATGAGACAAAAAGCAATGATAGGCGCATAACCAGGTTTTATATTTTTTCCCCTAGATGCGTACCAGATAATTTCAATTACTTTCAGAGAAAGATTTTTCCGAGAAACAGATATATTTATCAAAAATATGATATGTTTATAAAAAAAATAAAAAAAATTCATAATAATAATCTAATAATCGATACACTCTTAAAACAAAAGAGCGAAATCCACTCCAGTTGGAGAAGTGCATTTTCGACACCCTAAAGGCATGCATATTTTCTCAGACTGAGTTAAAATCACTCGTTTGGAGGGATCCTGTCGGAGGTTTAACACACAAAGGATCCACTCCAAAAGGAGAAGTGCATTTTCCAGTCTGGAGGAGTGAAATCCACTCAGACTGAGGTAAATTGGGAGTGTTTGTTTTAAGAGTGTACAATGTTACGAATACAACTCAGAAAACTATTTGTAAAGCAAGCCTGTCATTTAGCGATATAAATAACTCTTAACTCTCTCTTATAAATAACAAGTTTTTTTAGGTGAAAAGTTATAGCAATTTAATTTTTTCGTTTGTTTGTGGACTTTGTGACACGTGCTGGCTGCTGTTGGTTCCGGGATGGAATTGCCAAGGGAAGAAGCATGTGATGTAACATGCAAATTTTATTACAACTATATACTAGCTGTTACAACCACGCGTTTTTGTGACTGCTGTGGTTGAATTCTGCCCATCCCTATTAGAACGATTAGGTGCATTGAAAAAGACTGACAGTTGGTGAGCCACAAAAATACCGCATTATTTACATATTTATACGAATAATTTATAATTTTAACTCAAAATCTGTTTTTTTAATTGACAAATTGTTAAAAAAAAACATAAATGGAACCCCCCGGTCATCTCAACTTCAGGCGGGAATACGACCACAATACTATATACAGTTAACTTCCAAACTCAAACATGTCGCCCTGCTACTTTCTCGGCAAGTAGAGCCATTCTTCGTTAGTTTTGATCGTTCACCTTTGCCCAATTCTAAGTTAAAACTGGTAATATAAAAAAAACTTGGCAATCGAAATTAAAAATGTGAAACACTTGTGAACTTCGTTGTGTTAATAAGTCTGAAAAAAGTTTCACGTAAAAATAATTTTGTGCAAGAAAGTATGTCGCAACTACGGAAAAGTGTAAGTAATTGCAAAAGATACTTTATAACAGAATCCTCTATGTTTTATCTGTTGCCCTATTGTTACAAATACATCTTCTTTCTTGGGGACGTTCTAACACAAAAACACAATTAGTTACTGAAATAAATAACATCTCACAAATACAAGAGGAGTTGACATCTCACCAGTCATAAACCAGCCCGAAAAGGGAACGAAAATACAACAGAATGGATGGTTCTTTCTAAATCAAAAGATGGCACCTCGGTAAATCTCATGGCCCCTATTCATCTTCTAGGGCGATAAGATATTTGAAACTCATCGACTGTTGCCATTTTGCTATTTACAAAAAGAGCTACATTGTAACGGGTATTTTATCTTGGAGAAGGGACTAGGTTTCGGTTCCCCACAAACAAAATGGCGCATGTCGATCATTGTTCTTAATGCAAAAATAAACTAAAAACAGCAGATATGGCTTTTCCTGTTCATGCAGTTCTCATATTCTAATATGCGTTTAAATTTTTGATTATAACTTATTAGAAATATGCTTTCGCTACTTCAAGCAAGATTTTATATTTCGTTCTAAACCTTAACAAATCAAAAATCGTCATTTTTCGAGTTGGGCCGTTATGGCTCTCAGTTGTAAATTTATGACGGGCATTCCGAATTTCCAGTATGTGAAAAATAGAACAATTTTTCACCTCTGGGACGTTTATAAGAACTCTGATTTGTATGCCATCCCAGAACTTGGCATTGTACTAGGACTTTTTCCACTCACAAAAAAAAAAATCGTTTGGAATTTTCTCTGTTTTTTACCCCATATAATGAGGTCAGGTAGCAATGGACACAGATAGCCGACCGAGATTAAACCACCAAGTTCACATCAACGGATGCGTACGTGGTTGCAAGGGTGAAAAGAGTTGACGAAACTGAAAAATGAAATTGTCAGTGAGAATAATTTTTCACCGCTCATTGTTTGCAGTTTTGCCACAATCAAAAGGAATGTCGCGCCGCCCGGGGGGACCTTGTCATTGTGTAACTTTTGGAGTAGGATTCATGCTTCTGTGCGGAGAACAAATTACTTGGCTTCAAGGTAGCTGTCAACTACGCCGATGACAGCGAAGTGATTTCTTAAAAAATTGCCCCTGTGTATCGCTGCTCATTGTCCGAATCCGCATTTCTTGGGTGATCGGGCTATCTGGTTTTCTTAACCCGATCGTCGCTTCGCCTCTGGTCACAAATCTAAAAACAGAAAAATATTAACCCTTTTTATCCGAAGCGTAGCGTGCCTTGGTGGGGCCCCGTATAAAAGTTTGTTTGGGGGCCCTTAGGAAGGGTAAAGACTTCTCACAAAAGAAAAAAAATTAAAGAAATATTTATTCAGCATAATTATGTATCTGTCACTTTTCCCAAACTTTTTACAATAAATTCAAATTAAATATACACACTCCTAACCTTTTTTTCGGCAAACTGATTTATAGGCATTTATAGGTGATGATGACTTTAGTTTTTCTAAAGTTTCTGCCTCTGTGGACAATAGTGACAGGTATGACCGGCGTTCTGGTCCCATCTAAGTTTTTAGGTTATTTTTTGTATCAGTTTTAATTTAAAAATTAACTTCTTTCAGCGGTTGCTGTTGTAACTGGAAGGGTCAAGAAAAAAAAAGCCTGCTGTTATTACCGCGGGAAAACTGGATGCAAGACTATTGAATTTTATCAGCAATAATTCAATGAGTTCCTCAATAGAAAAGGAATGAATTTTTTTAATTTCAGATTTTAAGCAAGTTTTAAGAGATTTTAATTTGTAGTAAAAATTAACTGAAATGTACAACTAAATAAAACTTTTGTCTTTTGTGAATAAAAAAATTGGGAAGTTTTATTAATTTTTGCTTATGGCACGTTGGGAGCCCCGCATAATTGATACGGCAGATACAGCAGAAGCTACGCCTCTGCTTGAACAGTAGTTGGACAAAATGATTAACACGTATCAATTTTTAAGGTTTTTTTTTCACATTTCTTATAAATTCATTTCTCTCTACCCGGTGCTTTGCTTCTAGTCACAAATCCAAAACCAAAACAGTTTTAACCTTTTTTTTAGTGTACCTGGGTGTCACAAAACGATTAAAGCACTTGGAAATTTTACTTTTTTGATATTTCTCATACATTGCTAATAAATACGTAAATAGCTTATGAAGACTCATAATCCTCGTTATGGCACACATTTTGGCGCAAAAAATGTAGCCTCCTATGGAATTATATGGAGCGAAACTTGGGTCCAAGCATAAAAAAGTTTTTGAAATCCGTAAAAATACTTTTTTAAAGAAATATTTACCTAAACAAGAACTAAAATTCTGTAAAATAACCAACCTTTCTATAGAATATTTTAAGAGATGTAAGCCTTTAAAAATTTCCTTTCGGCTGATAATAATGTTCATAATATATTAAATTTTTTCATTAAAATAAACAAACTTTCTGGTCACTTGACAAACTGTATGAAATATTTCTCATATAAATTTCAGCACAATTTTTTTTATTTCTTGTAAAAAAACTTTTACATACATATTTGTCTTAAAAAATATGTTTAGGGAAAGAATATATGTGCAAAATTTTGAGCGGATGTGTGAAGAGTTAGTTACGACTACTTTACTGTATTAAGTGCATAAAACTGCACTGAGCCATTTTTGTCCTAAACATTTGAAGCTTTTGTTTACTACTTGGCAAAACCATAACCATTCTGATGTTGTCACTTAGAGGGAGAAAATTCACAGCAACTGGATCTTTAACCCATCTTACCGAATAACTTACAACGTTATCAATGTCCGAAAATCCTTATTTCTCAATCCAATATCAATTTTAAGTTATCTAAGTACCAATTATTCATCGGGAGCCAATAATTTGAATGTGTAGTATACATACAACACACAAAACATTCATCTTATATAAACAACTTACTTTTTACTTTTTTCCTAAAAGTTAATAAATGTGTTCGCCCATAGCAATGAAATGTCAAACTTCTTTAAGTTATAGGAAGCATCAACATGTAAAATATTCATTTTAACGATGACAAGGTTTAGAAATAAATCAAATATTCCCATATTTTACCACTCAATTTAATGTCTAGTAATTATTTCTTAAAACATTTGACCTCTAGTGGTCAATTTTAAAACACGGATGTGGAAAAACAGTTTAGGGTGTTTTCAAAAAGCATATTAAAGAAAAAAATTAAATTTTCTTTTTTACCTGGTCTTTAAAATGAACAGGAATACTGTAGCTCAGCATTTTTCGCTATGTACTTTGGTTACTTGAGGTTATATGTTTACTTTGCTGAAAATTCTTTACCAGAATGCGTTGTGTATTCGAAGTAAGTGGAATATTTTAAGAAGAATCTCGGTAGCTATTGGAAACTGGTAAGGAATTAGATATAGTTTGGACCAACCTTGCTAGGCCTCTGGCCTGTTGTTGGTCGACAATTTTTGTATTTGTATTTTTGTATTTGTAAATCTAGATTATTTAGATAGTAATAAGATTTATTGCGTTTTTAATGACATTTTATTTTTAAAAAAGGTACTTGGTATATTTTATTTAGGATGCATTTAAACTACGTAAAACATTTTGAGGTAACGTTTGACGTCCTAATTTTTATTATTATCTCATAACCGAAAATCTTTACTTTCAAAATGTTCTCCTAAAGAGTTTAATTTTTCAATTAGAAAAGGGAAAAACAAAATGGGTTTATTAATTTTGGTATGGTTACTTTTTTCAACATTCACCATAAACAATAACTTTGTATGGTATGGTGCATATACAGGGTGGTTATAAAATAACGCCCGCTATTCGAAGTGGTCTGTAGCTTGAATGAATAATCCAAATGCATCAAAAATTGAGACACTTACCAAAAAGGGGGAAAAAGATTGGAATCATAAAAAAAAGATAGAATCCTAAAAAATAATCATAAAAAAGAATAATCATAAAAAACAAACTCGTCTTTTGACCAGAATCTAAATTATGAGGCGTCGTCAATTATGGCCAATTACTGCCAACACAGCTAATTACGCCTCGTAATTTAGAACCCTGGTCAAGAGACGAGTTTCTTTATTACGAAAAAGAATGGAATCATAAACAAGAAAATCGTCTCTTGAACAATATTCTAAATTACGAGGCATAGCCAATTATGGCTAACTACGGCCAACACATCCAATTACGCATCATAATTTAAAACCCTAGTCAAGTGACGAGTTTGTTTTTTATGATTCCATTCTCTCTCTCCCCCCCCCCCCATTC
Organism: Hylyphantes graminicola; assembly: GCA_023701765.1. NCBI lineage: Eukaryota > Metazoa > Arthropoda > Arachnida > Araneae > Linyphiidae > Hylyphantes > Hylyphantes graminicola. The sequence goes on along the minus strand of CM043118.1, from coordinate 24,506,312 downwards.
TTGATTAGTAATTGTCTAATTTTTTTTGCATTTGGATTATTCATTAAAGCTACAGACCACTCCGACCAACTCCGAATAGCAAGCGTTATTTTATAACCCTCCTGTATATTCCAGCTTGCGTGTTTGTTCAGAGAACCGCTTATAAGCTTTCGTCAAGTGGGACAGACACAGAAAGAGTTTTTACAAGAACAAGAGACACACAAAGAAAGGACAACACAAACACATAGACAAATAATAACATTTATTGACGGTCACAAACATCCATGCGTGACCGGGATTCGAACCCGACCCAAGCAACTCCAAAGGCTAGCGTCCTAACGATTGCGCCACCGGGGCGGCAAATAACATAGTATTTCCTATCTTCATGCATTGCACTAGAGTAAGAGTTGACTGAATGTAAATTATTTAAATAAGCCTGTTGGAAATGCAAATGAAATTTTGGTTTCCGCTAAAAATCGGTATTCCCTTTAGAAACAGTTCAAATAACATTAACCGACATCAAATAATTTCTATAAACAACAGGACTATTTCAACCCTAACAAAGAGGCACCCTATTGATATTCAAAACATTAGATGAGAAATTAAATGTCCGTTTAAAAGACTGACTTCCCAATGTTGTTTTTTTCCAACAAAAGTGATTCTTTCGAAAAAGTCCTTATTTAATTAATTCAAAGACTTAACGTGTGTCCCGGATCTCGATAGATCCGTTTAGGACTTAAATACTTATGAATGGTTAAGCTAACGTAAATTCGCATCTACCTATTATTGAATGATGGAAATTGTATAATTAGTTGGGGTGTGACAAAGCTGTAAGTAACATGAGTAATATGTGAGTGGTAGTTGTGAAGAACTTTTGAAGATTATGAAGTTAACTTTTATGAAGGTACTTACACGGTGCTTAAAGTTAACCCTTTCAGTCCCAAAAATTTACTGCACTACGGAGACTTCCGATATTCACAAAATAAGCTTATTTTAGGTCAAATAAACGATAGGAAAAAGAATCATTTTAATTTTTTATATGGTTTTTGAAATAATGCCAAAAATTTTTAACTGTGGAAAACAACAAAATAAAAAAATATATATTACCTAAAAGCACTTCTAGTTATATATTTTAAGGTATCTGAAAATATTATTAAAAAAATTAGTAATTACTTTAACCGAAATAGTTTAAATTGTGTTTTAAATATGTGGAACTGAAGTGAACTTATCAAGAATCAGGTGAAAGGATTGTAAGCTATTTTCTAAATAAAAAAAAATAGTAGTTCTGACTTCTATTGAGATTTATGTAAAATATTGTCTAATGAACAAAGTATGAAGAATCGAATGATGTGTGTTTGGATGTCATAACGGGACATAAACATTTTGAAAAAAAAAAAAAACCATTGAAAGTGATGATGCCAAATGACATCGCTGGGACTGAAAGGGTTAACACTCTAATGCATACTATTGCCGTTTGGCAACAAGTATCATAATCCACTTTATTCTATTAAATCACAGCTCCCTCTCGACAAATGTGTTTTTTTTTGTCATCTGTTACATTCCATTTTGAAGGTTTAGTTACTAATAATCCTCATAGATAACAGTAGTAAAAGTGTATTCAAAATTAAAGAGTGAGGTTATTAGCTGTTATGAAATAACGTCTTTGGCAGTATTCAAAGTACAATAATATAAGTACTAAATACAAATAAATTGTTTTGAAAAATTAATTATAGTTAAAGAGGTTTATTTTGAAGTATATTTAGTAGTTTTCTAGTCATTATTATCAAAATTGGAATTTTGTAGTTGGTTTTTGCCATATGGCAAAAATGTTAAAAATTGAAATTATTTAAGTTCTAATGCAGTTACATTTTTTTCAGTATTTTTCCCATAATGTATGAGAATTAAAGATACATATATATATATATATATTTTTGGGATGAAAATAAAAATTCATGCATTAGAGGGTTAAAGTTGTAACTAAAAGTGGCTTTATTAAACATTGAAGTCGACATTGTAAATAGTTGTCATTAACAACTTCATTTTTAAATAATAACAATAACCTGAAGTTTTTAAAATTTGTTACTCAGTTTCTGCTACATTAATTGGTCAGGACTAAGGTCTGTATTTGTCGCATATATATAAACTTAATCAGAAAGCTAATTTTGGCTTGGAAAAATTTTCTGGCCTATCGTCTTTAATGGGTTAATAGATAATTGGACATGTTTGAATTTTATTAAAGTTTATGTGAGAACTCTTGAAGCAAAGAGATTTCATTTAAAATCAATGAAGAAATGGCGTGTTTGAGTAATGAAGCTATGAAAGTACACAACAGATATCCATAGACAGTGCTGCCACACTGTAAAGAAAACCGTGGTTTTAACAGTTAGAAACTGTTTACTTTAACGCCAGTTATTGACTGTCTCTGAACAGTTTAAAACTGTAATTTTAACGGGGAAAAACTGTAAATTTAACAACAAAAAACTGTAAATTTAATAGTTCCCCCCCGCTATTTTAACTGTTTCTCCCTGCCAAAATAAAATGCACAATACTAGCCATCGCGAACGAGTAATTACTTTGTCGCAGACGGTTCACTATTGGGCTCGCATGCAGGAGGTTCTTGGAAGAGGTTTGGACCGGGACCCGGTTTTGATCCAGGAACCTCTTGCGTGCGAGCCAAATACCGAACCGCGTCTGCTACAAAGTAATTACTCAGAGTATTAGGTATTTGTGCTGAACGATGATCTCAATCACGTGTCTTTTTGCACTTTTTTAAATTTCCCTGAGTGGCAGGTGCATTTGATGGGTTGTGAGTTTGACGGTGACTTCATGCTAACGAAGATAAAAACTAAAGAACAGTCTTAACTGTACAAATATGGTATTTAACTGTAAAAACAACAGCTTTTTTTACAGTGCACACTTATGACTCTGACTAACTGATTGACTTATGACTTTCTTGGTGGGGGCCAAGATCGCCAAGCACTGCGACTTTAAGTGACTAACTGATTACACTGCTGGCCCATCGGCGCAGTGGTTAGTGAACTAGCCTTTGGAGCTGCTGGGCTCGGGTTCTAATCCCAGTAAAGGCATGGATGTTTGTGCTTGTCAATAAATGTTGTTATTTATCTATGTGTTTGTATCGTCCTTCCTTGTGTGTCTCTTGTGACTGTCTCTTCTGGCGAGCTGGGTAATGGGCTATAAAGCCTACAGCTACACTCTCCCTTTTCGAGGGAGAGTGTATTCGCATTCACTGTCATTTGTCATTTATCCACTTATTAAACTTTACCTATCACGCTTTTGTTAACTAAACTAGAATCCATTGAAAAAAAAAGTGTTGAGAGAATTGTTCCATGAATTTATAGTAATGCAATGCCTAACTGCAAGAACAAAATATATCTTAGAGTATTTTCAACCCAAATCAGCCAGTTCACTTTCACGGATGCTTCGTCGAGGCCGTTTGGGTGTTGACTGTGGAGTTTTGTAATTGTCGAAGCCGTTCCGCCCCTTCTACTGAAATGAGATACATGTATTAGTAAGGTCATATTAGCACACTATTAGTGACTTAATTCTATATGGTGTCTCAGAAAGGGGTCATAATTGAAGACATAATTGTAGTATGCTAGATTAGAATCGAATGGAAAGTGCCGAAAAGTGCAGTGTGCTACGAAACTACGAAAGTCCATGACATATTTTTAAAAGGTAACACAAAACCAACAAATTGCTTTTGTCAGAAGGTGGATCACAAACTTTCTTTACCTTATTTTAATCTTTTGAACTGGCTAATAACCGAGTTGTAAGAGCACTTAACCTTCTGTGGTGTATCTTTCTTCTAGTATGGAGGTTCGTATTCAGAATTAAGCAGTACTTGATACAATTTTCTTACACGAAATTAAAAAAAAAAGACAAAGTTATATAGGACCTACGAAAAGAATGATATTTAAAAAGTTTTTGGATATTGGAGTAGTATTTTTCGTTGAACTATATGTTGAATCACAGCCAACTTCAATAACAAGGCAGGAAAAGCTCTCCCAAACATGAGCGTAGACGGAATTTTTGACGTCACTGTTCCGACTGCCGAAGATCGAGAAACTCGTTCGGACATATTCGGAACTCTAAAAATGTGGTCAGCCGTGAACGAGTGGTTTCGAATAGGTTACGAGACAGGTTGTCTTTATCTTCGGAACAATGTCACTCGGAACTATGACTTCAAAATTTCTGTCCCTGAGCGTGTTTGGGAGAGCTTGTTCGGCCTTGGTAGTTGATTAGGCAGTGGTTGAATTACTATTCTGATTATTGTAGAGGAGGGTTGCAAGAGACATGACGTTTATATAAGAGACTTAGATATTTCAACTACAGGGAGCTTTACTTAAATACTGATTGCCTTAACAAACCATTCGTGTCTCTATGTATGCAATAACATTAGATACAATCATTTACACACAATAATAACATCTTCGATGCTCGATGGTAACACAAGGAAGTTCAATATTGGAGAAACCAAGAACATGTAGAAACTGCGCACAAAATATTGTTTTTTTTAATTATAGTTTTGGACAAATTATGTCTTATATAAGTTAATTGCGATTGATGAAACCCTTCTATTATAAGATACAACATTATAAAATCAATTCCTTCCAAGATCCTGTATAAATTACCCATAAAAAATTCCTTTTTTTTTAAAAATATTGCTTGTCGCAAATTATGTCTTATATAAGTTAATTATCATTGATGAAACTCTTCTACTCTAGGATACAATATTATAAAATCGATGCCTTGTTAACGCCTTAAATGTTTCTCTCCTTATTGCCTGGGGATTATCGGAGCAGCATCAAAACTCACTTGACACCAGATGCCTTATATTTACTCCGTAAGTGAAACTTCGTTGTCCACTCCAAGCATCGATTTGGTGGTGCTTCTCTACGGGGGGTCAGCACCCAGTTATTTAACAAGTCAGTGACACCTTTTGCCAGTGGGTTGTAATGCAAATATGGAGACTACTTGTGGTTAATATGAGAACCTACAATATTTCATCTGCAGAAACTTTACAGAAACTACTTTGCAGAAACTGCAGAAACTTTACTTTAGTACTGATTGCCATAAGCAATCATTTATGTCTCTATGTATGCAATAACATTATATTCAATCAATTTATAAAGCAATACGAATATCTTCGATGCTCGATGGCCTAGGAAGATAGTTAAAATCGTAGAAGCCAAAAAACCTGTAGAAACTGCTTACAAAATATTCCTTTTTTAAAAATTATTGCTTTGGACACATTATGTCTTATATAAGTTGTTGCAACTGATGGAACGCTTCTAATACAATGTATAATAATGCTTTAAATATTTCTTTCTTTATTGCCTCGGGATAATGAAAGCAGTATCGAAACTCGCTTGACACCAGGGACCTTATGTTTACTCCTTAAGTGAAACCTCGTTGTCCACTATTTAGTGGTGCCTCTCTCTACGGAGGGGTCAGCACCCAGTTAATCTCACAAGTCAGTGACACCTTTTGCCAGTGGGTTATAATGAGCAAGGGCGCCAGTTCCGGCTGTGGCAAGGCCGGGTCAGAACGGGGTCAGGCGACCTTTCCACCAAGCCAAGGCTGTTCAAGGATCCTTCCGCCTCTCCGGACTGGCAGCCGTGAATACGCAATGAGAGAGACTTCCCTGCATGGAAATCGCCAAATTCATATAGGATATCGCCAAAATGAGCTACACTCTTAAAACAAACGAGCGATTTTAACTCAGTCTGATTAATTTTCACTCCTCCAGTCTGGAAAATGCACTTCTCCCAGAGGAGTGGATCCTTCGTGTGGTGAAGTCAGACAGCCATCACTCCAAACGAGTGATTTTAACTCAGTCTGAGTTAATATTCACTCCTTTCCAGTGTCGAAAATGCACTTCTTCTACTGGAGTGGATTTCACTCTTTTGTTTTAAGAGTGTAGTTGGTAGGTTGGTACATGTATTTTCCAGCTCATGTGCTTTATCAATTAGAGATCCGCTGAAAATATTCGTCAACTAAGACAGACACATAATTTTTACTGACACACAGAGAGAGAGAGAAAGTACACCCAGGGCGAAAGCGAGAATCTAGCCCGCACCCGGTACGGTATGCACGGGCGTAAGGGGCTGCGAACAAGTCCAATAGGCCATCCGCGCTCCTCGGCGAAGCAATTTGGCAACAATTAGTAAGATTTCCAGTTGTTTCAAGTCTTGTTAAAGAGCTATTGTACAATGTACAGCCGGTATATGATTTGTGAGCCACAATCAATAAAAGAGTTTGACACTCCAGCAAACATCTAACAAAGGTTCTTCCATGTGTTTTCTATGTTTAAATATTTTTGGTTTCTTTCAGGTAAAATACTACCTTAATTTAAAAGTACATATTTAGTAAAGTAGAATATTACAAGCAGGTTTTTTTTTTTTGCTTACACAGGTCAAGTGCCAAAAAGATTCGGACCACAAATGCCATTAACGAGTCTGGCTTCCCAATATTCGATACTTAATTAGATTTGGTTTATCTATGTAGATTGAGATTGGCTGAGTCAAGCAGACATATTCATCCACTTCGGAATACCGCCTGAAAAATATCCCCATGTAGAAAGCCAAAGCACCACTTTTCTTGTCCATGCATGGATTCTTCATCTGTCTCGTGAATTAATATGTCTTGCTTGTCCAAATGTCCATTCACGGAGGCCTCAGGTTTGAACTTAAATAAGTCGAACTAGAGGACATGGTACGAAATTTAAAAATATCCTGCTTCAAAAGGTAGGTAAGGGAACATTATTTTTACAATTGAGTTATCAATGAGTGGATTTTTTTACCAAATTCTGGTGCTTTCTCGAAGAAAGCAGAAGCGTTCAATTAGAATCTTGATAGCTATTGGAGACTTGGCTCTTGATATTGGTAGCTTGGCTATTGATAGCTTGATGACCAAATTTGGCGCAAATCTTCAGTGGTAGTTGCTTAAAAACATGCACAAGAAATAGTGCTTTGCTTTCTAATCTCCGTGCCAACCTAACTTGGGTAAAACAAAGAGTAAAAAGGAAGATGGAAAAGTGCGGTTGGTCCGTTAGTTGGAAACTCTTGTAAGGTAATATTTACATACAAAATGATCTTAATGCAATTTAACCAACATACACTTTTCATTTTGATAGATGCGGCATTTTCTCAAATAATATTCAAATCTGTTAGACCTTAAACGAAATTAATATTTTAAACATGTTTTCTGAGGATGGATTCACAAATAATAAGTGGAATTCTCTACCATCTAAAGGATCTTCTATATAGCATATTTCTATTTCCCAACTTGGGTTGGCAAGGAGTGTAGATTGGAATCCATTTCGAACGGTATACAAAGTTCAAATTCGCCGATCCAACAATAAACCACCAATTGTGGCGCAAATCTTCAGTGGCGGATGCTGAAAGGGATATGCAGCAGACACCACACACAACGCGGGTTGGCGGGGGTGGCATACCTGAAATGGTGGCGCCCTTTTTAAAGGAATGTTAAAGGCCCGACTAATGTGTGGCGAAAAGGCATATGACCCCGGTGACACTCGATAGACGTATACTTAGGGGCTTTGGAGGAAGTTTTGGTGAAGCAAAAGTTATCGAAAATGTGGGATCAATAGTTTCGGATTAATAATGTGTTTTGGGGTAATATTCATTCTGATAGGTCGAATATGCAGTATGAGGAAGTAATCAAGAAAAGATATGTTGTAAAACTTGAAGAATATTTAGAAATATTATATTGTTTAAATAACTGAGCTGTTTCGTAAACATTGAGAAAAAATACAATAGCTCCACGGCATTTAAGATGTTTTTTTGGGTTCCTAGATGGCCAGCATCTTGAAGAGTTTCCTCGTATTTGGATAGTTGTAAGAATTTAGTGTCCTTCACAATCTTTTTCACTTTGGGTGGCAATATTAAAGTCAGAACACCAACATTTAGTACTACAGTCATAACAAAACACTGAATTTGGAAATATTATTTTTATATTTTCATGCAAAGTATCACATTTATTCTAATCAATAATCGTGTTTAAAACCAGGCTTTTAAGAAACCAGGGAGCAAAAGTTACTTTTAAGCAAAGGTGCAAAAAAAAAAGAAAACATTTTTACACAGTTAAATCCCCCTACATTACACTTACTTTTTTCATATGATAACAAATATATTATAAAGAACTACAAAAATTACATTTTTAAGGTTTGGAATACTTTAAAAGTAACGTTCAAATCTTGTATTCAATGCTAATTATTTTTTGTTATAAAAAATTATGTATCCAAATCTCGTGTTTAAAATATATTCTAATTCCTTCAGGAATTTGATGCCCAAGGTTTGTTCATTAATAACGAATCCCTAAATACACAAATTTAAATTGTTTTAATAATTTTTATCAAGTACAAATACTTTCTAGAGATAGATAGGCTTAATAGATAAAAACATGAGTCAATCATTAAATTAAAAGTCACTCCCAACCTAATATAACTGAAACTATATGCGTTAATTATAGAAATAATATCTCCTTAGATGAAAATGTCATTGCGTTTGTGTAAAAACCATTTTAATTAAAGCATTGAACGTTTCAAATACATTTCTTAAACTTCTTTTTTCTCGAATGTCAGATGAGTCACCCCGGAATTTTCCACAGAATTCCTTATATTTTTTCTCAAAGAGTTAAATCCACACTTGTCTCCTTACAACATCTGCCGACATTTCACGAAGATCACCTTAGGAATTTCGTAGCCTCCCCAACAGATAATGGCATCAGTATAAATCACAAATTCAATGCCAAGGAATAATGAAGCTTCAAATGTGCGTTTGGAAGTACAGACTTCAAAAAGGATGACTGTGTTTTAGCATTCCTATATGTCTAGCCGTGATTCATCATTTTATTAGTCATGTGCTACTTATGGTATTGTTCATGGAAGTTTAAAACTTAAGGTATAAAATTCTAGTAGAAATTGCATACTTAGAATCTAATCAGTTTGTAGTTTATTTATACGCATAAGACAATATAAAATGCCAAATGTAATAAAATATCTCGTAAATTAAAATATCTCTATTGCGGTAAGCATTGTATTTGAAATTAGCAATTAGTAATTTTAATTTTAATTTAGGCTTTCAGAAAGTTTAGCTTTTGAAAAAAATTGTGCTGAGTTAAAACTTTGTTAAAAAAAAACCACATGCAACATTAAATATTCATTTTGTCTTATTTTATATTTATGTTCAATTAGTTTACCAAAATGAGTAAGCTTACATTCCTTATGTTAACCGAACTTTAAAATTACTTCTAGAATCAATATAACAACATATTTTTAAATATATTTTTACTTCTTCAATTTTGTGAGGAATATATATACTTATCATACTTTAAAATGGGCTATAAAGCCTACACTCTCCCTTCTAGAGGGCGCAATCACTGTCATTTGTCATATCATACATTAAACAAAGTGTATTAAAATCACTGAGAATTGAACATTAATCTTAATAAATTATCTTAAACATAAAATAATTTGACAATTTTGAATTATTGAATAAAGAAATTTCCTCAAATAAACGAATTTATCCTGACAATTTCCAATAAGTTACCAAGGCTGTTCTGTGTACCGTAAATAATATAAATACACGGCTAGTTCAACATACATTATAGACAATGAATTATCAGGTATACAATCCATAATAATTACCAAAGGAAGTTGTGTAGAACTCAAAAGTTTAACTTAAAAGCTTTAAAAAAAAGTGTAATCTGAGAGAACAGTTCAAAAGACGTCAATTTTGTTACTCTATAACTTCAAAACTAATTGCAATTGAAAGAATATTACCAATTTAAGTTACAAGCATAAAGCATTTATAGGAGAATAATTTTTCTCAAATGTATGGGGGGGGGGGTAAAATGTATTAGTTTAACTATTTATTAAAAAAAATTATAATATAAAGATCAAACATTACAATAATCAACTATTGTAAACAAGAATGAAATAAAAAAAAAATATACAAGTTCATATCAAAATCTTTTAATCAGAAAATAAGTAATTTAAAAAATATTACTTATTTAAGCAAGCACTAAGACTTTAACAGAGAAGAATTTTTCTCAACTGTATATGGTGGAGACTAATAAAATTTGTCAGTTTAATTCTTTAACCAAATTAAAGTATGAAGTGCCAACAATTTTGATGAGTACCTATTGAAAAAAATACATAAGTTCGAAACAAATGACTTATACCAGAGAATGTGCACTTATTTACAAATTTTTTTCTAATGTAAACTAAAGCATACGAAAAAACAAGCAAGCGAATTTAAAAGAATTTTTTTTTCTTAACTGTACATGAGATTGTCAACTGTATATATATTTCTCAACTGTAAATTCGCCCCCCCCCCCCACCCTCCGATGTTGATAAGTTTAAATCTTTAACCAAATTATAATATGGAGAACAAAAGTTATAGAAGGCACCTATTGACAAAATTAAAATCCTTTTGAAAACTAAATCGAATAAAAAATGTGTTAAAATCAGAATAACTTCAACAGAGAATATCACCCGACCCCCCCCCCCCCCTCCCACCACCACACGCAAATGAAATGAAATCATTTAATTTATTATAAATTAAATTATTTTAATTAATTTATTATAAATTAAATGAGTTATATTATCATTTAATTTAAAATAAAAATAGCTTCATCAGATCCCCCTCCCACCCGATATACAAATCACAGTGTGCATACCATCAAACCTATCCAGTCCAACATACATTACGGCCAAAAGTAATTCTCATCTATAAAAACACACCGCTGTCCATCTTTTGTTGCCCTGTAGCGAGACGTATCGAGTTCATTAGCTAAAAACACTTGCGGGCGAGACCCCTGCCGGGAAATCCCGCTATTCCCCCCTTCTCGGATGACAAAGGGGGTCGTCAGGGGGGCGAAGATCCGGGATCGAAGCATCCTCAGAGTGATTAATCTGTCATTTTTAGAACAAATACTTGGAATTCTGAAGGAGAGTACATGACGTCTTATTAAATAGAATTTTTGAATACTTGTGTAACCTTTCAACTTTAATTTGCGTCATCGCTTTGGGTGTGCTTTATGGGAAGTTTTCGGTGTTTATGTAAAGTCTGTATCTGGAAGAAGTGGTCAATGGAATCGTTTATTAATGAATTTTTGAATAGAATTATATTAAAATTATTTGAATTTTTATTAAATAGAATTTTTGAATACTTGTGTAACCTTTCAACTTTAATTTGCGTCATTGTTTTGGGTGTGCTATATGGGAAGTTTGCGTGGAAGTTTTCGGTGTTTGTAAAGTTTGTATCGGAACAATGGGTTAATGAAATTCTGTATTTATGAATTTTTGAATATGATTATATTTAAATTATTTGAATTCTTATTAAATAGAATCTTTGAATACTTGTGAAACCTTTCAACTTTAATTTGCGTCATCGTTTTGGGTGTGCTTTATGGGAAGTTTGCGTGGAAGTTTTCGGTATTTATGTAAAGTTTGTATCGGAAAGGAGTGGTCAATGGAATTGTGTATTATTGAATTTTTGAAGAAAATTATATTCAAATTATTTGAATTCTTATATCGGAAGAAAGTGGTCAATGGAATTGTGTATTAATGAATTTTTGAATAGAATTATATTCAAATTATTTGAATTCTTATTAAATAGAATTTTTTGAATACTTGTGTAACCTTTCAACTTTATTTTGCTTCATCGCTTTGGGTGTGCTTTATAGGAAGTTTACGTGGAAGTTTTCGGTGTTTATATAAAGTTAGTATCGGAACGTAGTGGTCAATGAAATTGTTTATTAATGAATTTTTTAATAGGATTATATTTAAATTATTTGAATTCTTATTAAGAGAATTTTTGAATACTTGTGAAACCTTTCAACTTTAATTTGCGTCATCGTTTTGGGTGTGCTTTATGGAAAGTCTGCGTGGAAGTTTTCGGTGTTTATGTAAAGTTTGTATCGGAAATTAGTGGTCAATAGAATTGTGTATTATTGAATTTTTGAAGAGAATAACGTATATTCAAATTATTTGAATTCTTATTAAATAGAATTTTTCTGTATATTGTGTAACCTTTCAACTTTAATTTGCGTCATCGTTTTCGGGTGTGCTTTATTGGAAGTTTGTGTTGAAGAAGTTTTCGGTGTTTATATTAAGTTTGTATCGGAAGAAAGTGGTCAATGGAATTGTGTATCAATGAATTTTTGAATAGAATTATATTCAAATTATTTAAATTCTTATTAAATAGAGTTTTTAGAATACTTGTGTAACCCTTCAACTATAATTTGCTTCATAGTTTTGGGTGTGCTTTATGGGGGAAGTTTGCGTGGAAGAAGCTTTCGGTGTTTCCGTAAAGTTTGTGTCGGAAAGAAGTGGTCAATGGAATTGTGTATTAATAGTTTGTTAAATCAACGTTGGGGTAGGGTAGGGGTGGTACATATATATTCCGGTTGGTGTGCTTCATCACAGATCCGCTTAAGCCTTCGTCAATTAAGACAGACACAGAAATAAATTTTACTGTCGCAGAGAAAAGAAAGTACACCTAGGGAAGGCTTGAATCGAACCCACACCCGTTACAGCGTGCAGACCACTAGCGCAATGATCCAAACCACTAGGACATCCGGGTCCCAAATCACCGTTATATTGGTGAGCAGTTATGGTAGCGCGTAGTTGGTTTGAATATTTTGTGTTAAATTATTCATTCAATATTAAAAAAAATATTCTAAACAATTTTAAAAAGTGGGGCGATAGAGACCTGTAAGTCAGCTACATTTATATAAAAAAACTGTTTTTTAAAAATATGCACAGTACAGCCGGAAAAATGAGGCTAAGACAATATTTTCCCCAATTGGATTATTACAGAGGTACTTTGGTTTGGAGACCCATGGCCATTCGGTCTCATTCGCCCTTAACTCATGAAGTCATGGCTTTATTCCTCCAGATGTAATGTAATGGTAGGTAATGTAATCGATTCCGGCTGCCTACTTCTAGCCTCCTTTAGGAACTTTAACACAGCCAATAACGCCTCGTAATTTTAGATCCCTGGTTAAGTGACGAGGTCGGCACCTGAGTGGGCACCCAACGGAACTAGATATAATGTAAAGGTAGCTAATGTAATCTATTCGGCCTGCCTATTTCTAGCCTCCTTTAGGAGCTTTAACACAGCCAATAACGCCTCGTAATTTAGAACCCTGGTCAAGTGTCGAGGTCGACACCTGAGCACCCAATGAAACTTCAAGCGACATCGTACGCTGACGCCGTCGGGACTTTGGACTCCACAGATTTAACGAGCCCGTCTGTCCCAGTGTACTCGGGCCCATCCGTCACGAATTGGATTTTCTACTATTTCCCAGTACAGATATCCGATTTATAGGATGACTGGCAGTAGGTGGGATTTGAGTCCCCCGCACCCCTGAGAAGGCTGAATCCTAAGGCTTATGCCTTAACCACTCGGCCACGGACGGGCCCTATGATGTAATGATCAGAAGGAAAACCACAACACACTATTAAATCAACTTTCAACCGAAAACAACAGCGACACGGAAGCTTCTCTCAGGATGAGACATATCTTTAACCCTTTGAGTCCCGGAGGCTCTACTAGACTCCGGGCGCCCTCCCACGCGCCCCTTGATCGGCCGGCGCCAAAGAGGGCGGCTCTGCGGTTGACCCCAGCGACCCCGTAGATTCTGAGAAGCGAGGCTGCTTTTGTTTTAGTATAAACAACACGTTTTGGGGTTTTTGCATGTTGAGATTGCTTTTAGGTTGGTTTTCCATGCAATGAATGGTTCCGGTACGCTGTAACAAAAAAATCTGTTGTTTTTACCGAAAAAACTTGTATGTTGGTTTGCCAGAAAAATACCGTAAAATTTACAGAGGTAATGCGTTTATTTTTTAACGAATAGTTTGTAATTTTAACCAAAAATCTGTTTTCAACAGACAAATTATAAAAAATATAAATTATATATTATAATAAATTATATTTCACTAGCAGTTGAAAAGACTCTTCGGTTGCATTCTTTTACACTTTACACGATCAAAAACAGAAAAAAAGTTTTTACTTCTAACAGTTCATTTGAGCAAAAAAAAAAAAAAAAACTGTTGAAAGAAAGAACAGAATTTTTCTGTAAATATATGGTGTTTTCCTGTAAAATAAATATATTTTTTTAATGTGTAATTAATCCCTCTGAGGGATGAGCTTCTTGGTCAAATATTTTGGTCACTAGATAGCGCAGATTACAAAAAATTAAGGTTTCTCAACGGATTTCATCGCTTGAACTCCAATCTCCAATTAACAAAATAAAAAAAAATATCCAAAATCTAACTTGGTAAAGTGTACGAGAAAATCGAGTTCAAAACTTAATTTTACAACCTTTTTTTTTTTAGGCCACAAAATATAAGACAAATGCTGACAATAGTTTGAGCAATTTATGTTGGACAAATTAGGTTAAAATATAGGGGAGAGTGGGGGCTATTGTTACGCAGGGCTAATGGGACATGGGCCCTAAAGCTTTGAAAAATATACTTTTTTCGAAATTTTTCCACATTACAGCATTGTAATAGTTAGACTTCACATTTTAACAACCAAAGATCAGCAATTGAAAGCATGTGCTGATGTGGAGAGAATAATTGTTGTTTTGGAGATTTGAAAGTTAATTAAAAGTGTGCTTTGTTTTTCACTTTTGAAGTATTGAATAAAAACTTTCTATGATTTAAACTACAGTTTTAGATAGATGCAATATCCGAGTTTAAGATAGTATATGTCAAATACTGTGGTGAAATACAAGTGCTTTTGTATTGGGTCATTTATGAAAAACAACACTGTGGGGTCTAATGGGACAGAAACAGTGGGGTCTAATGGGACACAAAATAAATCTAGCTTTGTGCGCTTCTTTCGAAGAATCTTTATGAATCTCTAATATCTTATCTAGTCAAGTTGCCAAAAACTTTTTTAAACTTTAATTTTATATTTTTGAACTTCTTTCATCGTATAATAAGTGAAAATTCAAGTAGCTTTATTGGTGACATATTTCCTTCTGCATTTTTATTAATTACATCTGAACTGATCTTGGTGAAGATAAATAAATCGTTGCTGAAAAATTTTGCTAGGAAGCAAGCTATTTTTTATTTCTTGGATTGATTTCTGAAAAAGGCAATGAACTGAAAATGTTCGTAGGGTAAGGTAGTTACATAAATATTCCGGCTTGTGTGCTTGATCAGAGACTCGCTTATAAGCCTTCGCCAAGTAAGACAGACACAGAAAGAGCTTTCACTGTCGCAGAAAAAGGAAGAGCACCCAGGGCAAAAGGCGGGAATCGAACCAGCTCCGTTACAGCGAAAATGTTCGTTAGAATGATCTGAAAAAGGCAAACGATGGTAAGCTATTTGAAGATAAAGAAGGTCTTTTAAATCCTTGTACCGTAAAAAAGAGGACAAGTTTGTGATAAATTTTAGAAGATTTAGTTATAAAATTAAAGATTTAGTTATAAAACTAAAGATTTAGCTATAAAATTAAAGATTTAGTTATAAATCTGAAGATTTAGTCATAAAACTAAAGATTTAGTTATAAAACTATCCATTACAGTGATTCAACAACAATTGAGGGAGCATCTTCGATTTTGAGTTTTAACTTTGATATTTAATCTTTCAATGGGGAATAATTGTTTTAAAAAAATTTTTATGTATACATTTGGTTAATGGTATTTACTTTAAATTTTTATTTTCTGGTCATTTTCTGATTAATTTTAACCTTTTTTAAATATTTTTTTAAGGCAACATTTAGCATATCCCATTAGCCCTGCACCCTGTCCCATTAGCAACCACATATGGGGGCTAATGGGACATTTACATGTTTGTTTAAAATGCTCAGCAATCAATATTTGGTGATATTTTAACAGTTGTCGAGTGACTTTTTAAGTAAATGAATGTTCAGTTTATAAGCTTGTAAAAAAAGAAATCAAAACTCTTTTATTTTTGCTGAAATACAGAGGTTGAAAAAAATTTGTCACAATAGCCCCCACCCTCCCCTATGTATTTTTAAAAAAAAATTTAAAATTTTTATTCGATAATGAACATGTTAATGGGAAATGAACACAAAACATTGTTAATAGTTTAAATATATTAAGCAAAACCTTAACGCGACTTAAATATTCATTCTAACACTACTCATGAATGAGGCTTAAAAGATTTATATAGGTTTCTAAAACTTTGAAAATTTATAAAAAAAAATAAGCTAAGTATAGAAGAGAATATATCACAACGGAAGCATTAAAAATATTATTATTTCATTTTATTGCCTTAGTCTATAAAAAGTATTTAACTCCATTAAAAAAATATATAACTTATTCTGTAAAACTCCTTTCACTGCAACCATACTTTTGTTGCAGAGAAAACTGTTCTATTTATTTGCAGACAGAAGTTGTCGGTTTTCGCAGTTATTTTAATTAAATGAATTTATTTCCTCGAAATAAGATAAATAAAATCATAATTATTTTCAAATGTTTATTGTTATAATAATATTGTTATAATATAAATTATTTAATATTGATTATTATAATGTTGATAATTATGATAATGATTATTATAATGCGTTGATAATTATAATATTGATTATTATACTACTATCGATTATTCACTATTGATTATTATAATATTGATTTTTACAATATATTGATTATTATACTATTTATTATTATATTATCTATTATTACGCTATTGATTATTTAATATTGATTTCTATAAATATTGCTGTAAAGATTTTCTAATACTGATTTCACAGTTTAGCAACAGTTCAATGTCACATTAATGTATAAAATAATGAAACAGAACATTCAACTAAGGGAACATCTAGCTTATTTTCAATTCTACAAAGCAATATATGTCCAAATTAAATTGACCTCCCTAAAACTAACAAGTACGGTATAATATTGAAAAGTCAATGGCCGCTTTTTTAGTTAGAGAAGTATGAAAATTTCATCTCAAATTCATGCTGATTCTAATTTGTTAGTGGAACAAATTTGTACGTGACACGGAATTTATAGGTGAATCAATTAAGAAATGAAAAGCACCCGTAACGGCGCCATAAAAGTAGCAGAAAACGGTGCTTAGAATTTTGGAGAATACTTTGGTTCAGGTATAAAGTATAAGGGTATACATACATATTTGATTAAAACATAGGTTTGGATTTTTTTCGTTTATTACTTTTTAATATGCCAAATGAAATGTTCTTCGTTATTTAACCGTGTTTTAAGACTAAAAAATCCTATTATAGATGCATAAATAAATTTGTTGTTCAGAATTTATTTTCGCAGATTCCATTATCTGTGTATAAGCATGTCAAGACGCGACGCCATTTTTGGACTTTCTGATCAGCTCAATTGTGTTATGAATTCTACAAACAATATGCATTAAAATTTTATATTGAAAATGGGTGTATTGAAATTAAAATAAATTCCATAGATTTTCGTAACGATAACGAAGTAACTCACATTTTGCAGTTTTTGAGTTAGAATATTAAAGAAGGGTTCGGTTTTGTCTCGGTTTTTGTGTACAGTTAGTACAGTTTGCTGTCGAACAGAAAAAAATGCAAAAAGTGCAAAAGCTAGTTCACTAAGGTTTTTGACTCTTCACATAAGAAATATTAAGGGAACCCGAGCCTTCCTTTGATTTTTATGTATCTTTTCTCAGAATCCATTTGATATTTTTAATGAAATTTTTACTAGTTATTAAATCTATGTATAACTATAATTTAATGGAGACTTTTTTTTAAATATTGTTTAGTTTTTAAATTATAAATTTTTAAGTGACACTGCATATTTTTTCATTAAAAATAATCACTAATATAAAAAAATAAGATAGTTATACTCAAATCCCTCTAGCAGTTTTTAGAAACCAACATTTTAAATACTATAAGAAATTTCAGGCAGATGCTTATAGAAGATTCTGAGAAAAAGGTACCCGAACATTGAAGACGTAAGTTTTGAGTTTCTTTCCTATAAGACATGAGGAAATTTTACCTAAACAACATTAAACAAATATATAATAAAAGTGCTTTCAGTACTCGAAAATTTTAAATGACTTCATATTTTAAGAAACTCTAAAACCATTGAAATGCAATTTTTGAAAATATTTAGGAGTCTGGTCCCTCTTAATAAAAATAGCTTGTTTCAGGTGACGTAATTCTTCCCAGTTTTCTTTCCCGCAAATTTGTCAAATGGTGCTCCGATTGAATCTCTGTTCCGATGTGACATTGATTCACTAATCAACGCTCAACAAAGAATTTAATTTCCCTCATCCACTGTATTGACATTCAACATAAGCATGTCCATGCCTTATACTTGCAAAAACTTTTGAAATAAACTCATAAGAAGAACTATAATATAATAATAATTGCGTATTATAAAATTTAAAAAATCAAACTGGCTGAAGATCTCTCCAATCATTTTCTTAATTAAAATCCTTTTCTTTATAAAATATAGATATTAGCTGTGTGCTTAATAATTTATAACCACTAAAACACCAATCCACATTTTTTTTGGTCAGATTTTGCTCTCAAATTGGCCTAACCATCTCCCGCTCCATTCTTAATAACAATATAGATTCAAGTCAGCTTGATTTCCCTAGACCACACTCAATTGACCCACTGTCAGCAAGAGGCAGTTCGCAAACATTTCAAACACCCTTAAAATAACGAAACACGCGGGATTAGTCAAAACAAGCCAAGTTTGCTTTATCCCATTCAAATATGACAAGTCCTATTTAGCGATTCTTTTTGAGGGTTTGGCGAGGATTCTTGTCTTACCTGACAAGGCGGGCACCTCAAGAAACCACAAGAGGCTAATTTCTGTGACGCCAAACGGATGAAAAAAAAATGGCCGCTGAAAAAACTGATCTATAAAGCATTCAGATGGGAACGTGTGGTAGTTTTTGTTCTTTGTTTGGAGTGTTTTGTGTAAGTTTATGTTATCTGTTAAGAGAACTTCAAGGTTGAAGGCTCTTCAAGATTGGCATTGAAGATCCTGAAGTTTTATTTTTCTTTGAAAACACAGTTGAAGTCGCAAAAGGTGTCTACAACTGCTGCGGATCTATCCAAATTTTTGCACATATATTGGACTCGACAACAAAAACAAGAGAAATGTTGTTAGCATGTTTTGAATTATTTACATGACAAAATCACAAAAGTTTCTAACCCCAAATTCAGACTGCAGTACTAGCCTACTTAACCTTTAAAATGGTCCACTCGAAATGTTTCACCAATTAAAATAGAACTAGTTTCTACGTTTGCGTTATGTCTAATAAAAAACAGCGAAGAAGTATTTGTTGAATATCAAACCATTATGTACTCAATTTTCATAAATTAAAATTAGATAAATGTAGTACTTTAAGATAATAAGAAAACATTTACACCCGTCTTTACGGTGTATAATATTATCATAAATTTATTTTGATTTCAAATTTCACATTGATTTCAAGCCTGAGCAGAGATACTACACTCATTAAAATTTCAATTCCGAGTGTTGAAAACCCGCAGTTGGCAGATTGTTTAGAGGCACATATGTCATAGGATTCTGTTATTGAAATGTTCCTTTAAATGGAGTCAAATGGGGTAACTTTGGCCCAAACATTTGGTATCGTCTTGAAATTCGACCTTTTTTTAAACATAGGTCCATGCAGATTTGCCCCAACTGAAAAAGGCAACACATTTTCAAATCGTGTATTTGATGAGAAATTGTTAGTTTGGACCAAATTCAAAAGGGTTAAAGACAAGTTACCCTAAAGACAAGTTACTAAAATTTTGATGTAGCTACTCTCGTCAAAATTAAAATTTGTCTTGTTCGTATTCGATGAGAATTTAATGAGCAACGATATAGATAACACGAACCACCTAGGTGGTAGGTAACACGAAGAAAATTGTTTTGAATTTGCCGATTCGGCAAAGTCCCAATGGCCAATAAGGAAAAAAAACCCTTTGTTTCAATAAATAATGATTTATCTAAACACCTTAAATACACCAAATTGTTACTTCTTTAACATGCTTCTTGTCGCGTGGCTAGCGCGGCGCCAACCGACCAACCTTTTCAAACAGCTGGAAGCTAAGGTGAAATGAATAAAAGAAAACGCAGCATTATAAAAAGAATGTAACGGATGGAAATTTATTTTTTGTTTGTAATATTATTCCTCTTATATTTGGATTTCTTCTCCGTTCTACAGAAGAACCAAGAACGCTCTGGAAATAAACGTTTGAACAGACCTTTCTTGTTTTTTAGTGCAATTTTCGATGTAATATTTCTTTAAATGCTTCGAATTAAAAAAAAAGGTAGAATATACATTACACTGTAAAAAATTTGGCATGAATTTACTAACGATTACTTAGTAACTTTACAGGTATCACACCATTTACTAGAAAATCCCCTGTAACCAATCTCTGATAGTAAGTATACTAAAGAAACTACTGTAGTAATAACTAAGTAAATTGATGTAACGCCTTACAGCGCCCCCATCTATCTTTTCTAGAGATTATATATCGCAGCGATAAGAAACCGAAAAACGTGTTTTTTTTATTTTTGTATATAAAAACTACGTTAAATTATTTCGAAAACTTCATATCCAAAAAAAAAAAAATGAATCTTAAAATTTCTTAATCAATAACAAGGTACCCTATCAATAACATAAAACGCCTTTAACGATCAAGATTTTAACCTCTTTATTTACACGCATTCAAAATTCAAGTCCCCGATAGCAGAGAGGACTAACGCGCAGTTCCACGGATCCCGATAATCTTGGGTTCTGTCCTCGGGAATTTCGAAATAAAATCTGACTAACAGACAAATTAGTGGCGCCCTCTGTTTTTAAACTTTTGTAACCAGTTTACTACCAGTTTCTTTGTAAACATACAAGAAAATCCCCTGTAAAATCTACTACATTTTTCTTAGTATAACTTACTTAGCTTTAATTAGTAATATATACACATATTTCTTACGTAACAATACTAAAAAAACTTATGGAAGCTGAGTTTCCTAGAGAATTCTTAGTAACCTTACAGATATTTTTTAGAGTGTATTAGGGTAGATACGTTCATAAAGTATCAGGTTTATAAAGTATGTAGTGTTAGGTAAGAGTTTAAAAGCGACGTAATCGCAAACGTAAATGAAAAGTTAAAATCTTTTAAAATCTCTCTCTCATCCTTTTTGGGACTCAAAGTCCCGCCTTCATTTCATAAAAACAATGAATGAATGAATGAACAATAAAAAACGTTATATAAGTTAAGTTATATCGATATATTATTTAAGTTATATCGATAAGAAAAACAAAGAGATATATGAAAAATAAAGTTGCCGAAAATAAATAGTAGTTAGAGCTGTATAGTTTGGAGAAATAAATAAAAAAAATTGTGGTTAGCATTCAAGAATTATAAATTTTTAACTAATTAAATTTTTAATTCAAATGAATTATTATACTATTATATCAAGCAAGAATTTTCAATGGGTGGAATAACTGTTAAATCTAACATGAACGATGAAACACACTAAACAAAGGATTGGCATTTTTTTTTTTAAACATAGTACTTACAAAAGTATACATAGTATTTACAAAAGTCAGTTGAAATAAAGTTATTTTACGAGATATTAATTTATACACACATTCGAAAGCTATTGGTTATCCAATTTTAATTATACTGTGAAATTTCAAAGGAATGTACACACTGAATTTTTTCAAAAAAATTCTTAAACCAATTTTCAACTAATTTTGTTCAAAATTTAAGAGCTTAGTGAAAGAACGTGCTAAGTGACATTTTTGAAAAATTGAGATATTTGAGTCAATGAACATATTACTCCATCCTTTACTTAAGTTATCCTTACTTAAGTTGCCCCGTTTTCATAAACTTAGCCCTTTTTAGTCCCAGTGATGCCATTTGGCAACATTATGTTTCTGATCATAATAAAAAAAGATAATAGGGCTTACATCTTTTATTTATTTATTACAATCACCAAACAGAACTTTTGGGTTTATTAAAAAAATATTTTCTAATAGGAAAAAGTTTAAAGAATCGAATTATGTTTTTTTTTTATATCATAGACGGCTATAGACGATCAGAATTTTTTTTCTCCCTAAAATGATGATGCCAAATTGTCATTGGGGCTGAAAGGGTAAGAGAAAAGTATGTTTTTCCGTTCAAGTACTGTTTTTAATAGATTTAAGTGCAAATTAAAAAACTATTAAGTTCCTTTTCTCGTTTTCACCTTTTTGTCACTTAGCACGTTCTTCCACTAAGCTCTTTGTTTGCTTAGATGTCAATTAACGAAAAGGTAATTTGTTAAAAAAAAACCTTAAAATTCATTATTCATATTCAAAAATTTACTCTAAATCATCCATGCAAAAAAATCTCGAAAAGATACCTAATTATCTTTTAGACAACATATTATCTTAACGATCAATTAGCACAGTTGTTTCATTTCTTACAAGATGCCTAATTTTTTTTCAATTATGATTAATAATCATGAAACATACACTGACATACAACGAAGAAGTTTAATTGATGAGTTTAAAAAGAAAACCTGTGACTAATGTATTTCCCATGGCATTTAACCCCATTTAAAGATTATGCACACATGTCCTTATACCCTTAGACAAACTTGCAAAACGGCATCATTAAAAATGAAAAATTAAAATGCTTTAAACTGTGCATTTAGGAAATTTGCATTTACTTAAATGCAAATTTCTCTTGACTTTTAAGTAGTACGCTGGGAAAAAAATATTTCAGCTCATTTTAATGGACACCCATTAAGAGTAATTTCTGAGGGGGTTTGTATTAATTACATCCGTTATGGAGTTTTTTAGATTCATATTTCACAAGTTTTGCGTTGTGAAAAGACAGAAATTAGACTTTAAAATTGTGTGGGATGGCCGATTATAATTAATACATATCTTTTTTCAAGATGTTTCAAATGTAAATAAAGCATATAAATCATTCGGAAAGGACAGAGAGAAATAAACTTAATACAAAGAACTTGACTTCTATTTGTCGTAGAGGCTATTGTTGATTTAGTGAATAAAATTATATCAATTTTGAAAAGGCATTTATTAAAAGACACATTTATTTATTGTACATTGAATAATAAATGGAGCTACAGGGATTTTGAAGTGACAAAAAAGAATCTTAAAGTCTATGTTCACCAAGGACTACAATTAATATTCTTTTTTTAACGTCGTTTCTAATTTTTTGAAAAATAAAAAAAAACATCCTACCAACTTGCATTGCTCTCTAACCAGCCGAAGAGCTTAGTGGAAGAACGTGCTAAGTGACAAGAAGGTGAAAACGAGAAAAAGAAGCTTCATTGCTTGCACTTAGATACGTTTAAACCGGCACTTATGAAAAGGTAAAACTATGTATCTCAAGTTGAATAAACGGGGATTTTGTTATCTTTCAAAGGGGAGGGAAAATGTCGCTTCTTCAAAAATGTCGCTTCGCACGTTCTCTTACTAAGCTTTTAATTTTTTCACAAAGAAATGCTCATGCGCAACATAAAATAAAAAAAAAACTTCACTTTCTACATTTCACCTTCAACGCATTCCCTATGCACTCTTCAATGTTACATTCCTCACAAAACGGCATCAAGCAAATGAAAAAAAAAAAACCAAACCAAACAAACGAAACAAAACGTGATAGGGAATCTCAATGGGCCACACGTCAACAGCCCATTCCAACCTGCGGACATCGGTACTCCTTTTCGGGTTTTGGGGCGACAAATTGGAGGATTAGGGCCCGATGGGGCCCGTAATCGGGGCCGTTGCGTGTGGGCGGGCGCCCCTGGTAGGTGTCGGGGGCCCGCGGGCCCCATGGAGGGATCGCGGTGACGAAATAAGGTGACAGATGGCCCAGGGCCCCGCGGCTTTGCCAGGGCTCCGATCAGTCTGGACGTCTGCTGGTTCCTTGAAGTGCGGCAACCGCACCCCTTTCTCTCGACGATTATTTCCATTGAGTTGAGGAGATGGTTTGGCGAGGAATGAAGTGAAGCCGTATTACACTCTTAAAACAAACGAGCGATTTTAACTCAGACTGAGTTAATTTTCACTCCTCCAGTGTTGAAAATGCACTTCTTTTAATGGAGTGGATCCTTTGTGTGTTAAACAGGATCACTCCAAACGAGTGATTTTAACTCAGTCTGAGTTAATATTCATTCTTTTTTAGTGTTAAAAATGCATTTATCCTACTGGAGTGGATTTCACTCTTTTGTTTTAGGAGTGTACATATTAGGTTACCTTGTATTACATATTGGGTTACCTTGTATTACATATTGGGTTACCTTGTATTACATATTAGGTTATTGAAAGTAAAAATCCTATTGATGCAAGTTTTTTTATAGACTTTTCTTTGTATCCTAATTAATAAAGAAAGCGTTTATTAAAACATATAGATACAACATATTTTGCCGACTCTTTATTTTTTGTACGAAATTATAAAAAACTATTTTATTTGTTACGAAATCATGCAAGGATTTGTTTTAAAACATATTAAACCACTCACAGTTGTTTACAAATACTTTTCAAATGGCCCTGTAAACTACATATTTTAATCCACTTTCAGTTAGCCATAGTAAGTGTTAAGTGACGAATTGCATAAAGTTAAAGATGGAGATGCTTTCCGCGAATAAACTGAAGACGCCAGGGAGTCGCCAAACTAACCCTAGTAAGCCCAAAGAACCAGCTCATTTAATGTTAGTTCATGCTGAAACGTATCATATTATTCCTTAAAGAGCAACAGTTATTACTTTCGCTACGCGGGAATTTTGTTTCCGAGTAATATGTGATAAGAATATCATTGAGGAATCATTAATTGTAAGGCCACCTGGGCCGTTTTAGGAGTGAAAGGGTTAAAAATTAAAAAAAAAATATTACTTAGTTGTCTGCACTAAATTTTAATTAACACAAGAGTTCAGTAATTCCCTTCGCATGTAAACCATGTAAGAAACTTGCATTGTAGTTACAGTTTATATTAGAGCGCCAGAACTCGCCAAGTCGATTTAGTAATCCTATACAAACTCCATTGCAAAATAGCACCAAAACTTCACCAAAAGCAGTTTGGGCTAAATACAAAGCGATTGATGACTTCACTTGGCAAACCTGGTTTTATATTGGTTTTTGCCCGGCAGATCTCCATCTTCTTCTTACCTCTATGATTATTTCTTTGTTTTTTGTTGTATGGATATTTCTGGTCCTTCACGAATTCGATCTCTCTGTCCTGACCCTTTCGTTATGAGAAGAGTTAATTTGCTGGGTAATTAATGGCCCAAATGCGTAGTTTACCTGTTTTTTTTTTTCAAAGGGTTCATATGCGTAGTTATGGGATTGTAATGTCGATATGAGTTTTGAGGTTTTGGTGTTTTACATCTGGAGTATTGATTCATTTTTTTAAACTATGAATCTGAATAATAATTTTTTCAGTTATTAAATCATTTAACATGAACAACTACATATATTTAAAAAAAAAACGAAGTACCCACTTAAAAAAATGTGCCCTACTTATTCTTTAGAAATAGATGGTGCCAATTTCCTTCATTTTTATAAACCATTTTATTTTAACTTGTTATAGTTCTGACCTATTGTTTCGTAACCATTTTAGAACTTTTATTAAATAATAGACTTACTCTTGTATAGTTTCTTATAGAGTTTTTGATAAAAAAAAGAGGATTTTGTTAGTTAAAGTCTGCCCGAGGATACTGGCCAATGAGGAGAAAAACATCTTCATTCCTGTAGTCTTTGGAGCTGAGGCTCCGATGACTACAGAATGGAGTCCAATTCTATCTATTATTAGTACTGACTTTACTACATTCCTTGCCAAACTAAGTTGAGTGAATAGAAATATGCTATGGAGAAGATCCTTCCGCGGATGAAAAGAGTTCTATAAATTATGCGTGAATCCATCCAGAAATAACATGTTTAAAACATTAATTTCATTTAAGGTCTAACAGATTTGAATATTATTTGAGAAAACTTGTTAATTTT
This sequence comes from Hylyphantes graminicola, assembly GCA_023701765.1. Classification (NCBI taxonomy): domain Eukaryota; kingdom Metazoa; phylum Arthropoda; class Arachnida; order Araneae; family Linyphiidae; genus Hylyphantes; species Hylyphantes graminicola. The sequence continues at coordinate 24,480,328 of CM043118.1, read as the reverse complement.
ATCAGAATAAATAGGGTAGTGTGATTAAATTGTATTAAGATCATTTTGTATGTAAATATTACCTTACAAGAGTTTCCAACTATCGGACCAATCGCACTTTAGCCTCTCCCTTTTACTCTTTGTTTTTACCCAGGTTGGCACGGAGTGTAGTTCGAAGATTTTTTATCGTATTCACGGGCAATTAAATGCCCTCGTGTGTTTTAAAAACTGCATCCGTTAGTTCCAATACATCTCGCTGTAGAGGACCTCCTGAAGTTCTGAACCAGTAAAACATGTGGCACTCGAGAATGTGATCAGGGGTTAAGTTGAGTATCAGTCAGGGCCTGTTCTTCCTTAAGGCCCTTTAGGCCCCGGCCTAGGGCCCAATAAATTTCAGTTTCTATTATGCTAAATGCTGTAAATAACCAAAATATCAGTTAATTTTTTAAAAAGATTCTGATACTCCACTTTGTTTTTTGCTCAATTTTGACTGGGAAATTGACCTAACGTGATTGTTTTGATTGATGTTTATAAGGAAGCTTATAAAATTGTAGCAAAAATTTTATATACAGGTTATATAGCATCATCATTACTGGAAATCATACACAAAATTTTTCGTAAAGGGGCCCCAAAATAGGTTGTGCCTAGCCTATAGTCTGAAATTTCCTGGAACAGACCCTGGCATCAGTGCAGTTCCTACGGGGAATCTAAGCTCTTTCGTCAGTAAGAATGATGAAATTAAGATATGTCCCTATATTCGCATTTCTAAATCATTTAGTTCACAATTCTTTAAAGTCTGAAAGTTCATGACTGTTCGTAAATTGAGTTCAAACTACCCACTAGTGCTAAGTTACGACGCAAACGATTGTCTTGTTTAAGATGGTATAAGATACAAACAAGCACATCAGGCTTAAAACGTTACATTTGTATTATTATCGATAGGCTCATTTAAAACTTGTAGTGAAATTGATAAATTGCTATTTTCTTACACATGGACATTCTTAATTACACGGGCACAATCTTTATATCTAGATATGCTGATTTATGAGTTCATTCAATTGGTCAACATTCAACGGTGTGATGATGGTTCGTAATAATTCAAATTATGATTTAAATGTTTAATGTAGGATGCATGAACTGACCTAGATTTTAAACAATCTAGGAGGGAAAAAAATCTTAAGAGTTTTAGTAAAAGTATGACGTAAATGAATAAGAAACGAAAATATGTTTTATTTAACATTATAATTCCTTTTTTCAATTACTTAAGAAACATGGGGTTGGCCTATGATTTTATTTTTGTTCTTTGTTCTTGATAACTTGTGTAAGGTGACCAGACGTAGTGCATTTCGTGGTATAGCTTTGTTTGTTATTAATCTATTACATTCCATTTTGAAGTTTTAGTTGCTAATAACCCTCATAGATGACAGTAGTAAAAGTGTATTCAAAATTAAAGAGTGAAGTTTTTAACTGTTGTGAAATTACGTCTTTGGCCTTATTCAAAGTATAATAACATTAGTACCAAGTACAAATAAATTGTTTTGAAAAAATAATTATAGTTCAAGAGGGTTATTTTAAAAAATATTTAATAGTTTTCTAGTCATTCTTATCAAAATTCGAATTTTGTAGTTGGTTTTTTCCACATGGCAAAAATTTTAAAAATTGAAATTATTTAAATTCCAATGCAGTTATTTTTTCAGTATTTTCCCCATAATGTATGAGTATTAAAGATACAAATATATTTTTCGGGATGAAAAAAAAATCATGCATTACAGGGTTAAAGTAGCAATTTAACTCGCATACCTCTATATACAGCAAAAAAAAAAAAAAAATCACGAATATTTTTTTTTTAAATTACATGAAACTAGGAACTAAGTAGGACTCAAAAGAATATTTGTGATACAATAATAAAACTGGAATCCCCGAAATTGAGAGAATCTTTTGACTATGTTCGATTAACTATATTCTATTTGACTATATTCTATCTATTAAAAATGTTAAAAAATTAGTTGCAAGAATACACCAGAGAATCCTCTAACTTTCTAGCACAACTGTTTGGAGTGTTTATTAACCACTTTAGCGGTGCATCAAAGTTATGGTTTTACAACAAAGTTGGTAAATTCACTCTCCAATTACTGGTGACAGCTATCAAGTTCCAGTATCCCGGTGTAATCTTGGAGCAATTTTTTAACTACACTCCTTGCCAACTAAGTTGGGTAAATAGAAATATGCTATGAAGACGATCCTTCCACGGATGTAAAGAGCTCCATAAATTATTTGTGAATCCATCCAGAAAACATGTTAAAACATTATTTTCGTTTAAGGTCTAACAGATATGAATATTATTTGAGAAAATTTGGCAAGTTCATCCGAGGGAAAAGTGTATTTTGGTTAAATTGCATTCAGATTATTTTGTATGCAAATTTTACCTTACACGAGTTTCCAACTACTGGACCAATCGCGCTTTTCCCTCTTCCCTTTTACTCTTTGTTTTTACCCAAGTTAGGTTGGCACTTAGTGTAGAGAGGATTTTAATTTTTAAAATTATTATTTCTTTCCAAATAGATAGAAGGCCGAATGGATTTCTGTTACTTTCCTCCGGCGACAACTTTGACGAGCATCGATGAACTCGAACAGATGGATGGCTCCGAATTCTGCAATTCCTCGATTGACAAGAAGAACGCGTTAAATTAGAGAGGCGGTAAAGTTTATTTCTAGAAAAAAGTGACGCTTGAAAAAGTTCCCATTATTAATCTCTCTTTAGTTATGGTCTCTCTTTGTAAACCAGTTAGTTTCAGGGTAAAATAGTGCGATGAAGTTAATCCGAAAGGTATTAAGAACCGAAACCTTATTTAAAAAAAATTTCTGCCACATATTTCTTTTATCGAAATTGGTTCTTCTTTCTGGAAATTAAATATGCATATATGTTTTTAAAAATTTCCTTCCAATTTATTTGTACTGTTTTTTTATACATCCCTTTGGTAAATGATAAATGTGCCTTATTTTTTATTTCAATTGTAAATATGTTCTTCATGCTAGTTAAAAGCTATAATTTTTTTTTGCTTCATTTCTCATGAAATTTGATGTAAAGCTCTAAAATATGCAGTTTTTGGTGCCAGGAACAAGTTGCATAAGTTTTTAGTACAATTAAAAATTTAATTAATTATTTTAAGCTTTTTTTAAAATTTACTGCTGGTTTTTTTGCAATAACGGAAAAAGCTTTTTCCTTCTTTCGACCCAAGTACAGCAATTTAAACAGAAGTAAACGGCTGATACCTGATGACTTAGTTTAAGAAGTTTTTTTTAGATCATTTTCTATTAAACCATCTCAATGATTAAAACATATTGCGTAGAGTTATTAGTTATTATTAGTTTTGTTCAGGAACGTACAACCATTTATTTAGATGGATGTCAGGTCTCAGAATAAAAAGCTGTACGTTTTTAAACACAATCGCTTGGTTCGTTTCAGATTAAACTTATCCAATTAAAAATTATTCCCGGTGTATCATGATCTTCTGAATGGTCCTCTTTGAGATAATAGGGACTCAAATATAAACTGGCCAAAGGCAGTCACGACGGAGACACCTTCGGATTATTGCAGAGAAAGATGAATTGGGAACTTTTTAGGCAGGTTGTTACTTAAACGATCAAATGGGTTTGCCACGCTTATAAATCATATTTAGGACATTGAGTTCTGTTTTCTGAATGAATCTAGAATCTTTTTGAAAGGGTTTATTTGTGCAGTTAGGCCCTGATCATTGCCATTTTTATAAGGCCCGAATTAGCAGCAAATCTTTAAATTTTGTTTCCTATGTCACAGATTTGTATGATTTTATAAAAAACTCTTAATAATTGTTACATTTTTTGATACCCCATAATACCTATTGTCATAACTTATATGTAAAGTATGTGTAATTTTCAATAGTAAATTTTGCATTATTAGTCATCATATAAACCGTTCCACCTTTTATAAAATGTATTTCACTTGCTGAAACATTTACCCAGCTATCCTAAAATTTAAAATGGTTGAAAGCAGTAACATGTTTTTAAAGTATGAATCAAAGCATGAGTTGAAAAATCAAAGCGTAATTTATTATTTATAATTATCAGAATTTTTCAAATATGGTTTTTAAAAAAAAATATCGTTAAATTATTTCAATTTTCAAAAAAAGAAAAAAAAAGATAAATAATAATTTCTACATTGGTCACTGGTCTAAAGTTATTGGCCTTTCCTCCAACGTTGTATTACTCCATTTCTTTTTTATTTACGTCACGTGTTTACCTTTTGACGTCAAACAGAAACGATTAATCGTATCCGTGACAGTTTTTCGGATGCCGCGGTATGACCCATTATTGTCTTTACAAGATGGGCGATTGATTTGACAAAATTCTAAACATTATTTTTTGTTCTACAAAATTAATGCTAACGTGACACCATAATTTTTTTTAATAAAAAAAGTTTAGTTGCTATTTGTAGAAAAAAAAGGCATTGTCATTTTCAGAGATTCTATTTTAAGATCTGTTGCGTTTATTCTATGAAATTGCTTGAAAATGGTGATAACCTATGAATTGCTTTCGGTTTCGCTTGAATGTCATCACTTAATTCTTACCTTTTGATCAATGAAAATATATTTAAAGCTATTTCAGGAGTTGATAGACCACATTTTAATTTTTTTAGTTGATTTTATTTTTTATTTTGAAATAACTTTTCTAAAACTCTTCATTGTTAGGCACAATTGTAAGCAGTATTAGAAATTGGATGAAAAAAATTATCGGAGCAATGGTGAACTGCTAATTTTAAAAAATAGGAGACAATTCAGATTATATAAGAGCATTTTTTAAAAAAAATTAAGAAAAAAATGTTATTTTTATGAAATTGTATGTATCTTAGTTCTGTGATTTTAGGATTACAGAAGAGAATCTCGACAAATTCAAGATTGCCGAATATTTGCAATTTCAATGTGATTATTTTCGGCAACATCTTTAGAAACCACCTAAAAAAATTAGTCCAGGTTAACATCTTTAGAAACCACCTAAAAAAGTTGCTATTGACAAAAAAAATTACTCGAGGTTATGCTACTCATTAGTGCTACTAAATGAATTTTAAAGTAGAAAAATTGCAGCATTTGGTCGCATTTTGAGACCAGCTACCGTTAATTTCGAATCCTGATTGTATGATGGAGTTTTTACATTTTTTCAATATAATTCGAACATCGTTATATCAAGTGGTTATCGTAGATATTGTGTGCTACTTGGGTTACAGTTTTGGCAAGCTAATGTGTGTGTGTGTGTGTGCAACAAGTTGTAGAGATGAAAATAATCACACGGGTGTGGGCTTAAATTCGCCTGCTAATAAATTGCTACCGTATATCAACCCCTCGCAGGTATTTTGGAATCTTACAGGTAAAAGACACAGACTTGTGATTTAGATGACACTTGTTCAATGAAGTTGCGATAAACCCATAAGAAATTTGAGAAAAAAATATTTTTATTTGAAAAAAAAGGACTAAAAATGTCGTATTAGACCAGTATTTTCTATACTAGAAACGCCTCAAAAAGAAAAAAAATTAATATTAAACGACTCCTGCACATAAATCGTTCAAAGGCAAAAACTAAAAGGAAAGTTCTACACAACGCTGTGTAAACTTCTACGGAGTCTAAGCGACTGTGCATTCATAAAATTTAAGAATCATGAAAAAATTTCGAATTCCGCCCAGTCATCCTTGAGTGAACGATAAAGCGACGTTCTTCTAATTTGACGTATTGTATTATGCTGAAAATTTAACCTTAAATTTGTAGAAAGATTTGGTGCCACTTGCTCTTTATCCCGTTTATGCGATGTAACTTTACTTTCTTTACTCGTTTTCGCAGTGTAAGGTTATAAAATTTTTGTTATAAGTTTGCACCGCTTTATGCTTTAAAGTTTCTACGTAAAATCGTAGGAAGCACTTTACCATCGCTTTACGAAGTTACTTTTAGTTCTAAAATTTTGCAGCGTAACCTTAAGGCTTCTCTAAATTTAGTTTCACAAAAATGTAATTAAAAATTTTGCTGTAATGTTTCTTCTAAAAATTGTGGAAGCCTAAGTGCCTCTCTTAATGGTTGCTATGCAATTTGTTTGTAAGATAAAAGAATTAATGAGTAAAGCTGTTTACTAGTGTCATTCATAATGTAACACCACAACTACATAAAATATCATTATCTTGTCAAATTTCTACCATACATTGTAGGACTTTTGATTTAACTTATAAAACTGATGGCAGCAAATGATGCCTCCACGTTTATAGAGTAACTTACACCAAATCTATGTAGTAACGTTATACTTCAAAATATGAGTAATTTTTTTATTTGTGTAACTTTACTCAATGAATTTGGTTTATAATGTTACTCGATAAATTTTGAGGTAGAAAGGCTGCTTTTAGTTTTCTGAATTGACGCCACATAACATATTTTTAGGGGATGTGGGTAGCCTAGTGGTTAAAGCCTCGCCCTCGAAATAGGAAGGTCCCGCGATCTAGTCCTGATACCACTGAGGACCCACCGAGTATATGCGGAATATGTGTTCGTTAAATCTGTGGGTCCTAAAGTCCTGGGGTGGTCATGGCACAGTTTCCCACGGGTACAGTTCCCTGGAGACTATTTCCCTCCCTTTCAGGGACATGTCTCAATTGCGGAGGTGGGGATAGATGGCAGAATCTGTCACATATGTGTGTGTTGTGTCTGTCTTACTTGGCGAAGGTTTATAAGAAGGTCTCTGACCAAGCACACAAACCTGAATTTGTGTCTACCAACTAACCAACATATTTTTACAGTGCGTCACATCATGAATATTTCCACACATTTTTGAGACACTGGCCCAAAGTTATTGGCTCTTCCACAAATGTTGTACCCAATCACTACATTTCGCTTTTTACTTTCAGCACGTGCTTACCTTTTGACGTCAAACAGCAACGATTAATCGTATCCGTGACAGTTTTTCGGACGCCTCGGTATGACCCATTATTGTCCTTACAAGATGAGGAATTGATTTGACAAAATTGTATTTTTTTAAACCGAATTTAGTTTTCTGCTAATGCTGAAGCTGTCATCTCTTTGAGACGAATGGTCATTTCCATAGAGCTAATAAGTTTTCAAATCCTTATTTACTTAATAAAAGCATTGTTTTGCTATGTCAAAACTTGTTCTCCAGGTATGAAAATCGCCATAATAGCAAAATAAAACAAACAAGAAGGGAACGTATTATATAGTATTTAATAATTAATTTTTGGAAGTTTTAGAATGAATAAAATTATTGATTACTGATTAGTGCCGACACTACTTTAAACTTTATATATCAATTAATAATTACATACTAGGAGGATTTTTCCTCTTCTTATTTGTTTTATTTTGATGTTATCACGATTCTTTATACCTTGTGAAAAATTTTACGTTGCAAAGCTATACTTTCGTAGAAGTAAGAATTTAAAAATTAATGCTTCAGAGTTATGAACTGACAATTGGTAAAAAAAATATGACGACGTGAAAATGAGCTCACTGCTTATAAAAATATTGAAGTTAATGTTTTTTAATCTGGAAATGAAAGTGTCAATGGTATTCACAAAGTAGTCGTAAATGGGTTAAACCCTGAAATGTCACACTCTCAAAAATAACACTTTCATTTTTGGCGATTCATGAATTCTCAAGCCCCATTTCGTTAATTTTGAGGATTGTTTCGTCAAACTATCACGTGACTTTTGAGTAAACGCGAATCCTCGGTTTTACAATCGTGAGTTGACGACTCTGTATCTTGATTTTGAGGAAACTGAATCTCATTGTTGTACTCACATGCTCAAAAATGACGAAATATTTCTTTAGATTAGACGACATTCAAATCCTCAAAAAAAATGACGATTCAAATTTCCTCACTTTGAGGAAACGAAAACTCGGAGCATTTGAAAGTAAACGAATCGTCAAAATTAAGGAAAATTTCGTCGATTTTGAGCATTCATTTTTAAGAGTGCACCAATCCCAAATGCGACATAGTCGCATACAAAGCTGAATCCCCACGGCTACTTGATGCATATTTGTGATTTTAAAAGTTAAATGAAAAACTCACAACTTTTGTCAATAAAAATAATGTCATCTATCCTAAATGCTATAGTCATATACAAAGCTGAATCCCCACGGCTACTTGATGCATATTTGTAATTTTAAAAGTTTAATGAAAATCTCACAACTTTTGTCAATAAAAATAATAGTTTTACAAAAAATGTGTGGCTTTAAATTCGTCCCAGAATAAAAATTATATATAATTTAATTTGATGTTAACTGTAAATGCAACAAACCTAATCATAGAATTTTTTAAGATAATTATAATGATAACCTTGGTAGAAAGTGGTACAAGGATATTTTGAGTTATTATTTGTTATGATTTCGTGAAATATTTTTACAATTACGCTAATCAAAATATTTAATATTTATATTGACTTTTATTTGACTTATAAATCAATAATGAAATATCAAAATATATGATTTATGTAATGTATACCGAATGCGTAGTGACTTTTTATACAATGCTAATGATAAAGCTAGTTTTGAATAATATTTATTGTTTTAAATAGTTTGATTTGCAAAACAAAACTCCTTGTAAGGAAATCTCAATTGATTGACTTCACATTTTTAAACTGGTTCCCGAATGAAATTTATTGTTTTTTAAATAAATATTAGCTTTTCATAATGGATGATTAAATATTTACATAGATATTCATTCAATAAAATAGTCGATACGAAACAAAAACGAAGTAATATAATATTATTTTATTCGTTTTCATTTTTGCAAATAAGGAATGAAGAGTTTAACTGAAGCTTTCATTACTGTTTTTTTTATAAGACTGAAAATTGAAAGCGGAATAAATTTGAAATAATCAATAAAATATTTAGTTTTACATATGGTGGTTTTGTTAATGATTAGTTCTTAGCTTAGGATTGCTTAACTTTTCCTCTTAAGATGCAAAGTAATACAATTACTTAAAAGTTTTTACTATTATCTTATAACAGACCTTTAAAGTTCAAAGTAACCTATTTATATATTTCAATAGTTTTCTTCCGTTTTGTCGAACTATCATTTTCAAGTTTTGCATGTTGAAAAAACAATGATTTGTAAATGCTTCTGCATGAAATGATACCGTGCGCATCTTACGAGAAAAAATAGCTATATAAATATATGTTTTTAAAGGTACTTAATTGGTTAACCAAGGTAGTAAGAGGTTCAAAAAATGTAGAAAAAATCCAACTTCTTTATTACGGGATTTTTCATTGATTTCATCCCCATCCCATTTAAATTTTTAATCATTATTTATATTATGACCGTTGATAAATATTAAAATGTTAGCTTTTTAAATCGGGTTTTTTTTAAACAAAAGCCAATTTTTTTAAAAAAAATAATTAAAGTGTAATTTCACACTCCTGAGTGTTTTCTAGTAACGTCTTTTCTCATTTTAGCAAGTAGCAGACAATATCGTACGATATCGTTTCAGAATCTGTTCAACATTATTCAGGTATTGCGACATCGAGAAATGGTCCCACGATTATATGATACTAAGAATACATACTAAAAGCCCTTTTAAAGTGTTTTTCTAGTTAATAAATACATTTATTCCACATGCGGGCCACCCATCATCCCATAGACGGACCCTTTAAGTGCCACGGAAATATTTAAGAAACTGTTTATGGTGCCACAAGAATTCGAGCATGGAGGCCCCCTCTCTGGGAAGGGGTCCGAAAAGGTCAACTTGTGCCATGTCCGCTTATGACGAAATACAGTAAAATGGGGAATAAAAGGAATTTTAAAGTACCATAAAACGGTGTTACTCCGCAATCGGCTGGTAATAGTTACTTTGCACCATCACACCATTTGTCGAAAGTGTTTACCAGAAAAGAACTAAACTTCAAAATCACGTTTGGTTTCGAACACCATAAGAACTTAAAATGTGCAGATGATCAAATATTCTAAAGCGTCTCAAATAGATGTTATCAAAAGCAGATTGACATCCCGTATGTCTTGTTATTAGTATCTTGCAGTATAAACTCTAAGGTACGACGATATTGCTTTGAAATTAATACATAACTATAATGACAACAATTTCGTCTTTCGTCGAACCTGTGCGTTTAAACCGTCTAAAAATTTTACGTGTTTAAATTCGATGGTTGTAGAAAATAATTGTTGTTGTTGTTGCTTATCTCCTTGGTTTAGCAGAGCTAAACCAGGTCTATAATGTTTGTCACTCGTAAAAAGTCTAGGACCATGACTGGATTTTCATACATATCGTGTCTGGAAAGTCCCAGACAGTCCAGGATGTGGTCGGGTGCCGCCTGTTTGATGGAACACTTCGGGCAGATAGGAAAGGTCTTCTCCATCTATGAAAATAATTGCTTGTAGTCAGATCCTCATATTTGTGGCTTTTTTCTTTGTTCACCCAACTTATAGTTTAAATTTTTAAAAAAGTCGTCTGTACTGATTCTGAAACGTTAAAATGACATCTTTTACACAAAATTATTCCCACATTTTTCATCAACTTTACCCGACGTCAAAAAAAATGTGATGGCTAAATTTTTTTGTGGGTTTTAAAACATGCATTCTTTACGTCTCTTCAAAATTATCAAGTCTAAAGTACATCTTATTATTTTATTTATGCTGCATCTTGTGCGTTTATCCGAGTCAATTTAAAAGTATCTTAATACCTTTCAGCTAAGTATACTCTACGTGCTAAAAGGGCCATAGGGGCCTCTGATGATGGACCTGGGTGTGAAATTTTTAGGAAGGTATCGACAATGAGACCATTGTTAGGACGCACACTAAAAGGTGAGAGGTGTCTAATAACTTTGAGACATTTCGGGCAAGATGGGTGGTGTAAAAATCATACCTCGAATGAATATCATTGAGTTATGAGTGAGGAAAGATCGGGGCTGTTGTAAAAAAGGGGGTGTTAGGTTCTTGACTTGTTACGCAAGCCTAACTCTTTTTAAATTGGACTGACATATGATTTTGTTTGAGTTGTATGTGATTGAATATTTTCAGGAATAATGGTAATGGTTTTAGAGACGTTTCTTTAAATACTCATAATAAAATAAATGTAGCTGAAATACGTATTTATGAAATAATTGATTCTCTGTCGGGTAGGGGAAATATGAATTACCTGTTTATTATTTTATTGTAAATCTATTGCTGTCGAATACCTGAAATAAAATAGTTTTCTTCAAAGAAGAAAGAAAGAAAATAGTTTTAAATTTTGGAATTTGGACTTAGGGATTTTTTTAGTGAGGTCAATGTAAGAATTGTTGAACAAGCCCCATCATCAGCTATGGATAAAAAAACCAATTAATCTTGCTGTGTTTTTTATAAAAGAAAATAACACGAAAATGTGAAGTGTAGTGAAATTTAATCTTATTTCTCAATTTAAATTAGCACCCCCAGCATTTTAATGTAGAAATATGTTTGATTAAGTCCTTAGTTTACTCTGTTTTATTCGGTAACACTTTACAGTTATTAGCTCTTCTAAAACAAATAAATGAGCCACCCACGAATTTTATATATTTTCTCAATCAATAAAATAATTAAAATTGAACTAGATTAGGATGATTATTTTTTAATTTTATTTTTTCAAATGGATGGACAGACCTTTGAATTTGAAAACACGTACACTCTTAAAACAAAAGAGTGAAATCCACTCCAGTAGAAGAAGTGAATTTTCGACACTGGAACGGAGAGAATATTAGCTCAGACAAAGTTAAAGTTACTCGTTTGGGGTGATCCTGTCGGAGGTTTAACACACAAAGGATTCACACCTTTCGGGGAAGTGCATTTTCAAGACTGGAGGTGTGAAAATTAACTCAGACTTAAAATCGCTCGTTTGTTTTAAGAGTGTATTTAGCTTACGATTAAATGATTGGATGTGCCTCATGTTACAACTTATATAATTCTAATTAGTTTAAAAAGTCTGAAAAAATTTGGTGCAACTTCACTCCGTAAAATTCATAAAGGTTTTTAATGTCTACAGCTTTATGGGGTAAGTTACAAATTAGAAGTAAACTTCTACCAAATAGGATTAACCTTGAAGTTTCCTCCTATTTTATGGCATAATGAGACTCCATAAAGTCCACCAATTTTTTACAGTGCACACTCTTAAAATCCACTCATATAATAGAAGTGCATTTTCGACTCTGGAAAGGAGTGAAAATTAACTCAGACTGAGTTAAAATCACTCGTTTGGAGTGATCCTGCCAGAGTTTTAACTAAACAAAAGAGCGAAATCCATTCCAATAGGATAAGTGCATTTTCGACCCTGAAAAGAGTGAAAATTAACTCAGATTGAGTTAAATTCACTCGTTTTAAGAGTGCACCTTCCAGTTGTTTTGGTTGACAAAAAAGGAATCATTTCTAAGTTTGAGTATCCTCAGTACTCTTCAGGCCATTGCGTGTAAAATAGCATTGCCAAGATTCGTTATTGACATCTAAACCATAAAGATACCGAACTCTTCCTCGAAACTCTCCAAGCTTTTGAGGACCAGGAGATAATCCACGACCCCCAGTGAAGCCTTTCGAAGTGTCCCTTGTCTCCCTGATGTTCAAATTCAGTGGAGATTGACGAAAAACGTTACTTTAGACGAACGACTGTCTAAAGATCATGTACATGCAGAAATAGGTGAATTTTTAAAATTATTATACACTCTTAAAACAAAAGAGTGAAATACACTCCTGTAGGAGAAGTGCATTTTCGACACCTTAAAGGAGTGAATATTAACTCAGACTGAGTTAAAATCACTCGTTTGGAGTGATCCTGTCGAAGGTTTAACACATAAAGAATTCACTCCTATATGGGAAGTGCATTTTCGACACTGGAGGAGTGAAAATTAACTCAGACTGAGTTAAAATTGCTCGTTTGTTTTAAGAGTGTTCTATTTAGAAAATTGCTGCTTATACAATCTAACTGAAGATTTCTGCAGTGCAAGCTATAAGTTAAAAAGCTTTCGAAATTTGAAAACAAAATCAAATAAATTAAAACAGTTTATGTTATTTTGTTTTGGTAAGACTAAATTAACTATTCGACTGTTTTTTTTTCATTAAATGTTAAAGGTTGTATTGATAATAACTTTTAACACGTGACTTTCACTAGAAAAAGAGTTATTATGCATGGAATTAGAAAAGCTTCTGTTATGCTTGGATCTTTCTGTACGCCCACTAGTAAGAATCCAGTTATATTCACCTGGAATAGATTCAGAATATGCATTAACCTGATTCTCTAATTGTTATTATACCAGATATCGCTACATTATTTATTATTTGCCAACTTTCCTGAATTATGCAAATTATTATCTCATGTCATCTTACTTATATGCAAATCTCTTTCGCGAGTTGCTTATCACAAGTTGGGTTGTTCTTCTATGAAATTAATAAAGCTTCGACTGTTTCCGTATCTCGTGTACGCCCTAAGACTACGCGACAATATGGTATCAAAGAAAAAAAATTCAGAGTGTTATTTTCTTCGCCATCCCATCAGGCAGCCACACTTCTGGAGAGGGTGCTTTATGCACCTCTATCAGACAGAATCTGGTGACTATGGCGACCCATATCTGAACTGATCAAAAGAGACAGGTTTATGGAAATTTGTTTCTGGTGTAAGTAGATAGTGGTATTTTTGTTTGGGCCCCATACCTCAGTGTTGACTCTTTGTCCGATGGTGCTGGAATGCTTTTTGTGTAGACCGTCAGCAGCGTGCTGGGTAGTTTAGACATAGTTCCAACTGAACAAGTCTGAAATGAATGCATACAATGAAACACACATTTTACTTTTCACTCGGAACGAATACAGTATTGTCCCGCTTATGGGAAAGGTATGGGACCGAAATTGAGCAGCAAAAATAAAAAAAAAACTGCACATTTTGAGAAATAAATCCAACTTTGTAAGTACGTATTTTTTTGTGTGCATACACTCTTAAAACGAAAGATTGATTTTAACTCAGTCTGATTAATTTTCACTTCTCCAGTCTGGAAAATGCATTTCTAATTTTGGAGTGGATCCTTTGTGTGTTAAACCTCCGACAGGATCACTCCAAACGAGTGATTTTAACTCAGTCTGAGTTAATATTCATTCCTTTTCAGTGTCGAAAATGCACTTCTCCAACTGGAGTGGATTTCACTCTTTTGTTTTAAGAGTGTACATTTCATATTTTAGTCAAAAAATTCCCGAGCGTTTTGGTTAAGCCGATTTTCGGATAACCGTGATTCGGATAAACGAGACTCTACTGTATTTAAAACGTTAAATATCGAAATACGTACAAATATAGCAACAAAAGCACATTCGTTCTTCAGAGGTGACAGACACATATCGTTGAAAAGAAACGAAAAATATGGTTTAACAATACAATGCACGCTATGCGCTATGTAGCTTAAATTGTATCTAAATATTATGGTATAATCCATATTCTGTGAAAAAATCTATTCGAGGTTTGACCTGGCGCCTGTTAAAATAAAATATATTAAATATATCTTCATATTCGTCCACCCACATCTGATGACAAACCTTCATTCACGTATAAAATATGACTCACTATCTCATCATAGCAAGCACAGTGTATTATAATAAATATATTACATCAAAATAATTTTATTAATTGGAAACACGAACATTTTAAATGAGAGTAAATATATGATATTTTTTGTAAATGCTTACGGTACTTTTGTAAAAGTACCATAGTTTGAAATATCACCATAAATATAACCTGTATCTTAAAAAATTATTTAGTTCTATTGCAGCATCAATTTTTCCCCAATTTACACCACATAATCGCTTCCCTGTTAAAAGTAAATTGTTAAACAAACGATTTGACCTGGTGAATCCCAAAAGACGCATATCTTTACATTCTGACACTCACATGTGATGACAGATCTTCATTCAAGTGTAAAAGGTGACACACTGTTGTGTAACACCAAGCAGTGTTTTGCAATAAAAATTTATATCAAATTAATTATAATAAATATAGGTAAATTAAAATTTTCGATGCGAGCAAAGAAATTTTTTGCTGTAAAACCCTTTGTTTGTTGCAAAGTATCATAGTATGAAATCTTACCACTACTATAACCGACTCTCTTTAAAATATATATATTTAGTATGTTGTGAAACAGTACCTTTTGTTAAAACTTTCTTCAACAAAACCCGGCGATCGGAGGCTTTTTCGGATTCTAATACCCCCTTTTTGCCTAAGTACTATGCTTTAAAATTTTGAAATAACTATGACCTATATGCCTAAATAAGAAATTATTTATTTCAAAATTAATGTAGTGGTTATTTTGTTTTCAAATTTAAACCAGGTAATCGCTTCTCTGTAAGAGTAAATATTTCGACAAAGGACATATGGCGCCTCCTAAAAGACGTATCTCTTCCGATTCTGACATCTACATGTGATGACAGATCTTCATTCATATATAAACGGTGGCACACTGCTGTGTCACACCAAGAAGTGTTTAACAATATTAATTTTTTCAAAAAATTATTATAAAATTTAATTATATAGGATTATTATTACAAATCAATTATATAAATTATAAGAAAATGCATATTTTGGTGGTAGCAAAGGCATTTTTTGTAAAATCCCCAACTTTTTGCTAAGCACCAGAGTTTGAAATCTTGCCATAACCATGACCTATCTCCCTTAAAAAATATTTAATGAAAATATAGCGTAACAGTATATATTTAAAATTTTCTCCAAATAATCCTCCAGTTTCTGTATAAAAAGTAAATATTTAAACGAACGATCTGACCTGGCGCCTCCGAAGTGACGCTCGGAGGCCTTTTCGGATTTCTGACACCCACATTTGATGACAGTCGTATCCACGTATGAAGGATGACACACGACCACTGTTGTGTCATGCGAAGCTCTGATGTCACTCATTTACACCGCTAAAAATACAAATTTAGTTACTACTTCCTCGGATTTTTTTCAATAGTTCTCCAGACTAGTAGAAATGGACAATTATTCTCTTTAACAACACTCTTAAATCAAAAGAGTGAAATCCACTACTACAGGAGAAGTGCATTTTCGGCACTGGAAAGGAGTGAAAATTAACTCCTAAATCGCTCGTCATCACCCTAAATCGCTCCTAATCGCCTTGAAATTGCTCGTTTGTTGTTAAGATTGTTGGAGGTTTAACAAAACAAGAGTGAAATCCACTACTCTAGGGCAAGTGCATTTTTTCGACAACAAAAAGAGTGTAAATTAGCTCAGACTGAGTAAAAATCGCTTGTTTGTTTTAAGAGTGAACATTTGAAAACCTGTCCTTTTTCTAAGCATATTATATACTTTTTCGGTTTTTCGTCTTCAACTTGCCTTCAATTGCAATAACACTTTTTTCGTCTTCAAATGCCATTGGCTTGCTTCTGGTGACTTAGTTAATCAGAATTTTCATTCCTGTGCTTCGATTGGTGCTTTGTTCCAACGTGACAAATTGATCCACCATTCGAGGTTCAAGAAAGAATTTGTTTTCATTCATCATTTATGTTGCCATCAAGAATTCAAGCCCAACCTTAAATGATAACTTTTATGGGTTACGCTTTTAAAGTATCTATAAATTTTAAAAGGATACTGGATCTATTATGACATATTAATGCAATAAAACGTTTAGCGTGTAAAATCAAACAATCTTACATTTTAGTTTTAATAATGAAAAAAACCTTGCATAAACAGGGTTGTATTCAAATAATTTCATGGTAACATTCTTTTTTTCCTTTCTAATGGTGTATTGCGTTGTTTTATTGATATTATTGCTTTATCAGTCATGCGTGTTGTATTTGGTTTCAGTTGGAACTTTGTGTGGGTTTCTAAAATATAATTTATGAAAATAATTAATTTTCTTGACATTCTTTTAGCATTTTATTTAATCAACGTACATGTCACTAATTTTTCAAAATATTTTAAAAAAAGATTATTGGGCTCTTACATCCATTTATAAATATTTAGGTTTTTCTTTTAAAGTTTTTGCAAACGAAAACTAAATGAAATATATAATTGGGGGAATATATTACTGGGGCTGAAATATTACAGGGGCTTCAAATTTTACGACCAATTAAAGCGGCTTTTTACATAAAAAATATTCTAACGATACTTATACTTTTAAGAAAGAAAACTAATAATTTAAATTAAAGCGTAAATTTTAAACTTATATATTGTACTAATATTTAGTAGTAAACATGGTTGCTTACCTCCTATTCTACATGTTTTTTATGTTTAGGCAATGTTTACGTATATTCATGCAATGCAGCAATTTTAAGTTTAATATTTATTTTAACCCTTTCAGTCCTAGTGAAGCCATTTGGCATCACCACTTTCAATATTTTTTTCTAAGTGTTTATGTCCCGTTATGACATCCAAACACACATCATTCGATTCTTCACACTTTGTTCTATTAGACAATATTTTACATTAATCTTAATAGAAGTCAGAACTACTATTTTTTTATTCAGAAAATAGCTAACAAGCGTTTCTCCTGATTTTTGAAAAGTTCACTTCAGTTCCACATATTTAAAACTCAATTTAAACTATTTCGGCTAATATAATTACTAATTTTTTTTTAATAATATGGTCAGTTTAATAATATGGTCAGATACCTTAAAATATATAACTCGAAGTGTTTTTTGGTAATATTTTTTTTATTTTGTTGTTTTCCACAGTTAAAAAATTTCGGCATTATTTCAAAAACCATATAAAAAATTTAAATGATTTTTTTCTTATGGAACTTTTATTATTGACCTAAAATAAGCTTTTTTTGTTAATATCAGATGTTTCTGTAGAGTAGTAAATTGTTGTGACTAGGGAATTGTTGTGAAAGGGTAAGATACACTTTGCGTTTCTAAATTGAGTTAAAGGGCCAGAAAATCATCTTGATACTACGTTTTACTTTTAATATGCTTTAAAATATATTATTATACTTTTGGAAACAGCTGATACTAAAGATGTTGTAAAACCTTTTTAGTGGGCTATAAAAGCTAAATCGGATTACAACATTATTCTATAACGTTTAATTTTGGGGAAGTTTCACTTTGTTTTGAAGACAAGGTGTTGTTGTTTTTGCTCCCCTTGTATGAAATGTAATTAAATGAAGGTATTGCGATGGGGTTGAAAATTCGAAATGGAGATTTCGTGTTTTTACGCGATTTGGAGGGTAGTGATTCTAATAAAAATGTTTTTGATCATTGGTCAGCCTGTCATTCAGTGTGACTGAAATTACTCTAACCACCTCAAACTAAAAGATCTAGACAATATATATATTTTTTTTTGGGGTGGGTGGGGGGGGGGGAGGAGAAAGGAGACTTCCTAGTCAATTAATATTCAAAAAAATAAAATGTTTTGCTCCAATTTAAATAGAATTGGAATAGAATTCAAATAAAAAATTTAGCAAATTTAGTTAGTGTTTCGTTATTCACTAGTTTCATGTCCTCATCGAAAAACTTGAAGCAGACGTAGTAGAAAACATTTTAACAACCAAGTGAAAAATTCACATTAATTCCAATTAATGCGTATGCCATACTTTATATTTACCTATCCATTCCACTGTTACCTAAACTTTTTTTTCAGAAAAAAGTTTACAAGTTCCCGTCTTATCTTCTCCATTCATTTGAAGTGGCTAGGCACTCGAAAAAGATCGTAGCGATAGAAGAAGACAAAAAAAGAAAACAAGGGGGATTATTTTTTGAAAGACATCTAGTTATCGGGGGTTTCCCGCCAAGTTTTCATTTAGACGCCAAATGTATGGCATAGTTTAAAATTTTGACAAGATAACTACTCTAGTGGGACGATAATTCAAACTTACCTTACAAGATAACTATGTGATTCTTACTGCTAAAAATATTTGTTTGGTATCTCCATAATAATGATTCCTTGTAGTTCCAACGGCCATGTGGTGTATTGTTTAACCATATTTTCGGAATTTGGCTGAATCATTTTTAGGTTTCGTAAACAAAAACCCGAGAAATGGATCAACAGAATACCGAAATTATGATGAAACCTTTCACCACACAGCCTATGCAGCTATTACTAACCATATTTTTAGTGAAGCCACACTCCAATTTTTTAAACATTGCATCGCAATGATAATAAAATACCGTTATATTGAAGGCAATAAAAAAATACTAATGCCAAGGAAAACTCGATTTGCGAAAATAGGTGTAGAATAGGGACGTTATCTCTCGGTTGGCGATCAATCGGAAGCTTGGCGAAAAAACCCCAATACTAGGAGTTCCTTACATTTTTTTGAAGAAGAATGAAAGCAAACGTTCAGTGCTGGCGAACTTATTTGCAGAAATATTCACCTGTCGGGACCCCCCAAAGAGTTCTCGAGCGAGCAAAGTCTAAAAAACATTGAAGTTCTCTTATCTTCCGTTGTTGCCATCTTTTCTTTCTTATTTCGCGACTTTTATTTTAACACTTGAAGAGGCAACAATGATTGCCAACTTGGGTATCAAATTAAAATGAAAACAGAACACGATATATGGTTTTGTTTCTGTCTTTCTATCTTTTTTTCACAAAGGAATTAGTCTTTAAGGAATATTTTTTTGTCGAATTTATTGATATATTTTCAAAATGGACAATGTATGTTCAAACTTTTGGGGATGCATTTTAAATAATTTGCAAGTAGAAGTATAAAATGCTGTGTATGCTTTTAATGAATTGTAAATATTCTTTTTAAGAAACGGAGTATCTATTGAATTTTCAATATTTAATAATTTTTTTATTTTTATTTATATTTAAAGAAAAAAAGTAGAAGCCTTTTCATATCCCCTACAATTATAACCAGAATCAAACTAAATTATAAAAGCTCGTATGAATACTTATATTCATAGCATTTTTAAAATCATCTACAATTTTAGGAACAATTTGAAGAATATAATAAATATTTAAAGGCATATGTTTTTTATATTGTACCAAGTACGTTTTGTAAAAAAGCACGCTAAAGTCTAATAATTCAGATTAAGAAAAATATTTGTTAAAGTATTCCTTCACATACGTTTGTTTGTAGTGAACTTTATATAAAATTACTCGGATTGGAAATTTATAGTTGAAGCTATCAAATGTCAATGGTTCGATCCGATTCTCGAATTTTGCTATATTGGTTTTTTTAATCTTTAAACTGTTGTATAAGTATAAGTTCTATTAAAAATATACTTAATTTCTGTCATAAATTATGATCATCCAGTTGGTTGTTGATCTATCCAAACTTGCTGATTGATAAGTTTACTTCTTGCCAGTCATAGTGTGTGAAAATCAAAGGACTGCATTGGTTTTACAAAATTGCATCTGAAATCGACTAATTTTAATATGGATAAAAAATCTTGTTATTAGGTTCACAAATTAATTAAATTCGTTAATTAAGAAAATGCAGTGGAGGGCATCACACACAATTTAAGAAATAAAATTGTTTTCTATCTCATTTTCACTCGAATAAATAACAAAGTTTATTGAAGGAGAAATAGTAAAAGCATTTTTATATTTTCAACTGTAACTTTTAAATCGACGTATTTTTTAAATTAACACGACCAAACCCATATAAACCGTATTTGAGCAAGATTTGTTTTAAATATTTAATAACCTTAGTTTTCTTCGCATTTTTCAAAGTAACAAATGTTTGAACAAAACAGTTTCGGACTTAAAAAGTAAAGGTGAGAAGCCACCTCCATTTTTTGAAAAATATTTTCAACTATAACATTCAAATCACAGCCATTTTATTTTTAGCTAACACAACTAAACACTGATCAATCATATTTAAAGAAGAAGGTTTTTTTTTTAATTTTTAACTTTAATTTCCTTAGTGTGTTTAAATAAGACTGTTTCCAACTTAAACAGCTAATGTTAATTTACGTTTATAATAATAACATTAACTGATTTCGTATTATAAAACTCATTTTTTACCAAAATATCAGCCGCAATTTTTGTCAAACCAAATCATCGAGCTCCATATGATAGGAGTCTGATTATAGCCTTTGGGGGTATACCAAATGACGTAAGAAATTGAAACATTGTTTATTAAACGATAACAACTTTGAATGATTTATTCTAATCAGTCGTGAAAAGGTGGGAGGACTTGGTACTCATCTGAAATGTGACATGTAAACATATTCTTTAAAAGTTCGAAAGGGTTGTTTATTTTTTTTTTAAAAATAAATCTTGGGAAAGGGGTGAATGACAAATTTAATTGTGCGATTTCCAGCAAAAAAAATATTGTAATTTTTTTTATAGCTAATAAAGCATTGAAGAATTTTATTTATTACATTACTATAAATTTCACAAATTTACGTATAAGTAAAGAGATAGCTACTCTTTTCAAGTGGTTTGCTAACTCGAAATGCTGTCAAATTTGCTCCGATACCAGAAACTTAAAAATACTTTAAAAAAAAAAAATTAAAAATACTCTCGTATCTATAGGGCAAAAAACTTTTGTAAACCCATAGCTTTAAAATTAATGTTGTTTACAGTTAAAAATCAACCTTAATGTGTACAAAATTATATATTTTTTCAAAATGTAATTATAGAGTTGATAGAAAGTACTATCTTACACTCAGAAGATTTGATTTTAATAGAGAATTTCACACACACACATTCATATATGCATTTTGGCAAATCTATCGTAGAGTAAAGAAATACTTTTCAAAGTTAATGCAGATAGATATATTGATAGATTCAATCCAAAGGCTTTCATACGATACATTTATTGGCTTACTATTTAAAAGTCAAATTATACATTAACCTGCAGCATTGATTGAATTGAAAAATTAGAGACCCTAATAAGGAGAAACTAGAGACGTTTGACCCATAGGGATACATCACTCAATGCTTATTCTCGGTATTGGAAAAGTTTTATAAGTTGGTGGTGGCAACATTTCGTTTCTTTTAGTCAGCAGATTCCATTGTGTAAACAGCCAGTTGAATCATAACGTAGCTATACGTAATGATTCAGTAGGTAAAATTACTTGGTTTTTGGGTTAAGCAAAAAAAAAAAAAAAAGGAAATGGGGATGCTTGACCCAAGTGAATAACAAAAAAAGTAGACCGAAGTATAGAACAAATAAAATTTAAAAAATTAGCATAAGTTCCAAAAGTAAATGACTTTGTTATTTTCAAGTATACGAAGATTTTTTTTTGTAAAGGTTCAATAAAAAAATTGTGACGAGCTTATAATCAGTTAGCAAAAAGAATCGATGAATGTTTTTTAATGATCTGAAATGGATAATATATCCATTGTTGATATTTATCAAATAGAAGAGCGATGCTTCAATCACACGTGTTTTCTCTTCAAAA
Source organism: Hylyphantes graminicola (assembly GCA_023701765.1). Classification (NCBI taxonomy): domain Eukaryota; kingdom Metazoa; phylum Arthropoda; class Arachnida; order Araneae; family Linyphiidae; genus Hylyphantes; species Hylyphantes graminicola. The sequence continues at coordinate 24,458,031 of CM043118.1, read as the reverse complement.
TAAAAGAATCCCCAGTTTTGTATGTAAACAAGATTTTACTTTTAAAATGGAATAGTTAGCTTGTATAAGAATAAATAATGTGAAAAAAAGTAAGGAGTAATAGTTTTGTCTGACAAAAATAAAAATATATAAAAACTTTATATGATGTTAGTTTTGTTATCATGTAAAAGTAGTTTGATAATTTTAAGTCATACTACCAAATGTATGGGTTGGGTAACGTATTCTTTTTGAGTGGGTCATGTATCCCGATACATAGGGATATATGACCCAATACTAAAGTTTTAAAAATTTATGTCTTACTACGATTACAGTTAATACTTCAGTAAGTACTCAGATATTGTGTAATACTTTATGAGGAGTACAAAATGACTACATTTACACTAGGGTGGGCCGAAAAAAACTTTTTTTTTATTTCGGATCTCTATAGTGGGGAAAAGTTTTCATTGGTAAAGACATAAAAAAATGCACTAATTATTAGTTTTATTAATTTTTCTTCCGGTCGCGCAATGCCATCCGTGTTTTAAAAAATTGTCAAAAAAGGATTTTTTAAAATAGTTTTTTAAAAGCACGATAGATGTTTTTAATTGCGTTCCTATTCATGAATTAACTACTAAAAGTACGTAGAATTAAAATATATGCACTCATACACTTGCGTCAGATCTGTCTTCTGGCCACGTAGTACAAAATGAGGAAAATTCTTAGATTTTGCAAAATTCACAGATGTGACACAAATGTATAATAAGTGCATACATTTTGATCTCACGTACTTTTAGTAGTTAATTTATGATATAGGAACGCAACTAAAAACATCGATCATGTATAAAAAAATATTAAAAAAAAATGTTTGAAAATTTTTCCCAACTTTGATGGCATTGCGCGACCGGAAGATAAAGTAATAAAAAAATAATAAATTAGTGCATTTTTCATGTCTTTACCGATGGCAACTTTTCTGCACTATAGCTATCCGAAATAAAATAAAAAAATTCTGCCCATCCTAATTTACACATCCATAAATATTGTTTTTTAAACATTACAAGCACAAAACTACAAATTTCGTGAGTAAATTATAATTCATGCTCTACACCCACCTCAATTCATTACGCATAAAAGAATAACACCCCACACGATGCCGTAAACATTCCGAAAAACCATAAAGCCCCAAAAGACCATTGTGTGAGTGAGATGCTGATGTCACATCTCGTCATCAAAAGTAAACAAAGTCAAAGTGTCTTCTTTTGTTTGATGTGAACCCGACTGGGAGATAAATTCGAACAAAATTACGACGAGTGTCTCTTTTGATTTGCTTTTGTAGTGAAGAGGGGGAGAGAATAGTCTGAACTTCGTCCTAGTTATAGTCGTCCAAGGCTGATCGAGCTAAGAAAGATATCGAAACCAAGAGATATTATCTCTAATTATTGATGGTGGTATTTTTTTTAAAAAATTCAACTAATTAAAGTTCCTGGAAAAAGAAATATTTTTTTTTTCAAATATCTACACTGATAACACATAAAATACAGTTGTTTAATCTGCAGTTAAATTTAAAAAAAAACTGACAATAGCGTTTGCTTCCAATTTTGTTTAAGATGTACTTGAATGGAGGTAAATGAAGAAACAATTGATTGTGATAAATTATTGGAATTTGGGAATATATCATTACTACACGACTGATTTGAAAGAAACAAAATTTTACGCAATTTGAACACATTTCCTCAGCAGGAAATTTTTTTTGAGTTGTTAGTGGCATCATTTCTTTCCTTTCAGTCAACTGACCATATGGTGAAAAAAAACCAACTCAATCATTAGCTAAATGATTGAGTTGGGTTTTTTCACCATATGGTCAGTTGACTGAAAGGAAAGAAATGATCCCACTATGGCACGAAGAAACGAAAACGGCCACTATACGAAGAAATACGTTTTCATGCACCGAGGGTAAATTTTTGGTGCCATAAGATTTTTTGGTCGAGTTCTTTTTGTTTTTTAAGGAATTTTTTTCAATTAGTTACTTGTTTTGTTCCTGCTATTAGCTACAATTACGTTCAAAATAGTGTTAATGTAATTATTCGCAACTGTCTTTGTATTGGGGTTAATAAAAAAAAAAGGGCAACTAGGGATACTTTACCCAAGCCAATTAGGGATACGTGACCCAAGTAAACAACATAAAAGTAGGCAGAAGTAGTACAAGTAATTTAAAAAAAAATCTTGGGAGTGGGAAAAAATGACTGGCTTCTTCTGTGAGTACAAGGTTTGTTGGGAAATTACAAGGAAGTTTTTCTAAACGAGCTATTACAATTCAGTATGCAGAAAGAATCGATGGAAAAAGTTTTAAATAGACTGAAATTGATAATACATCCAAAGTTGATATTGATCAAATAGAAGATTCTTCAGACACTTAAAAATAACTGCAAAATAAAAGAATCCTCTGTTTCGCATTTAGACAAGATTTTACGTTTAAATTTGATAAGTTCGTTAATATCAACATAATTAATATGATAAAAATAAGAAGTAATGATTTTGTCTTAAAAAACTATAAATTCCATTTAAACTTTATAATATTATGTTGGTTTTGTTGTTAGGTAAAAGTATTTTTAAAATTTTAAGTCTTACTATCAAATTTTTGGGTTAGGCCACGTATCCCAAATTTGTGGGTCATGTATCCCTAAGCATTGGGATAATGACCCAAAACTAATGTTTTAAATAATTTATATTTTACTAATATAGAAGTTAATACTGCAGAAAAATGCTAATATATATTGTGTTGTACTTGTTTAAGTATATATTGACTGCACAATTGCACATCCATAAATAGTGTTTTTTAAAAGTAACAAGCCAAAAACTACAAGTTGGGTCACCACATAATCCTGGTTCTCCCTACTATAGTTATATCGAGAACAAAGATTTGGAAAGACAATATTATGTTTATTGAATTAATTTTTTACACCTTTGAATTAATTAAAATATTTTGCTTCCAAACTAAGAAAAGCGTTCGAAATAGACATTTATAAATGCGATTTATAAAAGAATACTCTTTTAAAAAAATTAATATCAGTTCCCTCATACATTTTTATGGCGGAATTTTTTTATATACCTATTTTTTTTTTACATCTAAAGCGTCAAGTTGGGGGCGTCACCTGACAAACGAGAATTCAAATATAACACCTGAAAAAATACCATTTAGGTTTGTTTGCAATGTTCATCTCGTTAACACTTAGCTATATTTCTTTGACAAAATTGTAACAAACATTTTCGGCATAAATTGTGTACATGCTGCTGTTGATTTTACTGAGTTACGTTCCACCAAATTTTCAATCTGCACAAAAAAAAAAAAAAAATGAAATGATATTTTAAGTAGTTAATCTTGTTATATAAACCCACTAGTAAACATGGGATCTCATTATTTTCTCATACAGGTAATAATTGTACATTACTATTTCCATAAAAATAGTTTCTACTAATATAATGAAGTAAAGTTACACCGAGTAGCACAAAAGTTTTCAATGTATATTATAGATTCTTATAAGGCTCGTCCGTGGCCGAGTGGTTAATGCATCAGCTTCAGGGTTCAACCTTCTCAGGAGTGCGAGAGTTCGAATCCCACCTACTGCCAGTCATCCTATAAATCAAATCTCTGTACTGGGAAAGAGTAGAAAAAATCCAACTCGTGACGGATGGGCCCGAGTACACTGGGACAGACGCGCTCGTTAAATCTGTGGTCTCCAAAGTCCCGACGGCGTCAGCGTACGATGTCCCTCGAAGTTTCATTGGGTGCTCACTCAGGTGTCAACCTTGTCACTTGACCAGTGCTCTAAATTACGATTCGTTATTGAGTGTGTTAAAGCTTCTTAAGGAGGCTAGAAATAGGCAGCCGAAATCGATTACATTACCTTACCTTACATCCTTTCAAAGAATATATTCATAGAAGAATTTTGATGGTGTATTAGAGTGTTACAACCAGAAAGCTTAATATCAGTTAATATCTTTTGATACCAACATAACACCTTGAAAGATACAGATCGCCTGTCACACATTGCACATTGATCATAATGCCTTCTCCATAACACCTATAGCGGCTTTCGTATTTCTTGATATTAGAGGTTAATGTAGGAGGTCCTAACACCCTCCAAATACAAACGCGCGTTGAACCAAAGGTTAATTGAAGTGCGACTTGTCACTAGAACATTATTCAACATTTCAGGTATCGTAGTGACTGCAAAAAATAGCATTTTTTTTCGATATGTTGGAGATACATAGTTGTGGGGAACTTTTATAATATTTTTATATAACTGATGTTTATTGTTTTAGTTTTTTATGTTCAGTCATGTAAATCATTTAAAAAACATAAACAGTATATTTGTATTATAAGATTAGCTTGTACTATTATGTACTATGTATATTTAATTTTCTTTGTACAAATTTAGCGTACTCCCTATTATTAAAATTTGCAATATTTCTATAGGGGAAGGTGCTGTGGTTTGGGACAGATTTAGATTTTTAATTTTAATATTTTTTATAAACCGATTATTTAAAAGTAAAAGTTTTGTTAGTAGTGTTGCCACTAAAATACAGGATTTCTTAGATTTCCATAAAACGAGTTATTCCCCATGTCCCAAGGTACAACTGTCCCAAAGCTGAGCACTTTCCCCTGCAATTTATATTATAAAATTTTTTATTATATTTTTTGGAAGATATTTACTCTATAACTGCAAATAGAATATGGGCAATTCTATAAAAATATCAACTTTTTGAAATATATATATATATTTATAAATATTTACTAATTAGATTTAAAAATGTATTCTAAGTTTCCAAATTATGGTTTAAGAAATAAGGACAATATAGGACATGTATTCACATTTCCCGGGGAAAAAAAAGATAGATACCATTTGTAAAAAAATATATATTTATATTTGTTTTCTCGGCAAATTCAGCCGAATTTCATTTAGTTGAAAATCGACCTCGATAAGTGTTTGAAAAGCCTTCCACATGTGAGTAAATTTATATAAAGTAATATTTAATATCATATTAGTATTCCAGATAATAAAAAAATATTAAATTTATTTCTTTACACACTTTAAAATTAATATATATGTTTATGAAACTTTTAGTCATCCCGTAGCGTTTACTCCGTAACGTCAAATGACAGTTAATAACTTGTTACAGGTAGGTTGCTCCAAATTATAATTTACATAGCGTGCATATCATATTTAAGATATGTATGATTTTAAAAACTCACAGAATTGTTAATTCAAAGAAGTTTCTATTTTTAAGTACCAGGATGTAACCGTGGTTGCAAAAAATGTCATTCCGTCACACAAAAAGAAGTTAGTCAAAAATGAAATAATAAAATACTTTTGAAACAATTTCAACTTTTCTTATAATCTTTTAATCTTTAACAGTAATATATAAACTGAAAAAAAATTAAGTTGAAAATAGCTTTGTTTTAATTGTTTTCCTTCAACTCTACAGTTCAAATGTCATTCCGTGAAGCATGGAATTGCACATATAATAAAACAAATTCAAAGAAAAAATTTATTGAATTAAAGGAAAACACAAGTAATGGAAACCATAGAAATAACCAAATAGTAAGTTTGGCGCACTACAAAAAATAAGTTTTATATGTTTCTTCTACAGAGTAGGTAAAAAATAACAAGGTAGTTGGACGATTCACATGTATAGTGAGAGAAGTCGGCAAAGTACCACATACCATGGGTACGTTTGAAACATTTTTCATTCAATTTTACAACAGTTTATCATTTTGTTAAACGTTTCAGTGCCATTTTTGGACTTCAATCATAGACACCTAGCTATCTGCACCCTGTTGGGATGACTAGTCACAAGCAGGTGCCGCGATCCACATAAAAAAAAAACGTTATTTTTCAACAGACTCGTGTATGTTATAAAAAAAAGTTATAAATGCTTAATAACTTTTTGAAGCTTAGCAGGTTTTCTGTGTTGGTGTGGAAAAAAAACTCAACTGTGGAAAAAAGAATATCACGTATGTATAAATGCATAAGTATCATGTAGGTATAAATCATTTAAAATCCATAAACAGTGTATTGGTATTAAGTAATTATTTTTATTTGTATTTGTATGTACTCTGCCTAAATATTTCAAATTTAAAACCCATAATTCTATAGCTTTACACAGGATTTAATAAACACTTATTTAACAAATCATTATTCTTAAGTTATTTTATTATTTTTGTTATAATTGTGATAAAAAATATTATATCATTGCAAACATATATGATCAATCTTAAGCTGTGAATGCCCATTTCCTAAATAAACCCATAAAAGTTAACTAGAGATGCTATTAATATGAACTATAAAAAATATGCGTAATTATTAATTTATTAATATTTATCTGCATTTTATGTAATAAAATTATCTTTGAAACGAAATAAGTTCGAGAAGCATTTTTTAGGACAAAGGAAAAAAAAAACTCCCTTTATTTTTAGGAATTTTGCGGTTAACTTTCGCATAAAAATAATATAAAAGTGAAGCTTAAGTGATAGTGATTTAATGCAAAACATCAACTTATCATTCTTTTTTCTCGGTTCGGGAGGAATTTAGAGCACACATGAAAAAAACTGGGTAAATGTTGTTATTGAAATATTTTTAATCTGAATATTTCAAAAAAATGTAAATCTATATAAAAGATCACAAAATTTTTTTTCGGGAGGAGTAAAATCCTCTAATTTCTCGGGTTTCAATTTTCGGAAGGAATTTAGAGCACATATGAAGAAATTAGGTTAATGTTGTTACGAAATATTTTTTTTATCTAAATATTAAAAAAATTAAAGCTATATTAAAGGTCATAAAATTTTTGTTTGAACTCTAAACATATTTCGTCATGGAATTAATAATTACCTTGCGGCATACTATAAAAATACAATTTTTTGTGATTTATTAAAGTAAAAACTAAGTTGTTAGTTTCTGTTTTACCCTCAACAATCATTACTTTTCCAAAAAGACGTTCGATTTTGTACTTTATAATTAAGGTTCTTGAGAAATAACAACAAAATATCGCAAATGGTTAACTTTGCACAGATAGCTGCAATTCACACGAGTCAATTCATACATCATTTGTATTTCACTGATTAAAACTTCCCCAAAATTATAATTAATATCTAAAATTTTGCTCTTATTAATTAATGAGGTAGAATATGTAAAAATGAGGCATTTATTTTTTTCGTGTTCAACCTGTCTAGTTTTATATTTTGACACGAACGATATATACCATTGAAAACTAATTACATAAAAAAAAATTATCGTACACTATTGAAAATTCTACTGTAATTTTCACCAAAATATAGGTTCCTAGTAGAAGTAACTGATGTGTAGCGACATGTTTCACCATATGTTTGATATTAGGATGAACAATTTAAAAAATGGTTTAACCGAATACCATGAAAAATTTTACCAAGCAGTTGTTTCAGCTAAAAGGAACCATTTATTTGGCGAAACCTACAACCAAATTTTTAACAATGTATGAGAATCTTTTATATGTATATTATTTAATATCTCATTAAATAGCCAAAATAGCGGCGACTGAAGCTTCACATGGAATAACCAGAGGTACACTAGACGATCTCCCCAAAAACCATCACGATGAAAATGAAATCTGCTTGAAAAATCGTTCCACCAACCACCGGAAGCAGGTACTTGTGTTTTTCAATTAACCCAAAACGGTGAATGTTTGCTGAGAAAATTACATTTTTCCGCCAAAAGCAATACTCCCCCTCCCCTATCAGATCCACCGATCTAACCTCATGGGCTGCCTTTTGTTCTTTTGTGTAAATAGAATTCGTATTTAGAACAATGATTAATTTTGTTCCATCTCCTCCACGATGTGGGTGTGGAAGGGCATGTGGTTTTAATTAATTTACCTTTTAGGGGGTTTCACCATCCCCTTAAGTTGGGGGTTAATTTTATGTGGGTTTTGAACATACGTCCTAATTTTTTTTGTCCTTTAATACATTCTATGTTGGTTCAAATGGCGCTGAAGATTTTCTTGGTATTTCTTGGTATAGTTGTATATCTATGTTGAGGGTCTCATGTGGGGAAATGAAGAAGTTGTAATTTGTTGTCAACTTTTAATACATTCTATGGTTTTTCAAATGCCGCTGAAGATTTTCTTGGTATTATATCTACGTTGAGGGTCTCATGTGGGGAAACTGAAGAAATTGAAATTTGTTGTCAATTTTTAATACATTCTATGGTGTTTCAAATGCCGCTGAAGATTTTCTTGGTATTATATCTCTGTTGAGGGTCTCATGTAGGAAAACTGAAGAAGTTGTAATTTGTTGCCAACTTTAAATGCATTCTATGGTGTTTCAAATGACGCTGAAGATTTTCTTCGTATTATATCTACGTTGAGGGTCCCATGTGGAGAAACTGAAGAAGTTATAATTTGTTGTCAACTTGTAATACATTCTATGGTGTTTTAAATGACGCTGAAGATTTTCTTGGTATTTCATCTACGTTGAGGGTCTCATGTGGGGAAACTGAAGAAGTTGTAATTTGTTGTCAATTTTTAATACATTCTATGGTGTTTTAAATGACGCTGAAGATTTTCTTGGTATTTCATCTACGTTGAGGGTCTCATGTAGGAAAACTGAAGAAGTTGTAATTTGTTGTCAACTTTTAATACATTCTATGGTGTTTCAAATGACGCTGAAGATTTTCTTGGTATTATATCTACGTTGAGGGTCTCATGTGAAGAAACTGAAGAAGTTGTAATTTGTTGTCAATTTTTAAAACATTCTATGGTGTTTCAATTGACGCTGAAGATTTTCTTGGCATTATATCTACGTTGAGGGTGTGGGGAAACTGAAGAAGTTGTAATTTGTTGTCAATTTTTAATACGTTCTATGGTGTTTCAAATGACGCTGAAGATTTTCTTGGTGTTATATCTACGTTGAGGGTGTGGGGAAACTGAAGAAGTTGTAATTTGTTGCCAACTTTTAATGCATTCTATACGTTTTTAATTGATGATGAAGCCTGCCTTGCCCCTTAAGGATTTTACATCTAAGTCTAGGGTATCATGTGTGAGAACTGAAGAATTTATAATTTGTTGCGAACATTTAATACATTTTTTTGTGGTTCTTTAAAAAGAATTGTAAGCAAATAAGAAAGTTTACTGTTATGATGTTTGGCATTTTAAGAAGTTTCACCTTTATTTGTTTTTTTAAGTATGGGAATTCAATGTGAGTTTTCCGAACGTTCGAGTTTAATTTTTAAAAAATTTTAATGCTTTGGAAAAAATTCAAATGATAAAATTTACAGTGTCTCAGACTGTTTGGTGAATGTTTCTACCCTTTAAGACCGGCCATCAGAGGGCGCTAATTTAAGTTTATAAGACTAAATTTTAGAGTTTTATTGAAAAATTGCATTAAACAGCATTATTAGTAACTAAACGGTTATTAGTAACTAAAAACAGTATGCCCTCATTAACTACCTTTAGTGGTGTTTACATAAGAGGGTTACAGCATCTTGAACCTTGAGTTGTTTATTTCCATGCAAGAAGTTAGTGAAAGACGATTTTTGGGGAAGGAGGCGGACCTGTATTTCGGACTGCATTTTCACTATAGCGCATTCTGGGAAGTGCATCAAAAAAAAATAACAATATAACGTATCGGAAACAAAACAAGCCAATAATAAGTCAATTCTGAGTGAGAAATTCATTGACCTCCCTTTGACAAGCGGCTAACTCAAACGACTCCACGCCCATCACAATTCAATGGCACCTGCAACAGAGACAACCAGAGACTTAAGGGGGAAAATGGAGTTCACATTGGCAAACCTAAAAGGTGACTTAGTACCTAGTCACGTGGTTTAAACCGGAGAACTTATTCATAATTCTAAACAATCACTGGGAATCCGTTTTTATATATTCTGAAATTGACGTTAATTTATTAACAATACCTTGTATGTATCAATTACATGCGTTACCCAAGTTACAAAAAAAATCTTTATTCTTTATGTTTTACTTTTGCAAAAGTTTCCAACGACCAACATCCAAAGACAGCGACAAAGCTCCAAACGTAGCTAACCTTCTGAATTTTAGTGATTAGGCTACAAATTAGTGATTTGGCGAGATCCATCAAGAACCCCTCATAGAGGCTGTTATTACCCATGAGACCAGCTGTCCATTCCACTTTCTATCGTCGGATTTGCCTCGACTTTCGACACCCCAACCCTTTGATGCCACCTAATCGATCAGCCATGTGCAAAGAGGCCCCGGGCGCCGATTAATCGGCGTGACAACGATTCCTTCATTAATGAGGGGTGGGATTCCACGTGTTGCCCGAGCGTAATTACAGGGCGGGGAGTTCGGATCCGGCCGATGGCAGCTCTAGTGGCGAAGAAGAAAACTGTTGGGGATTTGAACCTGTGATTGGAAGGAACTTGGACTTCCATATATGCCTAATATCGTATCATATCCTTTCGATATCGATCCGAAAGGAACTGGCATTGTGATATCGATTCTACCTTTAGTGGTGAAGAAGAAAACTGTTGGGGATTTGTACCTGTGAATTCCAGGTATGCCTGACTTCCATGAAAGCCTAATGATAATTGTGATTAAAGAGTGTTCCAGCGACTCTCCGGACTTTCGGTCACTATAGCAAGACATGATTCATCTTAATAGAAGTACAGAAATTAAATAAAACCTATCACACTTTGTTGTCGGAATCTGCCCATGTAACAGTCTAGAGACATGCAAAAGGGAGAAGAAACCTAAACCATGAAGAGAACACAAGTGTCGCTCTATCTGATTAAAATATGACTTTGTCCAATTTGCATTAGAGAACCTTCGATTCAAATGAAACACCTGCTCTGCAAAATAAATAAGGAGATACCGTAGAGTTAAAGAAAAAGAATAGATATAGAGCGGTACATGTATGTGCGCAGTAACGCACAAAAAAAAGATAAAACGGTGCATCTTGGGATACCTCAGTGCCGGTATGTTATGCGCAGTTGCTCGAAAAACCTGACAGACCTGCTTCAAGCCATTTGAACTGATAGACCCCTTTACTCCTCTTTCCTAACTCTATTTAGAGACTGACCTTCCAAACTATATAGGTTATGACCAGGTAATTATAAGAAAAATTAATATCCACAGTTAAGGTAAAAGAAGCTTACCCTTAGAGCTATAACTGTTAAGACACGCTACACGGAGTTAACTACGGCTAGCTCATACTTTTGTTTGCCAAGAAATAGCTACTCTATTTGCAGTCTACAATGCTCTTAGAAAGTAGGTTCGAATTCATAAATCGGATTCAGGAATCAAGACCACGAAAATTTTGCTTGCACCAGTCCCATTTACTCAGCTCTATTTATTGCCAAGACATTACTTCTTTCCTAGCATGATCCGTTCGTAGGATGGCTTAGGGGAAGACAGAACCCCGGAAGATGTCCTCAATAGCATAACGCCTTAACCCAGCGAGCCACGCCTTCGCCCGAAACAGTTATATAACAATATACACCACCACATACCAACTGTTTACTAAGAAAAACTTAAACATGGCGACTTCAGGGCTCCAGTCTTCCTTTCATTAAGATGTCCTCTTGCCCAAATGATGTCTTTCTTCTTCTTTGTGTCATTGCTATTATTCATTACCTCAGAGGTGTGCCGCGTTGTGTTTCTGGTAGAGTGTTTTGCCGCTTTGGAGGTAGATTTCTGGAGCCTTTGGGACGACAGTTGTTCCGGATAGGACATATTCCTGAAGCATAGTCGTTTGGCGAATATGAATTTTATATCATTGAACAGGCCCGGACTGGCCCGCCGGCCCGTCGGCCGGCGGGCCGGTGCGCCTTTTTCAAAAAAAAAAAAAAAAAAAAAAAAAAAAAAAAAAATTCATAGTTTTCAACTTCATAGTTCAAAACTTCATAGCTGATTCATAGTTTTTGAACTCCAGATTCGTCTTCTCGTAGGTTGTTCGCACATTCATATGGTGCATAGGGAGTCATTTTGTAATGTCTTATTACTAATGGTTAAGCCGATACTTAACAAGGCGCCTTCACTTCTATTCTAGGCGCTGACCAGTCGGATAAATAAACGATTACAATTTCATATACATGGAATTATTTGTGTAACTTACGTTTTCCGTTTAGGATATGGTTAGATGAAACAGAGCCTTCAAAGTTAACTTTCATGGCTTTACGCCTTAACACACGCGATATAATCAATTTTTAACAATAAGTTTTAAATGGGACATTGACAAATATTAAAAGATGATTTTAATAAGGCGCCTTTTTCTTTTCATAGAAGCGCCATAATGGCTTTATGCACCTAGAAGTTGTTTTGTTGTCAACATGAAAGTCCAACAGTGCCTTATATAATATCGAGGCGCTCCAATGAAACAAAAAACGTTTCTTCAAATATTCTGCACCAGGTACTGTTGTGAACCAGGAAGTCCAAAAGTGCCTTATGTAATGTCGTATCTAGGTCATAGACACTCCAATGAAACAACCTGGTCATTCACCTTTGTGCCTTTTGTACCGACGAATAATACCCTGTGTGGGGGGAGTGCATGTTAAATATGCTCAAAGTTCCAACGCTGCGTACGATGTCGCCCTTAACGGTTGCGTTGGGTGCCTTCTCAGGTGTCGGCTCGTCACTTGACTGTGGCTCTAAAATACAACGTCATCGTCAATAGCCCTCGTGCAGCTCTATGATAATTCAAAACTCACCTAACCGAATAAAACTCATTTGGTTTCGTTAAGGAAACACAAATTGATGCCTTTTTTATGGCAGTTATGAGAGACTGGTTGATTTTGATTTGAACGTTTAACGAAATATTCATTCAGTAAATGGAATCAGCAAAGAAGAAGCCACCAGACCTAAAATACGCCTTTTTTTTGTTTAGCAACCAAAACTTTTTGTTTGGACGTTTGATACTCTACTCGGAAATCTTCAAAACACATAACAAATCGAATTCCAACTCTAAACTTGAATAGTTCAATCCAAATAGCAGCTGAATCATCTAATGATGGTGAAAAAAGACTTAAAAATCGCAAACAAAGCGCATTTTGTCTACTCTTTCTTTGTGAAGTGTGAAAATACGTTGAACACGTGTCCTTGGGCCTGACTTGAAACTAATAAAGAAAACAGAAAGCGAACGCCAATCGAATATATATAATAACGGATCATTCTATATTTAACCTAAACTTTTTATTACACTTGACTGTTATATTTCAAATAACGATTTTTTATTTTGGCGTCTGAATGGTGTTTTTACTGTTTTTCCTTCTGCCACTTCCGTTGCAAGATATCCCAGACATAGTTTTCTTGGCTATTTTTTCTGTCTACATATGTATTAGAATTATCTATATACCTTTAAACTTTAATTACCTTACTACTCGAAAGCGAAATAATAGTAGAGCAGTTTAAGAAAGTCGCCTATTTTTCTTTCAACTGCCAAATCCAGTGGGAATAGAGTGCACTGCATTCACAGCGGCCATGTTTGCTACTTAAAATGTGTTTTGGAACCTCAAAATTCTTTTAATTCGGGGAAAAGTGTGAAATGTTAGTGTTTATTATTTTTTCTTTGATAATTTAAACTGTGAATATTATTAGTAAACCGTGAATTTTATTATTAAGTAACGAACTGACACCAGAGAAGGCACACAACGCAAGGGTTAATAGCGACATCGTAACGTTACAACTGTGGAGAATATTTAATGTGCACTCCCTCTACACGGGATATTCGTCAGACATTTTTGTTACAATTCCATAGGGAAAGTCTACTTCGCATGGGGTGATTTCTGATAGCGTGATTCTCATACGTGGCTCCATTTTTTTTTCTTTTTTCGTTTTTTATAAGTAGCTATATTGTGCACTCACAAATCAGTAAAGGTCACGATATTACACAATGTTAAAGAAAAGAAATATCAAAAGCCTCACCCTCAGATTTATTTTTAAACCAGAGGCAATTGTGGCGCGACTAAGATTTTGGTTACATTTTTTTTTATTATTATTCGATTTTTTTATTATGTTAGATTAACTGATAGCCAAACAGATGCTATTAGGTAGGTGTTTTTGAGGGGAGAAGACTGGCGCCGATGTCTACTATATTTCCTACAGGAAGTATAAAAAAACATACAAATAAAATATTGACTGATTTATTTGAAATTGCTTTCAAGTAGTGCATTTTGTTAGTCAGACGCATGATATCTTTGGATGTACGATTTTTGCTTTTTTCATTCTTTCTCTCTCTCTCTCTCTCTCTCTCTCTCTCTCTCTCACACACACACACACACAACTTTATATTTTTTTAATATAATTATTCTGCTTAAGATCAAGATTGTATGTCATGAGTACTAAGAGCATAATATTGGTAAGTTTAAATTTCTACTGTAAACTATCCGAAGATATGAATATGTTTGTTAACTTGGCCATTATTTTTCCTATCTATTTATTGTTTGTAATTGAAAAACAATCAGTAGCCATTTTGCGAACTGCCCACTATGTTACGGCCAAAACGATATGTGCTCATTCAAGAATGCCCGGTTATTTTGTTTAATTAAAAAGTTAATTCGCTAACATCACCCCTTTTGTCCGACACCTGGGTAGGCACCCAACGACATCGTACGCAGCGTCGGGACTATGGAGCATATTTAAAGGTCTGCAATCATTTTAGCGATGCCCGGACCCGGTACCTTCCGTATTCAAGGCGAACGCGTTAACCGACTGGACTCTCCAGCCCCCAAATATAAGTTACAACAAATAAAACTAATTAATGTTCATAAAGAGTAATACTTTATACTCAAAAACACTGCATTTACAACGGAAAATTAAATTAAAATTAAATTTTAATTGAAATATAGTATTCAAAAAGATATTAATTAGCAATAATTGTAATTAAAAATATAATTTAAAATAGTTGTAATTACAAATAATTGTAATTAAAAATAATTGCAATTCAAAATAATAGTAATTGCAAATAATTGTAATTAAAAATAATTGTAAGTTTAACTAATTTTCATTTTTAATTAAAGAAAAATTTAAGTTGAAAAATAAATATTAAAAATCCCCCCCCCCACACACACACAATTTTTTTGCGCCCTTTGCAACAGGAAGGGCCGGTAAAGCTGCGCCTTTGTTAGGGAGCCAGTCCGGCCCTGTCATTGAATGAGAGGTAACCGGAACCGAATATGCGGAAATCGAGTTGGAGTATTGTCTGGTTGATTAAAGAAAATCTTAGGGGCCGTTGATAGCCTAGTGGTTAAGGCCTCGTTCTCGGAATCAGAAGGTCTCGCGGTCGAGTCCCGACGCCACTGTAGACCCGCCGAGTATATTCGGAGTGTTAAATCTGTGGGGGTCCGAAAGTTCTGTGGTCCGTCGTGGCGCAGTTGTGGCACAGGTCCCTTAAGACTATTTCCCTCCCCTTCAGGGACATGTCTAAATTGCGGAGGTGGCGATAGATGTCAGCACGATGCCGAGTCGGATTCCTGTCATGTAGTCTCTAGATGGGCATCTCGCCTCAAGAACCAGAACCTTCGCCTTGATCCTTGCCCGCTTAGCGGGAAGAGCTAGGATTACCCAAGTGGCATTAGTAACAATACAACAAAACAAATATTAGGAATTTTTGTTTAAAATACAATTGTAATGATGGGTTTACAAGACCTATCGCACATGTAAGATATTACAAGCTATTCGAAAGAAATAAAATTTAATTTCCCAAAATGTATAAAATAATCAGTGTTGGCAGAAACCACACTGCCCAAGCCGTCGCCAGACCTTGCCACGTGCATCCAACAGAGTATAAGACGGCGAATAACTGTTGGCATTCATACGGAAAAGAGACCATCCGCTCTCACTACCCTACAACCCACACTAAAAAGGGAGCGCCAAAGGCAATAGAACATTTTATGTACAATTTGATATATGTAAGAAACTTAAGCAAATATGCTGGTTTACCTCACTAACCGGTATACGCGTTCTAGTTTCGTGAATTAAGCTGTTTTCCATGTGCATTCTACATAGTACTCCTAAGGAAATATTACTAGTGTTTACCAGGATACGAGTTTATAAAACTCATCCACACTCACATCGATGTAGTTGTTTTAAAATATTAAAGGTCTGAATTACCAAACAAAATAATTTTCTTTTCAAACTAAAGATCACAAACTGCACATGCTAATAAGTATATTCAGAAGAAAATAAATAATTACCAAACAAAATAATTTTCTTTTCAAACTAAAGATCACAAACTGCACATGCTAATAAGTATATTCAGAAGAAAATAAATTTATTGATGAAAGATTGAGCATTGAATATTTCCATGAATAAAAGATTGAGAAATTCCAATTAATTTAACACATCATTTTCGAACAATTCAATTAATAAAGGAAGCCAAATACATAAAGATTAAGCATTGTGAATATTTCCACAAATAAAAGATTGAGCAATTCCAATCAATTTAACACATAATTTTCGAACAATTCAATAAAAAGGAAGCCAAATACATAAAGATTGAGCATTGAATATTTTCACAAATAAAAGATTGAACAATTCCATTTAATTTAACACATCATTTTCGAACAATTCAATTAATAAAAGAAGCCAAATACATAAAGATTGAGCCATGAATATTTTCACAAATAAAAGATTGAGCAATTCCTATTAATTTAAAACACATTTTCGAACAATTCAATTAATAAAAGAAGCCAAATACATAAAGATTGAGCCATGAATATTTTCACAAATAAAAGATTGAGAAATTCCAATTAATTTAACACATCATTTTCGAACAATTCAATTAATAAAAGAAGTCAAATACTTTTCTTTAAGGCATTGTTGTTTCTTAGAAGCATACCAGCCGTAAGGCCGTGAAGCAACAATGTCTTACATGTTGCTGCAATAGTTTATGAGTGACACTTCAATATTCTTATCGTATGGTATGGTATAGTATGATACATATATATTCCAGCTTGTGTGCTTGTTCAGAGAACCGCTTATAAGCTTTCGTCAAGTAGGACAGACACAGAAAGAAATTTTACAGTCACAAAGAAATGAATAACACATAGACAAATAACAACATTTATTGACAGTCACAAACATCCATGCCTGACCGGGATTCGAGCCCGACCCCAGCAGCTCCAAAGGCCAGTACACTAACCATTCAGCCACCGAGGCGGCTCAATCTTCTTATTTAAACACTCTTGGTTGAATTCTCACTTTTTTCCAAATTTCGAAAGATGTATCAAAGAAAATGGGAGTTCGCTTCAATACAAAAGAAGTAGGAGTAGGAAAAGTGGCATGAATCGCTACTTTTAATTCATTATAAAACTAGTTTAATTATTCGTTTCACTTATTACTTAACAAGGGTCCCGGATAGCCAAGTGGTTAGCATAGCAGGCCAGCAGTCTGCGCGCTGTAACGAGTGCGGGTTCAATTTCCGCCTTCGCCCGGGATGTACTTCCTTTCTCTGTGACAGTAAAATCTCTTTCTGTGTCTGTCTTACTTGACGAAGGCTTATAAGCGGGTCTCTGATCAAGCACACAAGCCGGAATATATGTGTATCTGCCTCATATTTAACAATTTTATTTTATTTCACTTATATTTTTTGTCATTTGAAGCTTGTATCAATTTATCAATTAAACAATTTCAACCCCATTGAGTAATTTTTATTCGAGAATTCATCTTTGGGAGCTAAGCCACTTTTTCCGCAAATACGACAGGTAGGAAAATAAAATATTTATTTTAATGTTAGATATATCGCAATGTACAACGACAGGAATTTGGCAAAGCCAACTTCATGAGAAATACCAGTACGAGTTAGTACAAAGAAATTTTTTAACGTTTGCAAAATGATGTTATTGGTATAGTGATTCAATGTTCCAGTGTAAAGTATTTCCCGGAACCCTAAATAATATGTGTCATTACAACAGAATTTTCTTTCATTTCAGACTTATGTAATACCGAATGATATGGAAAGAATTCTATGCATGCAATTGGTATCCAGTTGTCTTATTTTACTTGCGTAAATGCTGGAATTAACCTAATTTACCTGTCTTAAAAAAGTGTTTTTAGGCACAGTAAGGATATTATTATTTTATTAGAACAAATTAAAATATGCCAGTTGAATGATTTGATGTTGCAAAACTTTTGGCTGCAAGTCAAAACTCAATGTCTTTGGAATCTTAATCTATGGGAAGGATAACCATAACTGAAAAGTACACGGGAAGAACCCCTTGATTTTTTAGGAGTCTTACCTTATGTGTCTGCTTGGCAGACATTGGCGACGGGAAACTGGTTTTTCTTTCGGTTCTTCATTCGCGGTACAGGCGTGTGACTCGTGTTCACTGATCTGCGTGAATCAGGGTTGCCGCGAAAGAAAAACAAAGCGAGTAACCGGTTTCTTCGTACCAGTCAAGGCGATTTCTCGCTATTATTGCAAAAGAGGCCTGAGGAAAGCCTTCTACGAAATGAAGTGGTGTTTCTCTTGTTCTCTTCAACTGGTAATTTTAAACCACACAACAGATGTGAATACAAAAAAGTACATGTTTTAACAGCCATCAGTACCAATAAATGTAATCGTTATTTGGATAGCCAGCTTTAAAGTTATAACCTTACACAAGTTCCCTTCACATATTGAAAATTAATATTTTTTCGGTACAGAGCTTTCTGTAAGTTTATGTAAGTTAAATCATGGTGGCATTAAAATAAGTAGTAGTAGTGCCAAAATTGCTAATAAATTTAATTTATCTTTAATAAATATGACAAAATAATTTTTTTTCTCGTAGTACTTTAACAAATGGTAATACTGATTTTTTTTTTAAAAAAATGAATGCGATGGTAAAGAATGTGTATCTATGAATCTCTATCACATCTTCTTAACCTATCGCAATACCAAGCTTTGCATGGAATAATTCTGAAATCTATTCCGATAGAAAAATAGTGATTTATTAAATTTGAATGGTTGCTTAGGATTCATTTATGTGTCTAATTCAATCCCCCCCCCCTCCAATCAACTAATGGAATAAAAGAAGCAATAATAGCAAAAAATCACACTTTCATCGTTTCCAAATCAACAGAAATTTAATTATAAAACATGTACTTTACCATTGAAAATATTTGGGTTAAACCTTAACTAAAAAAAAAGTCTTTATACATGTAAGGGTAATTTATCAGTCTAAAAGAGTTTAGCAACCATAAATATTCGCTTAATCTCCATAACCTGAAGAAGAGAGTTCTCTACTTCCACATTCAAGTCCTGATGCTTGATTCTTGCAATAATAAAAAAACGGTCAATAAAACCATTAATGACAACGCAGCGGCACCGCATGAAATTACCACCTGATCTCGCCAAAAGCAGCTTGGAAAATGATTCTAATCTGAATTTATTCGCCAAATCCGCAACTTAGTGGCTTGTTATGACACCTTCGAAATAGCACTTGCTTTTACGGAAACGAGAAGTTATAGCTTACCTCGCTTACCTTGTCGGTGTAAATATTATTACCGATTGAAGAATAATTGTAGAGCGAACTTTTCATAAGAACAGCTAAATTGTGTTAATGTTATTTAAAAAAAGTTCAAAAAGAAGAATGTTATAATTTTTAACTCTTGCCTTATAAATGTCTCCTGATAAAATGGCTTTAAAACTAAGAATTTTTCAATGGAAGATTTTAAAAAATGTAAATCTTTGACACTAAAACATGCTGTGTGCAGTCAGAAATTTGTCGTAGGCAACGAGAACGCATGAATATGGTCAACATCAGCGTAACGGTTATAGCTCTGGACTGCAGAGCTGTGGGTCTGGGTTCGATTCCCGGGTAAGGAATGGTTGTAAATTGTACTTATCTCAGTCTTATAATTGGGTGAAAATCTGTTAGGATGTTTTTCATAATATATAATGTCTGTAACATTTTAGTTCAACTTAAATACAACTTGATAGGTACAGAAAACGTACGTTAATTTTGCAGAAATCCTCCAATGAAAGTACCAGCCCCTGTATAATAGCTCTAACTCGAACAAAATTTGCAGAATGCGACTTTTGATGGTGGATTCTTCAGGTGAGTCTAAATAAACTCTTATGTAGACTTCCTTGGGCATTGCTTCTTTTATATATAGAAATAAACTTTCAAATCTGAGCCAAGTAGTACGCTTTAGTTTTAAAAAAAAGTTTCAGAAACGAAATGAAGTTACGAAATGAAAATTTAATCAAGAACCTTGTAGTCGTTCGTTAGGTAGCAAACGTGCCTCGTTAGTTTTAAAATGGTTGAAAAAATGATACTTTTTACCATTTTGCAACTGAATATCAATGTGCATTTACCAATCTACTGGCACAGGAAACTTCGAGTGGCATTGCATCTCAGGATTTAGGACTCTACAAATTTAAAAAAAACTCTTCTGCCACAGTGTACTCAGGGAACTCCATGATTAAGTCCAAGATTTTTTACCAAAAATAATCGCCTATAATGTGGCTGGCGCGTTTTTGAACCCGAAACCTTCTCAATGAGATTGCGACACTCAAACAAGGCAAACTAAGATTAATATCAAACTGCAATCCTGACCAATACGACAAGGTAAGATTTGGATTATCGTCGCACTAGAGTTACACGAGGGCTATTGGTGAAGGGCGTTGTATTTTAGTACCACAGTCAAGTGACGAGCCGACACCTGAATAGGAACACAACACAACAGTTAAGGGCGACGCAGCGTTAGGACTTGAAGGATATTTAAAGTGCACTCCCTTACACGGGATATCATTGGTTGGACATTTTTGGCTGCACGGGCCGTTTATAGGTCGGCAGTTATTATTTTGGCGATGCCCGGACCCGAACATGGGGCCTTTCGCATGCTAGGCGAGTGCCTAAGCGACTGGGCTCCTCAGCCCCTACGACAAAATGGAAGCTGAGATGTTTTGACCAATCATATTCCAAAAAAGCAACACTTCAAAAAATATTATTATCTCTCAAGTGAAACAAATTTGTTTTTAAGAAATAACGTTTTTTTTTTACAAAACCGGAATGCAACGGACTGAACCATTTTGCATAGTTTTTGAATCTATTTTGTGATACATTGGATAACAGGTGCAAAAATCTAAATGGTTTTCTCCGATTATTAAAGCCCTTTTGTCTTTGTGGCCCGGTAGGGGGAGAAAGACAGACAGACAGACAGACAGCAAATTGTAAATTGAAAGATTATACCACCCACCGTGCGACGTCGTTCATATAGGGATTAAGACATAGGATTAAGAAGCGAATTAATGGCCGGGGGTTCCTGGAACAGATTTTTTACGGTCACTTGAGATACGGTCATGCGGACAGACAGGTAGAAGGTTTGCTTTTTTATATCAATTTCAGGGATTTTTTTTAATGTTATTTATTAACACCACATTGTGATCGTATATATAGTAATTGTTTTTTTTTTTTAGAGAAATTATATTGTTTCTGTCACAGGATACCTTTCAGTGGCCTCTGTGTGTTGGATTAATTAATTTTGACAGACCACAGTGCTGGAAAATTAATGGTGACAGTTATTGATGAGTAAATGTCACCGTATTTTATTGGTTTTTCTCCCAGGAAGAATTGTGTTCCCTAAGGGGTCATAGGAGTCGTAAAAATGTGCAAAGAAGGTACTACAAAAAATAGTTTGATCTTTCATGTAATTTTTTAACTACTCAATATATAAGTATGATTTATTTACATGTAATTCTATAGGATTTATTTAATATAAAACAAATTTTAAATTTATGAAACTTAAACCAAAACTAAAATAAATGATATCAAACATGAAGCTATTTGAACACATTGGGATTAGGCTTGCTAGGCAAATTTTGAGATCAAAATTGAAAAAATGACCAAGAAAATGACTTTATATTGTACAAATATGTACAAACAAAGACTTATACCTAAATTCTCAGCTCAATTTTAATTAGAAATTATTTTAAGAACTTTTTTCTAAAAAAGGTAATAAAAATTTTAAAATTTTGATTTTAATTTATTTTTTAAATAATTTCTATTTAAAATTGAGCTGAGAATTTAGGTATAAGTCTTTGTTTGTACATATTTGTACAATATAAAGTCATTTTCTTGGTCATTTTTTCCATTTTGACCTCAAAATTTGCCGCGCAAGCCTAATCCCAATGTGTTCAAATAGCTTTATGTTTAATATCATTTATTTTAGTTTGGGCTAAAGTTTCATAAATTTTAAAATTTGTTTTATATTAAATAAATCCTATAGAATTACATATAAAAAATTATACTTATGTATTGAGTAGTTAAAAAATTACATGAAAGATCAAACTATACTTTGTAGTACCTTCTTTGCACATTTTTAAGACTTCTATGACCCCTTAAAGGATAAGGCTTTGTAATTATGTGTGTAGTAATACATTTGGTAAAAGTGTTTAATAAAAGGGACGCGGATATCATTTTTGAACAATTTATCTAACGACATTTTAATAAAGCAATTTCAAAAGGGATTAACGTTTTATGGCTGAGTTAGAAAAATTGTCCACCTATAAATTACGAGTGTAAAGATATCTGAATTACGTAATTTGTTCATTTTCTTCCTTCATTTAAGTTGAAACAACTCTTGTCTGACAAATGATCATGTAGTAACAAATTGCACGAATAATAATATTTTTAAAAAGAGTTTTCAATTTCAATAAGTCTTTTTTGCTTTTAATTTCATTTTTTTTAATTCCGGAAGTTTCCCCTTTTCGTTGTAACTGTCATCCAATTGAAGAGCTTAGTGGAAGAACGTGATAAGTGACAAAAAGTGAAAACAAGAAAATTACCTTTTAAGTTTTTAGTTTGCACTCAGATCTGTTGAAAACGGTACTTGCAAACCGCAAAAAAAAAATCCTCAACTTAAAATTTATGAAAAAGAGGAAACTTGCTATCGTTATGGAGGGTATAGTAATATGTTTATTGGCATAAAAATCTCGATTTTTTTAAAATGTCATTTAGCACGTTCTTCCACTAAGCTCTTCAATTGTATGTGAAAAAAAAGTATACAAATCTTCTTTTAGCTTGGAACTCATTGTTATTCAATACAACTTTGATGATAATAACCTTAATTTGGACATTATTAAGACACCACAAAAAGACGCGGCACCCAGTTTCCCTCAAACTCTAAAATCTTAATTTTCATTTTTTGGATGATATCCCCATATTTCCACCACAAATGCCTCAATTACGGAAAAAGAATCGTGCAAGTCCCAATATTTAAAGAAGTCTCTATAATTAGTAAATTGGTCTGTATCCTTCCAATTTTTATATGATTAGGACTTTCTACCTTAAATGTGTAGACTTAGTGGTGCGTAGACCACACAGAAGCTACCGTAGTAGCCAAATTGCCGATAATTAATTGGAGTTAATTGTGGTCTAGGGTCTCCTTTTGGGCTGTTTGTGCTTGACCTTCTTGACACATAGGGCCGTTGGTTAGGGCACCCGGAAAGCCGATTGTGACCAGGGTGGTCTGATTTTTTTCGAAGAATATTGATGTGACAAAGATGTAACTTAAGGGTGAAAGATGTAACTTAAGGCTAACTTAGGTGCAAGAAATATATATTGTGGAGATGCTACATTTTATTAAGCGGAAACGTTTAATAGCAAAAAATAGTCCAATAGTCCTGCAACGAGTATTAGTATATTCTAAAAACGGCCATCAGGAATACCGTTTATTTCAACATAGATCATTAATACTATGGCAGCAAAATGAATTTTTTATGAATCAATTAAAAATGAAAATAAAATAAAATGGACAACTCAAAAATAATTTATGATTGCAAAGAAAAATAATGATTAATAATAAGAAATATTTTCAATTTAAAATAAACTGACATTAATGAATATTAATTAAGTAAAAATGAACAAGAATTCCTTCAATATTGACAGGAAATTAGCCAATATATCAAATGATGAATATTGAGATGGATTATGGTGATTTACAAAAACATAATGTATCATTTTTAAAATCCTAAGATCTGAGATATGTTGAAGTACGTAAGGCTACGTAAGCTTTATTTTACCAGGCATAAAAATTGTAATATCCTCAAAATAGCCTGCCCGCCGGCGCAATTTTTAGAGTACTCGCCTTTGGAGCTGTTGGGCTCGGGCCCGAATCCCGGTAATGCATGGATGTTTCTGCCTGTCAATAAATGCTGTTATTTGTCTATGTGTTTGTGCCGTCCTTCTTTGTGTGTCTCTTGTGACTGTCTCTTCTGGCGAGCTGGGTAATGGGCTACAAAGCCTACACTCTTCCCTTCTAGAGGAAGCAATCACTGTGGTTTGTCATTAGTCAATATCCTCAAAATAAAAATAAAACAGACGAAAAAACCTCATCTGGTTATTTAACTATTAATTTTTGAATTTTTCAAATGGTTTGAATGATTAACTAATGGGGATGCTATTTTAAAGCATTATTAAGGATAATGAAACAACCAGGTAAAAATTTATCTCCAAATTTGGTTTAATTTGTTGTTATAATTTATTTCAAACTTGGTGAACAAATGTTTACATCGCAAAGCCCTACTTTCACAGAAGTATTACCCCAACGCATTTTGGTAATTTTTGTCCATTAAGCTTCCATTATATCTTCCAATCACAAACCCTTTAACAGGTACAAATTGTTAAAACCACAGCAGTTATTTGCAACAATGGTAACTTTAGCAGCATGTGTAGACCAAAACCATGGTATGCATTTCAGAGCTCCTTTAATTAATGAGAGGAACCGTACGTGATTGTCAAAAAGTATTTCTCCAACAGAAAAACTACTAATTTACTTTGAAGTACAGTTATAATTTATCTAAAAGTGAAAAATTGCAAATTATTTTAGTTGTATATTTTTGCGACAGTAATCCTAGTAATCCGGAATAATTTATATTGTTAAATGCTATTCTCTCTTTTTTTTGTCTATATTTCCCCACGAAATTATATTGAATGATCACTGGACACATTATAGTAAAATTCTATATCTTTCAAATAGACACATTATAGTAAAATTCGATGTCACTCAATAAAGAAGTAATATATGAAAAATTGCAGGGAGCAATTTTAATTTTGTGTGTGCTTTTCTTGGCGATTTAAATTCCTATATTTCATATTTATATTGGTATTTAATGTTTAAAATTCTACCGTAAATTTATTTCGGAGAAAAAGCAGTTCTGCCAGTTTTCCCAAGACACTCTCCAATTTATAGCATAAAAAACATCGATATTTGAACTTGAAAAAAAAATTACTTTTGTTTTCGTACAATACGTAGTAAAAACAATAAGTTCTAAAATAACTAAAATATTCTATTTTCCTGTTACTTAAATACTGACTGAAATTGAGTTGAGTTGGCCACAGCTATTTAAATTACTCGAAATTGAATTTCATTGCTAATCCAATGGGAAATTCGTCGACAAATAGTAGTTTTATGTCAATCCTATCGTACAGACAAACGGACAAAAAGTATAAAAGTTGGATCTTTGAGTCATGGCTTTCTAACTAAAAAAGAATTTTTAAGATCGCATGTATAGAATCGATTTTGGAAGGGGGGTACGGACAGACGGACGGACATCGACATCAAGTCAATACCCACTTGTCCTTTTTTAAAAATTCTTTCGAATTAAAAAAACGAAAAATGAGTCTAAAAATCACTTGAACTACTTCAACAAGAGGCTTTCTCTTCACTTAAAAACCAGGCACACAAACACAGCGTGGGTGGGCAATTTAGATTATTCCTTTTGTCACTGTTTTTATACTTCTTGGAACATGTTCCGGAAAAAAGAAAAGAACGAAAGAAAAGCCTAACTTATAATTGGAAATGGCGGCTTATAAATAGACAAACGTAAAAGCTTTAAATAGTAGTAAATGGAGGAGGCAAAGATAGCGATGGCATTTGTAATGGAGCTATTTTCACTCTTTTTCGGCTACTGTTGTGCTCTTGTCGTTGCTTTTATTTCTTTTAGACGTCACACTTACGAGGTTTTCTATCAATGAAAGCTCTGTGATTCACAAACCACAATGAGTTGTTCGCAGAGTTTAATTTCTGTTTTGATGTAACGATTTTCTTAACTTTAGCTTCCACACTAGACTCTACAATTTTACACCCAATTTTTTTTTAATATTTAAATATCTGAAATGAATAATTAACTCATGACTAATTTACAGTATAAAATGTAAAAATGCTTTGAAATCAAGTGCACATTTAAATTATAATTCAAAACAATCTATTTAGGTTACAAATATATATGTTTTACTTCTAACTACAGAAAATATAATGTACATGGAATTTATTTTCTAATTTTAATGTACTGATTCACTATTGATATAGAAGTAACATCGATGTGTACCTATTTGATTTTGTTTCTTATTTAAAGCTTATTAGACATTTTTAAGATACCATACACTTTAAATTAAATGTTGGGTAGATACATTATAACGTATTTAAAATTCGGACTCCGAGTTACTTGAATTAAACACTTTTTGAGATTATTCTAGGATTTATAGCTTTTATCCTTCAAGAAACTGTGATTTGTGTTTAAGATTCATCATGACTGAAACTGATATTGTTAACACATTTGAAACTGAATTTAAAAATAATAATGAATGTTTTAAATAATAATAAATGCAAAGATTTCAATTGCAAATAAAATATAAATTATAAATTAGTTTTTCACTTTAATAGAAGTTTGGAAGAGAAATGAAATAGAGTATATACCCATACCCTGTTTCAATGGTTAAAATATTAAAATTTAATAAGTTTAAAAACAGATACAAATAAAAAAATATATAGAGTGAAATATGTTTCTTTTTTTCTGGTTTTGTCTGACTAATATTAACCATAAAAATAAATCACCAAAGGAATGCAGATCAAAGGAATGCTATGAATAATAAAAAGGTAACTAACTTTACCTTTGAGAAAATACTTATTTTGCTTTTAAAAGATATTTCCACGAAGAAATTCTGTTTTTGGAATGTGATAAATTAAATTTTAAATGTCAAGCGTATAGGAATTTGGTAGGTATGAGATTTTTTTTTCAATTTAATTAGTTATAAATTGAATAATATGAATACTATATTCTTCTATTCTAAGGAATGAAATGCTTTCAATTTAGATTTTTTTCCCATTCAAGGGCATTATTCTAATTGATTTAAAATTCGAAACGCTTAATGTGGTTCTAAGTACAACTATTTTTCCTTTTTATTCATTACTTAAACCTAATAAAAAAACGGAATAAAATTATGCAATATGATGATGAGACGGATTTGGATGTATTTCATTATATATATTTTTATAACTTTTGATATTATAAAAAAAAAACTTAGGTCACTATGAAATTAGGTTATTATCTTATTTTGTAATAAAACCATAATATAAAGTTTCCTGCTTTTTTTTAATAATAAATAGAGTTTAAACAGTTAGTTCTAGAAACTCAACTCATTTGAAAGGTAAAATAATAGTTTCATAAAGATGTACATGCTTGTCGTCATCAAAATAATGCAAAATCATATTTTGTTAGTGATAAAAATTCTTTGAAATGGCAATACTGACCTATATACAAATTATTTTACAAGAATATAGAAACTAAAAATGAGCTTTCCTACATAGGACTTAATTAATAAAAATTATAAAATGATTATTCGCTGGTAGTTTTTGATAAAAAATAAAATGGTTTACTTTAAATGTTCATGTAAAATTCGCCCATGGTGAGATTTCCTAAAATTTATAATGTATTGTTATTGCTGGAAAAATTGGTTTATAAATTATGAAAAAAAAAACGTCGTTACATTAAACGTTCATTAAAATTTTTATTTACCATTGAAATTGAAAGTTATTCAGCTTTGTAAGTTTATCACAAAAAAAAACTTTAATATATAACTATGTTATTATGTTCAACAGTTATAGTAGGGAAAAGTCTACAGAACAGGAAAAACACATGGGAGTAAAATAATCTACACTCCTTGCCTACCTAAGTTGGGTAAATAGAAATATGCTATGGAGAAGATCCTTCAGCGCATGTAAAGTGTTCCATAAATTATTCGTGAATCCATCCAGAAAACATGTTTAAAACATTAATTTTTTTAAGGTCTAACAGATTTGATTATTATTTGAGAAAATTTGTCAATTTTAGCAGAATGAAAAGTGTATTTTTGTTAAATTGCATTCAGATTATTTTGTATGTAAATATTACCTTACAAGAGTTTCCAACTAACGGACCAATCTCGCTTTTCCTTCTTCCTTTTTACTCTTTGTTTTTACCCAAGTTAGGGTGTCACGGAGTGTAGGAGGGATAAATCAGCATAACAGTAAAAAATGAAAGTGAGTTAAATAATCCATGTTCAAGTATCAAAATTTTAAAAAGAAGGTAGAGTTGTAACATTTATACGCGTCAAATGGGATACAGATCTACAAATATACCTCTGACAATTCAAAATATTTAATCCGACAAGCACAAATGTGTTTTTTCATTCCATTCTTCTCTTAATAAGTTTGTCTAAAAAGAACGAAGTAGAAATGTCAGGAACTTTGTAAGCGTTTCGACCTCGGGTTAATCCCTTTACAAATGTTCCGTAGAAATTTTCGAAAAGCATACACCAGCCTAAAACATGTACTGTCAGACACATTCCAAAAAGTATTATTTCTCTACACTGTAAAAAATGTCTGTAGTTTTTATATTAAAAAAATTTCAGGATTAAATTAATTATTTTGAGATTGTATATTTTTATTCAATGTAAGGCGTTGAATGAGTTACTTTGATTAGAATTTCTTTAAGCGAACGTAGAAAACCTTTGGTTGGGGGGGGGGGGGGGGGGGGGCCCCCCCCATCAGCTTAGCACTTGATATGCATAATATGCTCTTATTACATTCTTAAGTTTAGTAACTAAAATAACGCATTTAATTCTAAATTTTTATTAGATTTTTTTGAAACCTAAAAAGCACATAATATTATTAAATAAAAATAAATAAATGTGAATAATGCAATATTTTTGTACTTATATATTCCATCAAACTAATGATTTATAAAACATCATGTTTAACTTAACTTGAAGATAAAAAAAAAATCAAACGGTTTTGTCTGTCTGTTCGTCCTTAGTTCTCCCCGAAACCTCAGGGAACCCCAGAAGAAAACAGAAACGCGTGAGACCAGTTGACCCCTGAGTAATTGTTTTCTTCCTAAGTACAAGACTGAAAAAACCGCCACTTTTTGCGGTCAAAATAAAAACTCCACATCAGAAAAAAAAACACCGCATCGACAAAGAAGGAGCAAATAATAATCATAACGAACACACTGGCTGCTGGGAATCGTGGCGCTTTTTGTTGTGTTTTAATGCCTTTTGTTTCTCTGATCAATTTTTCAACCCACCCCAATGAGAAGAGTTTGATCTCTAACCCCCTGCCGTAATTTGGGTTGGTGGTAATAGCCTATTTCGCTGCGCTGTGGAAGTAGCTCTGCATAAATATCACGCCGCGGAGGGAGAACCACAGCACCTGTGGTATCGACAGTATGTGTCGATTAGGTGTGGAATTCCACAAAATGAGTGGAAGTTAAAAAATGCAATTTTGGGAATAGTTGTGTCTAATTTAACTACTATACTCGCTCTGCAAGTAACTCTGCTTGATATTACACTGCGGATAGGGATTAACAGCTAATCAACAGTGTCAATATGGAATTCCACAAAATTGCTGGGTGTTTTTTTATGTACAGCAATTCGATGTGGAATTTAAATTTGATTCTATTCCTCTTTGGAAGTTGCTCTACATATTATCAAACAGCATAGAGAGAGAGAGTGATCCACTGCACCTGTGGTATCAGTGGTATCGACAGTGGGTGTCGATTAGGTGTGGAATTCCACAGAAAGAGTGGAAGTTAAAAACTGCGCTTTAACTTGGTTCGGCTAGTTTGCTCTGTAGGCAACTCTGCTTGATATTACTTTACATTGACAATGGCGACGAAAAACGACATTTTTGGCTTTTTGTTATTTTTTTAATTAAAAAACTAATTGAAAATTTTTAAAAATATTTTGTGAACATGAAATTTATACTTATTGAAACATTCAGTAAAAAAGTTGGAGTTGTACTGTAAAATTTGCGTCGTACAGATTAAAAAAAAGCTTACTTTTTTAAAATAAAGAGATTCCATGTAGAACTTAAAGTAAAATCTATATTTATATTTTGATGATTTGTTTTCACTAAATATGCACCTCAGACATGGCGTAAAATATTTTTAATGACTATATCATCACTTTTTATGCAAATAATCAAACGAATATATTTTAATTTGCCAACCAATTTTTATTAATACTATAATTTTCCAAAAGTATGTTTTCGTGATCAGCTAATAAATTATACTGTATTTTGACTTTGTTTTTACTTTCTCGTTTTTATTCAATTCACCCTGTACAACACCGCAGACTATTGTGTTTACATATTGCTTCAAAAAAATATTTTTCAAATATTGTCTGGGTGTCATTGAAAATCAGGAAATCAACAAGCTACTGAATATTTTTATTGGTTATGTTTAAATTTATAAACTATACAGTTTGTATAGGTTAAGTACCTTCGTTAAAATTTAAAGTATATTCTGTTTCACTTAAGGAAGTAGCTTATCTTAAAATCAGAAATCGCCACCGATCATAAATGTTTCAGATTCCTTAAATTTTGAAACTCCACCTATCTAAAAATTTCGAAAATCTTGTGATTATATGAAATAGTGAAACTCTGGTGACTCGATAAACTTGCAAGTCCGGCGATATTAAAATCGTCCATTTGGGCATTGTCGTCCTTTTGGGCCGCCAAAAATGGTGACTTTTGTTTCCAAAGAGTATTTTTTCATAATTAAAAAAATGATCCTAGGTACTATGCATTTGTGCCCATTTTTTTTTTAAGTTAGTCGCACAGATTGCTCTTCAATTTCTTTATCCAATTTCAAAAACAGGTCTGTATTATTATGTCTTTTGGGGACAACTCATATAAACATTTCTAAAACTTAAGCAAAAACAATAAATTTACAACTTTGTTTTTTAACGTTGCATATCATTGGAATTTTATTTAAAATCAAATTATCCACGTTCGGAGATCTTTATTTCATTAAATTGCATTTAATGTAAATTTATTGTTTTTAAAAAAGTTGGTAGAGTTCTGCTGTTTCAATTGTTTCTAAGAATCTTGATTTTATGAAGTACGTCTTTTTCCTTTGAATTACATTCTATAACAGAAAAAAAAGACTCAATTAGTCTGGCTTTTACTGAAAAAAAAACCCAGAGAAGAATGTTCGAAAGTTCGAATCCAACTTCTATCCGAGTTTCTAGGTAGGAATTTTTTGGCTGGAATTCCTGTCGAACACCCTGGAGAATCGTCTGAAAGAATTCGCAGAAGGATCGTTATGATCCAACTTGAAAGCGTGTCTAAATTTTTAGGTTTTGTTTAGTATGACGAATGTGTAACAGACACTTGATTAGTTTTGAGTGACATTAAATTTGAAAATGCATGTGATAGTGATTTGCTTTTGTAGCGTTTAAATAATATTTTAAATGAATGATTGGGATTTTGATGTTTCATTTGTCTGCAGTTTAAGGGCGAATGAGACCGTTGGATCGTGGGTCTCCAAACCAAATTGCCTCAGTGTTAATCCAATAGTGAACAAAGATATTTTTCAAGTCATATTTCTCTAGCTGTATTGAATATGTATTGAATTGTTTTACAAACAGTTTTTTGTACGATAAATGTAGTTTACTTACAGGTCTCGACAATCCCATTTTTTGAAATTGGAAAATAATAAAATTGGAAATAATTTTACCCTAAATATTCGAGGCAATTTCAAAAAGTGGAATTATAGAGACATGTAAGTTATATTCATCATTTTAAAAAACAGTCTGTAAAAATATTTAAAACATCCTGAGAAATGTGACTTGGAAAATAATGTTCCCCATTAGTTTAACACTGACGCACTTTGAGCGGGCTGGGGAGTCCAGTCGGTTAGGACTTCGCCTAGCATGCGGAAGGTCCCAGGTTCGGGTTAGGGCATGGCCAAAATAACTGCCAACCCAGAAACGGCCCGTGCAACCAAAAATGCTTAACGAATAATACTCCGTGTGGCGGTAGTGCATATTAAATATCCTTCAAACCCCGAATGCTGCGTACGATTTCGCCCTTAACGGTTGCGTTGGGTGCCTACTCAGGTGTCGGCTCGTCACTTGACAGTGGTTCTAAAATACGACGCCCATCGCCAATATTAATCGAGTAGCTCTAGTGGGACGATAATTCAAAGTAAGCCATCTAAACTGAGGCACTTTGGTTTGGAGACGCGCGGTCGATGTTTTATTTGATTTTTTTTTATTTATTAAAAAGATAAGCGAAATCCTATTTTAATAATATTGGAGATTAATGAGAGTTATTTGATCTTACGTTATGCAGCTTACTATACTAATGCCAGACAGTGTTCAGAAAATTGATTAGTAGTATATTTGCGTAGCTATTCGATGTATTCTTGTATAGGGTTAAAATAATCCAACAAGAATTCACTTTAAATGAAAGTATTTATTTAATACTGCTACTTGATATCGCTAGACGAAGTATCAAGGCCAAAGCTTTGCATATGTAAACTAATTTATAAAGACAAATAATAATCATGGAATATATAGGAAAAACCACTTTACTTAGGGACTATATTCAAGGTCAAGCAATCGAAATGTGATGAGCAAAAAACGTCAAGGTCCATTTTTGTCAAAAATAAGTTTTTGTTACCTTAATATATGTGTAAAATAAAAGCATAGGAGCACGAGTATATTTCAACAAAAATGTTTGACCTAGCAGAAAAATAATAATGCTGAAAAATGATAGTCAACTTTACGAAAATAGGTGAGCATTGTCTTAAAAATTAAATTGGCACTAACTGAAGGTTTTTGGACCTTGACGTTTTTGGCTATCAATTAGTTATGCATTAAGTAAAGAGTGAACCCATAACCTTGAAAATCGTTTCTTATAAATTTATACATTAAAAATGCATTAAGTATAAGTAAAAACAGAAAATTCCTAATGTGAAAAGAAACAGATAGCTCTTTGTGCTACAGAGCCAATTCTTATCTATTACATTTCAACATGACTGATACACGCACCTTTTGAGATGAGATGTCAACATTCACAAATTCACGACGCATAATTATTCCATCACACTTTATGTGCAAAACTGGTGTAAGTAAAAAAGATTCTTAATTAATAACAATTTAAAGACAATGGGTACACATAATAAATGTGATTTCTACTTACTTCAAACTTTTCTTATTTCGTTTTACTCTTTACTTTTCCTACACCATTTAAACATCTCCTTTCTCTCCTTTTTTCCCTTCAAAGTAAACGATGCTAAGACGCATAAAATATCTTTTTTGTTACATTTTAAGCAATTTGACATTTCGTATATTATCTGTCTTTAACATTTTCAGTCTCATTGACAATTTGGCATAATCGTTTTAGAACTTTTTTTCTGGTCATCTATAGCTATTTATTATATCAAAAAGCACATTATTCGATTCTTCAAACTTTTTCTATTAGAAAATATTTTTTTTTAATCCCAATAGATGACTGAACTACTATTTTTTAAAATTATGATCAGAAACATGATGATGCCAAATGGCATCACTGGGACTGAAGGGGTTAACGTTTAGCACATTAGACGGGTGTTGTTACAAAATTCATGTTCTCCAAAATATAACTAAGATATAGGTTCCGTTCATTGGCAGCTTCGTCCAATTGAAGTAGCAATAGTCATAAAGGGGCCCTATATCTTAATTATACTTCAGAGAATGCTAATTTTGAATGTACGCCCTTCATTTTCTTGAGGATCTGATCATGCCATCAGATTAAGTTCCGAGCTCGAGCTAATAAAAAGTTGGTATTATGCCTGGTGAATTCATATACTCATAATTCAGAAACTTTATCAATAATATTACATTCCAATTTCATTCATTAAAGTTGCATATATAAATAGGATTTTATTTGAAATAAAGTTGTCCGTTGACCATTTGTAATCCAGCCTTATAATATCTTAATGAGATAAACTATATTTTGC
Organism: Hylyphantes graminicola; assembly: GCA_023701765.1. Classification (NCBI taxonomy): domain Eukaryota; kingdom Metazoa; phylum Arthropoda; class Arachnida; order Araneae; family Linyphiidae; genus Hylyphantes; species Hylyphantes graminicola. Next base: position 24,424,022 of record CM043118.1, on the reverse strand, counting down.
ATTAACCTATTAAGAAAATTTGCCTATCGGCAATGAGCTTTCTGCTTAAATTTATCTAAATAAACACAATATATAAGGCAAATGAAAATAATTGTCCTGAACAATTTATGAAGGAAAAGTTTAGTTACTGTATAAAGAATTTAAAAAACTTAAAGTTAAGTGGAAATGGGCCCGCTGGATTGGGGTTCTCCAAAGCAAAGTGCATCAGTGTAGTCCTAAGGAGAAAAAAATATTTTCTCTGCCACATTTCTCCGGCTGTATTGAATATTTTTGCAAGCGGATTTTTTTATGTGATAAATGTAGCTGACTTGCAAGTAATTTTCAATAAATAATTATACACAAAATATGCGAAGCAATTTTAAAAAAAAAATGGGAAGATTGAGACATGTAAGTTATCAACATTTATAATTAAAAAAAAACCGTTTGTAAAAATATTCAATACAGCCGGGAAGATTGAGACATGTAAGTTATCAACATTCATAATTAAAAAAAAACCGTTTGTAAAAATATTCAATACAGCCGGGAAGATTGAGACATGTAAGTTATCAACATTCATAATTAAAAAAAACCGTTTGTAAAAATATTCAATACAGCCGGAGAAATGTGGCAAAGAAAATAGTTTATTTCTTATTGGATTCAAACAGAGGCACTTTAGTTTGGAGACCCGCGGTCCATCTCGCCCATTCACCCTTAACGCTTTTATTTGAAAATGGAGGTGTTAAAAGTCGTCATTGATGGGTTAATATCCAAATGAGGACTTTAGATATATTTATTATTTAGATATTAGTCTGAGAACAGAAGCAGTCCAATCTTGTTTGGATTTTCATGTCCACTCTGCAAGGAATGACTTAGATTACTCTATCTTAAAAACAGAGCGGGAACCCCGAAATAATTGCAGAAAAACCCAGAAGTAAATACGCTAAGAACGAGCTGTGGTTGGAACTACTTGGCGATTCGGAGTGAGTCCAATGGTGGAGATAAGGAAGTTACACACACTTGGCTCACTACGGAATTAAAATCCATGGAAGCGAAAGAAATAACCAACTCTACCTAAATTTCATTATAATATTGAAATCAAAAGGATTCAGTTTTAAAAGGAGGTGCTATACTCCTTAACACTTTTTACTATTTATATTTTATTTTCACAAATTGAAAAAAAAATATATACTCTTTAAACATTTTTAAAAATATAAAGTGTTTATACTAGTATAATATTAATTTAATCGGACCGTTAGTATTTTATTTATGCTTAGATGTTAAATAGTGTATGCAGAAAATTAGATTTTCATTACTATGTTTAAATTCAACATTTTTGACGCAAGTACACGTATAAAAAAGTAAATTTAAGTACTGTAACCTATTTACCAATTTATTTAATCAATCAACTTATTTAATTAAGTGTCGACCTTATTGAATTAAATTAGTTAATAGATTACACAAAATTAATGCAAGTAAAAATCGTTCAAGTATTTTTTTAGTGCATTCATTGTTTAAGTGTTACTTTTGGGTCATCTAAAAACTAAAAAAAAAAAATGCTTCCGATGTCAAAAAGAATACCGATACAAGCACATCAAACAATTTAAGCACAAAAAGATAACTGATACCAACAATACTCCAGAAATAACCAAAATATTTCAGGAATTCCTATTAAAAATCCTCTTCCCTGTAGGTGGTATTGGTGGAATGGATCATAAGACAGCACCCAAGTGCCAAATGGATTTGAGTTGTAAATTATCGTAATCTTATCTTGGCGAAATTTACTTGCTGCGACGAAGATTTATGTATTGACTCGTCGCGGTGTTTGCTTGCACAATACACAGGTATGGGGTCCTTGCGATGTTCCATTAATTGCCTGGTGAAGGAAACGTTTAATACCTGAGACTTAGATGGAAGAGGCTGCGCATTTGGTAAACCTTAAACAGGTCCATCATAATATCTTCGCTTCCGAGTGGAATTCTGCACATATAAGCCGAGTGGAATTCTGCACATATAAGCCGAGTGGAATTCTGCACATATAAGCCCATTTGGATAAGCATGTTTTTAAAAGGAATATATATTCAAAATTATGCTGCACTGAGAGTTTTTTGAAAACATTATCGGTTAATAATTGTTGAGGTCAATTTACTGAAATGTGTGGTTTAAAGCTCTAAAAATACAAATTTTGTGTGTTATGAATACACAAACAAGCTTAGTCAGTTCTTTTCAAGTGATAGGCTCTTCTAACATTTTTCAGTGCAAAATATCTGATATATTTTTTAAAAAAACCGAATATCGTTTCGAAAAAAGAATGTCGAAAAAACTTTCAAGTATGTGAAAATGGGTGTAAAGCTGTAAATACTTTTTTTAAAAAACAAATACAATATATGCACCAAACATATACGTAGTGTAGCTACAACAAAAATAGCCTTTCAAATACATATTTTGGTGGCACTTACTCAAGCGGCACCGATAAGTTGCCAAATACAGCAACCTTCGTCGCTAAATTAGTGATTTGGCGATATTCATCTTTGTACCTTTCCCAGCGGCCTTTTTTATTAGATTAGTGGTCCATCTATTCATGTCGTTGCTTAATTATCTGTCACAAAAGTCATAAAACTCTTTGTAAAGTTAAATTGAAACTGAGTATCATATATGGTTTTTCAATGGTGGTTCAATGGAGTGATAAAAATTCCGTTTGACTAATTTTTTCGATAGTAAAAGGTCGTCTGAAACTCTAAATGAAAATTATCTATTATTGGTTAAGAACTGTGTTTGTTTATTTTAGAGTGATGTAGCTAAGTTTTTAAAATAATGAAGCTATACCATTCATGCTCAACAACTTATTAATAAAACCATAAAAATATAAGGAAGTAAAGTGTAAAAAATTGGAATTTTCAATAGCGTTGATGAGAGGTAAATGTGGAGCTTAACACCTACAATTTTTTAAATGGTGAAATGGTAAGTTATATAAATTATTGGTAACTTAAAAAAGTAAATTATTTTTTATGTTTGCTACGGAAATTGTATAAAATAAGTATTTTCTGGAGTACAGTTTTCTGAACTTCTAGTTGAAAGATTTGGTTGGCTTTATTTTATGCTTATTTTGATGATGTTGTAGGGAATATCTGTTCTTCATATAAACATGTTTTTCAAATAAATGTACTTAAAAATATGTTTTTTAAGTAATTTTGAAAAAAAAGATACTTAATATTTTCTTCAAGTAATTTTTAAAAAATATGCTTAATATTTGCAGAGGTGCACGTCAATTTCATAAAATTTAAGTTCTTGAGACGTGAATCATTTCTTGAGACGTGAATTTTTTATGTTATAAAAGCAAAAACAAGCTGTATATTTTGTAATTTATAGTTGATTTTAATAGTTTTTTTTAATTCGCGTTTGTTTGACCATAAACATTTCTCCCAACCCTCAATTACTTTGCGTTCCCTTCACTCCATTTTTTTTTGTAGGCAGATATACCATTACTTCAGTTCAGAAGTCTCTTTGTCAAATTTCGAAGCACCTACAAAGTATAAGTAAATTTAAGCAAGCCTGTTGCATAATACCCTGGACATCGAATTCGTCCATTGAAAGTTTAACCTAAATACTTTACAATTTATTGCTTGTGAAACAAATGTTAAAATAAAATATCAAAAAATATACAGGCAAATTACATGCTTTCGCGAACAACACATAAGCAGTGTATTATAATGTAGTGATAAAAGATTAAGGTTGGCAAAACGTGGATAGAAATCACGAATTTAAATGTGGTTCGACATAAGAAAATTAAAACTGGTAACCTTTTTCTTGAAAATAGTTAAAATATCAGCTGTCATAATATAACTATAGTCGTTAGATAATAATTGCAATTGGTTTTAAGTAAAACGTGCATAAAAATGTTGTAATTTGCTAATAACCTAAATATTCATACTTTAATTCTAAAGTCTTTTCATGAGTCACTATATAATTATATAACTTGCGAAATTAAATTACGTAAGTTTGAAACATACTTAACGTAACTTAATATTTTAGTGTTAGATTAAAATGTGCATAAAAAGCATTCATTTCTCAAAAACAAATTATATTTTTAAAAAAATTACTGAAAAAACACTCTAGCAATATTGTTTAACATTTTCTATCTGAATTAAGTAAGTTGAATTTTAATTATTAAGTATTGTAAAGATTTTTTATTTTTATGTATTTTTGAGTTGTAGACAACGATAAACTTGGTGCAACTCCGTCATAAAGTTAATCCATCATAATTGAAGTACCTAGAATTCGAATTCTTTTCTGAAATTTTCAATGTATTTTCATTTCGATGCGCTGAATTTTTTTGACGTATATCACTTGTCCGTAACATTTGTAGTTTGCAACAGCAATTTAAATGACTCGAAATTGAATTTCAATGCTAGTTCAATGGGAAATTCGTCGACAAATAGTAGATTTATGTCCGTCCAATCGTACAGGCAGGCGGACAAAAAGTATGAACGTTGGGTCTCTGAGGTCATAGCTTTCTAACAAAATTATAAAAAAAATTAAGATCGGATGGATAGAACTGATTTTGGAAGGGGGTAGACAGACAGACTGACGGACGGACGGACGGACATCGACCTCATGTCAATAACTACTTTTTTTATTATTTTTTTTAATTCTTCGAATTAAAAAAAAAGAAAAGTAGGCTAAAAAAAATAGTACAAACTCCGTCAAAAGCCTCAATTTACTTTGGAATCAAACACATGCTTCATCCACTGCCGAAGTCCGAGAAGGCTCGCATACTTGAATCTGAATACGATTTTGCATCCTGATACAGGCCCATAGAGATACCTCCCATATTGACCCTGGAAGACATTGACAATAAATTTTGGAATCAAACATATGCTTCATCAACTGTCGAAGTCCTCGAAAGTTTCGCATGCTTTTCACACGCATCTGAATGCGACTTTAAATCCTGATGGGGGCCAAGAAAAACGTCTCCCATTACAAATGATCCTGAAAGTGCTTGTATATGCTACATTTTGAGTTCATGTAAGATATCTAATGTAATAAATTTTGGAATCAAACATATGTTTCATCAACTGCCGAAGTCCTAGAAAGTCTGGCAAACTTTTCACACGCATCTGAATACGACTTTGCATCCTGATGGGGGCCAATAAAGACGTCTCCCATTACAAATGACCCTGAAAGTACTTGTACACGCTATATTGTAGAGTTCATGTAAGATATCTAATAATAAATTTTGGAATCAAACATATGCTTCATCCACTGCCGAAGTCCTAGAGAAGCTTCGCATACTTTTCACACGCATCTGAATTCGACTTTGCATCCTGATGGGGGCCAATAAAGACGTCTCCCATTACAAATGACCCTGAAAGTACTTGTACGTGCTATATTGTAGAGTTCATGTAAGATAAATTTTGGAATCAAACATATGTTTCGTTTCATCAACTGCCGAAGTAATAGAAAGTCTGGCATACTTTTCACACGCATCTGAATACGACTTTGCATCCTGATGGGGGCCAATAAAGACGTCTCCCATTACAAATGACCCTGAAAGATATCTCCTTGCATGTCGTGGCATCGGAAGATGTTTCCTCACCCCACAACTACCCCCTTGCAACAATGCGCAAAAAATGTAACACGGTCTTCAAAAGAAGGAATCGACAATAATTGCACCCTTCCCACTACTTATTATTGCATCAGTCGTACTTCCATATCCAATCTCTTGTCTCCTTGGCGAGGGGCCTTTAGCACGTACGAATTGACCGATCGCTGCTAACAGTCACGAAACAACAATACCGTTTCAGTGATATATAACACGAAAAACGGTTTGAATGGCGACCGTGGAGCATTTAGCGGATAACTCCTGGTTATCGGGGGTTTTCACCGCCAAGCATTTTATTCGTTGCCAACACATTGAAAATGTCGCCAAGATTGATGTTATTTAGTATTATAAATTTTAAGTTACGTCGATTTTCTAAAATAAAAAATAGAAAAAGACATTTTGATTGCAGTTTCATGGAACTAATTTGGTATTAAGTCATATTTTTAAATGTTTTGATGACTTTGGCGATACATCGTGAAGCTTGGCGACAAACCCCCCAATAACTGTAAATCCCCCCATTTAGCGGTCGATTTTCGTGGAAGAAGGTATTTAGACTTATTACGGGGCCTTCCGATGCGAGATCTGTCAGCGGAATGAAATCTCAGCCTAATAAGGGGGTTGAGGGGTCAGGACATTCGGCAAAAAGGATAGGTCGCCAATGATAGGGGAATGCAGTGATACACCATCCCACAAATGAAATGCTAAAAGCTCTCCTGTATTAAGTTAAATGGCTATTATTACCGTAATGGATGTTGTTGATTAATTCTAAAGAGTATAGTTCACGGAATGATGATATTTTGGATCATCAAGGCTATGAATTAGGAATATGAGGGTTGTGCAGTGATAATGGTTTTCCAGGAAATTTTATTCATTGCCGTTAGATGAGGATCCCCTGTATGCGGCAAACTGGGAGTGACACATATAAAGTTTGAAGGCTATGATACTGCATAGCCTATTTAAATACATTTAAATTTATTCAGACCATAATGTCTGGACTAAGTTGAAAGCGTGCTTGTAATGGGTTATAATCGTATTATTATCATTGCAAAAACTTTGTGGTTAATTTCAATGATAGGGATAGTCGAATTTGCTTAATATAAAATGTGTACACAAATCATAATTTAAATTTTTTTTCTAACACTAAGAAAATTTAAAACAAATGTTTTTGCTTATATAAGAGACCAGTCTATAACAGTCTGAAACAGAGTCTATAACAACCTGTGGCACTTTTTAATTTTATGGATGCCAAATTTCTCTAAACGGAACTTAGGCGATAAACGGATTTTTTTGTGACAAAATACAGTTAAAAGGATACAGTATCATTTAAAGATCACAATTGAAAATATTCCATTTAGAGTAGATTGTAAGTTTTTGGTGATTTCATAACTTCTTTCCGAGAAATGGAAAAGTTCAAAACCTTTTTACTAAGAGGTTTTATAATAAACACTCTCCTTCCATATCCACAGGAAAGGCAAGCCATTAAAACTTACTCGAACCGCCACACGTATCTTTCCGATACACTAGTATAAAATGTTTTTTTAATAAAAAAGATTTAATGTTATTTTTGCATAAATTAGTTGTTGAGGTGTATCGTTGGTAAGAAAATACTGCTTTGTTAAATTCGAAAAACAGGGTAGTCATGTTCCGATTATTGAATAAATGGAATTGTAATGAGTAGAAATTTGTTGGTTATGTAAATATAAGACACAAATCAACCGTTTTATAGTTATTTGATGAGCACGAAGTAATACGTTTACAATTTACGTACGTATTAAATTCGGAATACTAACTCGCTTAAAATTTGTCTTTTAACACAATAATCTGGGAATCACAAACAGAAATCTTGCATGTCTAATTTAACAGTTCAAACTAGAAATGCTTATAGACCTAATTTAAAGTAAGATAAGAGAACAGGTATGAGTTCCCTGCAAATTAAATGTTCTGCCGCCTCGGTGGCTGAATGGTTAGTGTACTAGCCTCTGGAGCTTCTGAGGTCGGGTTCGAATCCTGGCCAGGCATGGATGTTTGTGAAAGTCAATAAATGTTGTTATTTGTCTATGTGTTATTCATTTCTTTGTGACTGTATAATTTCCTTCTGTGTCTGTCCCACTTGACGAAAGCTTATAAGCGGTTCTATGAACAAGCACACAAGCTGGAATATATATGTATCATACCATACCATACCATACCATTAAATGTTCTGTTTTTGGCGATTAAACCAAATTCGCCTGTTAGTATTCGAGCAGATATTGCGCGCTTTCCCCATGAAAGTATAAAACTTGGTCTAAATATAGACAGATTTGTCGAAATACGTCACAATATGGAGTTTAAATAAAACTCCTTAGCTGGATAAAATAGGCAAATATTTTAAATAATTATAACTTGTTAGTAATTCTTTAAATTTTTAGTAAATATAATAGAGTAACGAAACACAGACCTAGCTTTAATTATTTTCGTAAGTGGTTTTTTTGTTGTTGTTAAAGTATTAGATTAGAAGATGATATGAAATGCCGACACTTAATTACTAACTTTAATTTAGATAGCAAAAATTAAATATATTCGACAGTTCACATGAAATAGAAAATACAATTTCAAAGGAATGTATGCCGTCTAGACAGAAGCAGACCGAAAATATTTTTCATTGAACAAACTATTAATTACAGAAAACATGAAGCCATATGGAAATTCAATTTAATCTAAGATGAGCAGATGGTTTATAAAGCATTAGCATATCATGATGTTAGAATTACTCGAGTAATAAATTACGTTGCGGCAATTCGAATCAAATTTCCATAAGAAATGAAGGTGGTTAACCTAAAAAACTATTTTATTTAGTATTCCCGTTTAACCACGTTTTTAAAGATAAACGTACAATTAATTATTCTAGAAGATTTTCTTTTCTATAAACTTTAGATTAACAATAAATTTAACTTTTAAAAAAACATGTTCAATAATAATTGTGCAACTAGTTATATTTTTTAGCCAATTTTATTTTTATGTACAAGTTCATTTAAAAAAAAACTTATGGTATTAAAATTTTACTTAGTTGTGTAATTTTTATCTTTTAACTGAATTTTTTTAATTGTTTTGGAGTATTGCTATTTTCAAACCAAAATTTAAACTGATATTACACTGTAACTAAAAAATAAAAATTGCAATTGTTGCACCAAATTTTTTCAATTGATTCGACAGTCGAATATTTATTTTACCCTATGATGAGACACTACTTTTAAGGTATCTGGGTCCAATTCAACCAATCATCTGAAGCCAATTGGTTCTTCTTATATAATTTTAAATACTTTGTTATTTAAGTAACTTTTTTACAGACATTTTTAAGTACCTTGACTGTGTTATTTTTTAATACACTGACAGCAGCACGCTAGTTCACAATTTTGAAATTTTGTAAAATATTTTTATTCAGCCAATATGAGATGTTTTTGTTAGATTATTTTTAACAAATGACTACTCAAGACTACTTCGTACTTTTTTTGACATCATGGTATTATCTTATTTTTTCTTCGAAGGTAAACCATTTGAAAAAAATTGTTTAAAAAAATTGCACATAATTCAGTCCTTAGATTTGTTTTGATGCAGAAATTAAATTTGATTCATCTTTGGAGGGGCATGGGTTTTCCCTTCTTAACTTACTGCTATTTTATAATATAAGGTTTATTGAATGTAAGTTAGTGATTTTGATTAATGTTTAAATACAAAGTTAGAATATTATCATCGATAATCTTCTGAAATTCACGTTGGATAAAAATCCAAGAAATAAGTCTAAAACACTGTAGACAGCAACATACTCATCATTTACAGTTACGGCATTCTGAAGAATGCACGACTAATTTGATTACTTATGCAGTAACTCCTACAAAAGGGGCCATCCTGCAGAAAAATTACCCTCTTTAACAAGTTGAAAAACCCGTCACCAAATCGTGCCAACGTCCACACCTCACGGACGCCAATCAAACACCAAACGACGCCAAGAAAGTATCGAAGATGAATTGATGAATCTTCTGAACGAGATCACTTTCGTTCCCCCCCATCCCTGACTCCGGGGCATCACGATTCGTTTTGACAGATGCCAGAGGAGATGAGAAGAGACAGTTATGTAAGCTCCCTCTGTATCCAGAGGTAGCTTTGGGTGTTATATTGACTGATTGAATGCTTTGTTTTGAGTTGAATAAGCAATTAAGTATACATAGAAGCAGTCGCTAAAGAAAGAAATAGAATAGAAACGATTTTATGACATGGAGTATGTAACGAACTGGGAAATCTAGAATTCAACTAAATTGCGTAAATTAATTTTTATAGCTCCAGCATGTTTTGTAGAAGAGATGTTGGTATGCTGTTTCATCTTATGGAAGCCTTGTATGTCTATCTATATTACATTAAGTCCTCAGTTGTACGAGATTCAAAATTGAAACATATTGTGTGAATTAGTTTTAGAAATTAAGTAAAATTTTATGGAGGATTCAGTACAAACATTGTTTAATTTTTTCAATGACATTTGTGTCTCTCTATGTACCTACCAAAGTCTTTTAATTTCTCTGACTTGAGATAGCCGTTGTTTCTTTAACTTGAGATAGCCCGTACCCCATTTGGAATCATCATTAATCAATAAAACCATTCCCCATTGTGTCATTTCTGTTAATTGATTAATATAAATGAAACTGTAATACATCTAAATTATTACTTCCTAAATATAAAAGTAGTAGTCCATGACAAGAAGGATTCTATGTGAAATAGTTACAAACGTAAATACGAAGTGCATAGTGACCAAATAATAATAATAAAAGTGTAGTTTTTAGCGATGTGAAGTCTTAAAATTAAAAACATTTTTATAACAACGTGCAAAAAAGTTCACTTTTTTATATCATATTCATTCATAAATCGTTGCGAAAATGACACTTTACGTGCTTGCGTCACAGACAGTGAGCGAAAGTTTCATTTTCGGCACAGTGTGGTCAAGTAAATAAGAGTATCTGATTGGTAGAAAAGCAAAATGATGTCATGAATATCTCCATGGAAACTAAATGGTCACGAAACTCAGTTAATTCTATTGGTTCATTACTTTTGCATTTTTTAATCTCCATGGAAACTAAAAGTATTACAAAAATTATTAAAGGAAATGAAATAAGATAAAAGTAAGAACACAAATTTCACTCCAAACAATACTTTTATGGAATAAGATTCGACCAAAACTTGATTAGCTGCTTTGTTAATTTAATCTGGAAGTTGGTCGAACATCATTTCAAATTCATTTTCACCTATGTTCGGTAGCACTAATTAATCTAAATACTATTTTGATTCAAAATAGAAAAGTATTTTGCAACTTTTCTTTCACTACTTTGCATTTTCGAATATCTCCATGGAAACTAAAGGATGTCATGAAAATCACTCATTGGTAGAAATACTTTTTTGCACGTCATTATAAAAAATATTGTAAGCAAGCACGTTCCGAATAATGCTTTATTAAGCTCGTGTCATAATTTCACTCGCTCGTACCTCGCTCGTGAAATAAAAAGCCACTCGCTTAATAAAGTATCATTTTCGGAACTAGTTGCTTAAATAACTACACTGTTAAAAAAAATTCCTTGAATTAACGGAAAAACTACTGGCAGCAAGTTGCCGGGATTTTTCCGTTAATATCAGGATCTTCCGTTTTGGAATTTTTCCGTTATTTTCAGAAACTTCCATTTCGGAATTCTTCCGTTAATTTCAGGGTCTTCCATTTTGGAATTTCTCCGTTAATTTCAGGATCTTAAATTTCGGAATTTCTCCGTTAATTTCAGGGTCTTCCATTTTGGAATTTCTCCGTTAATTTCAGGATCTTAAATTTCGGAATTTCTCCGTTAATTTCAAGATCTTCCATTTTGGAATTTCTCCGTTAATTTCAGGATTTACCGTTTTAGAAATATTCTGTTAATTTCAGGAATTTTTATTCAGCTGTTCCTTTGTTAATTTCATGAATTTCTAATTTGCATTTCTCTCTAAATTCAGAAAACTTACATAGTATATTTTCTAGTTAATTCCAAGACATTTTTGCTTTTTTCTTGTCAATTTTGTTTCTATATACTATTTAACCATCAATCATTCTAAATATATCCATTTTTATGTATTGTTATAAATATTACCATAGGGAAATTTAACAGGAGAAACAGGGTTATTAAACATGCATCCTGTTTTTTATATAAACCGTAAGCAAATAATGTCTTCATACTTAAACCTTAAATCTATTCAAAACTATTACAATCTAATCCTTTAATATTTTAAAACCATATTTGGTATATAATCTGAATAAAAAGGAAATTGTTCACATTTTTGAAATTAAAAAAATACCACTCTTCATATATTTAAAACAATTTTAATATGGCAGAAAAATGTTAATAATTTTTCCAATTTTGATAATTTTTCTGACATATTTTTTTATAATGTATATATTTGGTGTTGTTCTGTGGCTACACAAATGGTATTGTACTTTTCAGTAGCATATCCAGGGCAAAATCATGGGTAGGGGATAATGAGTCAGGTGTCTTAGGGGTTGAACACCCCTTAATAGAGAGACTCTTTAAGACAGTAAAAATTTTTTGTCAAAAACAATAAGTCATTAAGTGTCTGCATTTATACTATACATACATAAATTTGTATAGTCTCTGATAGTAAAACAACAACAACATGTTTTAGTACATGGGGACGAGAATTATCCCTTCTCCCCTGGATACACCACTGATACAATTTAGCAAGATATGAATAACAAAAGAATTACAGAATATAATCAGGTTTTATTTTTCTTTCACAATTGAAAAAGACTGATATGGTTCTCAAATTCTCAACTAATTTAAAAATTTATCCAGGAACTATACAGATTTAGTTTTCTTCTTTTTCCGAACTCTTGACCCTCTTTGGAGATTTATGATAAACAAGCACCTAAAAAAATAATATATTAATATATATAAATCCAATTTTAAATGAATAGATATAATGTATAGAAGCAACTGTTAATCAGGCGTAAACCAGGCAAATTCCTTCTTAAGTCCTTCTAAAATTAAACAATTTGTCAGTTTTAGGCGCTTTTTTTTCCGAGCAAGTTTTCCATAGTATGACCGCAATAATTTAATATCAAAGTTAAAAACGCTTTTTCTCTTTTTGTGAAGAGGTGAAGGGGGCAGACAAAGCATGAATCTTACAGTACCTTTAATTAATTGATTTATCCATATATCTCAATACAGTTTTGAGAATACACTGAAAATATTTTTTTAATAGTAGAAACAAAACAGAAGTGTTCTTGAATAGTGTATATTATTACTAAAAATACAATTTTATAATAGTATTTAGTATAAAATAATAACTTTAATGCAATTTAATAGTATTTTAGTAATAAAATACAATTTTATAATTAGTATTCTAGTAAAAGCTAATAACTATTGCTTTTGAATATCACCGACATGAAGTTATAGACGGTGAGCCGAAAATGAGATATCACTTAGCAGCTATATCTAAATGAACAATAAAATAGCGTTTTGCGGACACTTGCAATTCCTAAATTTTGAATGTGTTGGAAAGTTTACATTTAATCGGAAATTTTGTGTGCAGACTTTTCAAAACAAAGAGCATTGGCAATAGTGTATGTAACTTCTGAATCGAATCAAAATATGTGATTTGCATACATCCGTAATCACTAACTGATTCATTAAAATCAACAAAAGTTTATTATTTTATAAAAGAAAAAGTTTGCGTTATGTATACGTGCATAGTTTTTAAAATAAATCATGCTTATAGCGATAGCGTAACCGTGCTTTTCAATCGAGGTTAGGTTTTGAATTATCGTCGCACTAAAGCTACACGAGGGCTATAGCTTTTCAATCGAATTTAAATGTAATAATTTCAAGTCATTTCATTATTTTTTTTAATAATGTGCACTTGTTTGTTTGTGAACTTTGTTTATTTCATATATTTGACAGCTTTTTTAAACATTTAAATCAAATTGACTTAGTTGCGCGTGTTGGTAAACAAACGGAATTATTAATTTCTGGAGTCACCTCACGGTCAATTATAGGACTATAGATATTACAGAAACAAATAAGAAAGAGACAATAACTGGATTCTATAGATAGAAAAGGAAGATAGAAAATATAAACATTAAAAAAATCTTATTTTATTAAACGAAATGAACATACCTGTATATTTATCTTTCTTGCTTGCTTCAGATGTGGTCAAAACAAAACAACAAACAAAAAACAAGGTGGCTGAGTCGGTCGGCGGATGTGTCGAGGCTAAAAGCTGTTGGGTGCGAGGTTATATGGAGAATTTACGTTCATACGGGTCTTAAGTGAAATTCTGCAATCAGAAATACAGTGTTTTTCCGTTTTCACTTGTCAAGCGTTTAAGGAAAACGGAAACAAGCTGTGTATTTCAGACAAACCGTCTGTTTGTGAAGGAAACGCAATCTTTCCGTAAATTCCCGAAAATAATCACAGAAATATATACGTAAAATTCAGGTTTTTTTTAACAGTGTATTAATGCTGTACCAAAAGCATTTTCTTTTCCTCCTTAATTTCATAAAGCTTCTAACGAGATCACTTTCGCCCCCGTATTACACACCCTGATTGATCACCACATCGTGATAGACGCAAAATTAACTCAAACTGTGTGAAATAGTAATAAAAGTTCAGTATTTAGACACGTGAAATATAAAAATACGACACATTTTAAAACTACCACAAACGTTTTTCTCTGAATTTCATAAAATGGTTCTCTCTAACGAGATCACTTTCGTCCCCCCTACATCGTGATCCCTGGCTCCGGGGGGTCACGACGAGCCTCGGCGTTTTGACAGATGCCAGAGAAGGTGAAAGAAGACAGTTAGGCACTGCCCTCAGAGCCACACAGGCCTAACTCGATCAAAATGGCGATCCCCTGTATCTGATAATATGGTATGGTATGGTATGGTACATATATATTCCAGCTTGTGTGTCTGTTCAGAGAACCGCTTATAAGCTTTCGTCAAGTGGGACAGACACAGAAAGAATTTTTACAATCACAAAGAAATGAAAAACACATAGACAAATAACAACATTTATTGACGGTCACAAACATCCATGCCTGACCGGGATTCGAACCCAACCCCCAGAAGCTCCAAAGGCTAGAGTCCTTACGATTGAGCCACCGGGGCGGCATATGATAGTCTGTTGTATCCTTTTCGTTGTTCGAAAAAGAGTTGCATTTGATCAGGGTGAATTAACGTCGAACTAGATCTTGAAGATGGGCGTCGTAATTTAGAACCACAGTTAAGTGACGAGCAGACACCCAAAGGAACTTTGAAAGGTGACATCGTAACCGGCTTCGGGACTTCGAGCATATTTTACGTGAACCTCCTCTACGGGGTATTATTCTTAGAACGTTTTGGCTGCACAGACCATTTTATAGATCTGCCGCAAGTTTGGCAATTCCAGGAGCCGAACGTTTGTTCTTTCGCATGCAGGACAAACGCCTTACCTACTGGGCTCCCCAGCCCCCCATCTTTTGATCAAGTCCCGAGACAGAGTTCAGTTCAAGGGAAGCCAACGTTTCATGCAGATTAAAACGTATTTAGTTTCGTTACATTGCATGACCAATGGGGGATTACGACTTATTGAACATCAAACTATTATAAACTCAACCCGAACAAATTAAAAACTCGTCGAAACAAAATCTAAAACCTTTAAGTAACAACTGCCGATATCTAAAATAGCTGGATTTAGTAGCTTCTGGAAATATGTTGGGTAAACCTATGAGCCTAAGCTTCTGTTTGTGGAGCAAGTCCTAAGAATATCGGATGGTTACAATTGAATTAGAGTTTAAATTTCTATAAAATGAGAGACACTGGTCAAAACTGTAGTGAATTTGGCAGAGCACATGTTGGTAATGATAGGTATTGTATTGATGCAGATTCTAAATCAATAAATTACTGGAAGAATGGAGAAAGGCGGCATTGAAATAAGGCCGAACATCCATCTATAGATAGTGTATCACAGCTTTGGTCAGGGAGAAATGTCCTGCATGGAACATGTGTAAGCTCTAAGAGCAATCTATTCAGAGATTTTCGGCTTTATTCCATTTCCCTACACTCTTAAAACAAAAGAGTGAAATCCACTCCAGTAGGAGAAGTGCATTTTCGACACTGGAAAGGATTGAATATTATCTCAGACTGATTTAAAATCACTCGTTTGGAGTGATCTTGTCGGAGGTTTAATACACAAAGGGTCCACTCCAAAAGGAGAAGTGCATTTTGCAGACTGGAATAGTGAAAATCAATCAGACTGAGTTAAAATCGCTCGTTCGTTTTAAGAGTGTATTCATCATTATCCATCACTATTCCATGGTGCTCCATCACACCATTATCATCATTATTTGCGTTATTAATTTCTGCCAAAAAATTAACCCGACTACTACTGTCTTTCTGATCCATAGTTCTCCAATTACCTCCTGTTGTTTTAATCTTTAATTATAATCATCCATGCAAACTCATATTTTTCACGTAAACTCATATTTAACACGTAAACTCATACATAAATGTTTGCAAGCGATTTCAAATTTTAGCTTTATAAGATAATCAATGATACCGCGTACAATCTTAAAGCTATTCTGTAAGGTTGTACAGACGGAGTTAGGCCACTTCGCCTCTTTGGTTGAGAGTTATGTAAGTCCCTCTCTCCAGAGGTTTATAGTCTGATTGAATGCTCCGGGGTCATACATTGAGACCCGTTGACCAGGAGACCTTATTTAGGAAGTTGAAGAGTATATATCAACTCCGCAAATCTCATTATGTGTTGCGCATTAACAGTGAACTAAGGAGGTGCTACTCGTTAACCCTTGAGGATGTTTCGCTTTTAGGTGTTACTCTTCATTTAGATTTCTAATTAATCTAGTGTTATGTAAATAACTGTCAAGTGAAGGAATTTTTGTAATTTGGGATAACTCTGGTTAAACGTTGCTGCTGAATAATTGCTGTCGGAATGCTTTTTTTTGTTTGTCCTTTATTAATAGATGCAAACACTTTCTTAAATACTAAGAAAATATTATTTAACTAAATTTCTAATCAACTAGATTTCCTTTAGATTTCAAATAATCTAGAATAGTTTAATTGAGAATAGTTTAATGCAAACTATTCTCAAACGAGGGCCTAATAATTCTTCTCTGGAATAATTTACTTTTTATTTGTCTTTTATTTATCAGGGTCTTTGTTTTAATACATATTTGGAGATATTAAATTGTATCGAACAAAATTATTCATTCGTCATACGCTCCATTGCTTAACTTTGCACTGTTTGAGTATAAGTGTTAGTTTAAATATCAAATGTATTTTCTAAAGTATGCATTGAAAACTTATTTACACCCGATCAAAAATTTAATATAAAGACTAAATTTTCTCTCTCTCTCTCTCTCTCTCTCTCTCTCTCTCTCTCTCGACACTTTAACAATTTTAAAATTAGGTTTCAGCAGTGAACGGTATGTAAAATCTTACACAGAATTTAAAAACTCATTAAAAATAACTTCTTAAAATTAAAAACTTATTAAAAATATATACATGCGCTGAAATGATAGAAAAACTGACAGTCCCTTTACGGGTTCATACATTAAGGCAAATAATAGCTTTAAAAGTTCATAGTTAGTTGCTATATTTTTGATGTAAAGGCGGGAAGCGGTCGTCATTTAAAATGATGATAGACCTGCAGGAAGATTTTGGACCAATTACTTTAAAAACGGTCAATGACTTCTCATAGTTTAAAGGGCTAACAAGGACAGCAGGATGACATTTTCACTTTGTTTTGTTTTAATCCTCATTATTTGGAATTAATTGGTGGTCATAATTCAATTTTTTTCGTATTGAACTTCTGTGTTTCTTCCTTTTTTTGTTTTGAACTGGTTTATGGAACTTTTGAGACAACGTCTGTCAATTTCTTTCCACTTAGATATAACAGCATTATGTAGCATATTAATTAATATGTGTTTATAGCGTTATTTAAAATTAACTGTTCGATATAATTTTGCTCACTTGTTTGAAGTTTTATTTAATATGCGTTTTGGTACATAATGCACTGTTAAAAATTGGTTCTCAATTTTCAGAATAATGTTCTCAATTTTGAGAACATTGTTCTCATTTTTGAGAACATCATAGGCTCTCAATACATTGCTCCCAATACATTTTATATTAGCTTCCAATACATTGTTCTCAAATTTGAGAACATGTGTTATTCGAATATGAGATCATGCATGTCTTCATTTTTGAGAATTTGTGGACTCGTTTCTGAGAATGAATGTACTTGTACAGGAAAACTCATGTTCCCATTTTTGAGAATCTATATACTTATTCTAGAAAACTCACATTCTCATTTTTGCGAAAGCATATCCTCGTTTTTGAGAAGATGTGTATTTATTTTAAAAACCCCATGTTCTCATTTTTTATTAAGCTTGTTCTCGTTTTTGAGAATTTATGTATTTATTCTAAAAATGTTTGTAGCATTATTTAAGATTGACTGTTCTACGTAATTTTGCTCACAGGTATGAAGTTTTGTTTAATATGCGTTTTGGTACATAAGGCAACATGTGTGAAATAATTATGAAATTCACTACTTTATATTCGAAAACAAGTATGTTTGCAACAGAATGTCACCATATTTTTGGTATTTGGTTGAACCACTTAAAATGTTTGACTTCAAAAACCCAAGAAATGGTTCAACAGCATACTGAAAATATAGTGAAACATTTCACGACACAACCTTTGCGAGTACTAAAAATCGTCAACATGGTGAAACCAAGCGTCAAATTCTTAACAGAGCATCTATTTATTAAAATTTGTGCGAAATCATATCATTTTTAGAAAAATTTCCACTGCCTGGATAATACCACTCAAAACATTTAAATGTCCAAACATTATCAAAGGACCATCAAAAACACCCAAATTAACAAGAATCATCTTCAAGTTAAGGAATGCGTACGCGGAAGCATTTAAGAGTGTGGGAAGCGATGAACAAAAGACGAAGGTTCGTGAATCGGACAGATCGCTAATTAAAGCCACCCATTTAGCAGCAGCTGGACCTTGGGGCAGCTGGGGGCGAGAAGGGGTCAGACAGCAATTAATGGGGGCAACCCCCCTACAGAGCCCCCATTCATTTAGTTTTTTTTTTTAAAGATGATTCTTGATGCAGATTCATGCCGTGAAGCTAATGCGGAGAATTAGGGAATTTGGTGAGCAAGTGGTGTTAGTCCTGTTGATAATAAAATGATGTTAGAAGATTGTAAGTTAAGTCGTTCCGGCTGCCTTTTTCCAGCCTCTTTCAGGAGCTTCAACACAGCCAATAACGCCTCGTAATTTAGAACCTTGGTCAAGTGACGAGATCGACACCTGAGCGGGCACCCAACGGAGCTTAGAGCGACATCGTGCGCCAACGCCGTTCCGTTGGGACTTTGTATTCCACAGCTTTAACGAGCACGTCTGCTCCAATGTACTTGGGCCCTCCGTCAAGAATTGAGGTTTTTTCTACTATTTCCAGCACGGATCCGATTTATAGGATGACTGGCAGTAGGTGGGATTCTGAATGAAAATAAATTATTTCTCGAGTTTCGATTGGTGAATCCATATCCCGTGGAAACAAAGGACCAATCCGAACACCGATAGCAGGAAGAATTCTAGAAGAATTATCGTCACCTAAAACAACCCAATTGCTTTTCTGATAACTTGCTTCACTAGTACTCTGAACGAATCATGTGCTGAAAACTTATTAATATGTAAGATGAATAATGATAGAAAACGTTTTCAATAGCACGTCATAATTCTCCGTTACATGCTAAGAATGGCTTATGCATTGAAAGTAGAGAATTTATTAGGTTAACCTATATTAATATATATATTCAATATAGATAATCAATTTAAGGGGAGAATGTCAGACAACATAATATTTGTATAGGTTAACAAGACAATAGAACAAAAATTATCCAATTTACAGAGATACGTACCTTGAAGAACTTAACGAGCGAAGTATTATAAGTGTTTTCATGGTCGTGGCGGAAAAATTCGTGATATATTTTAGTAAAGAGATTTGAAAAGTTAATTGCTATGCAGACACTCATTTGAATTGTAAAATTATTGAAAAAATACACACAATAGAATTTAATTTATGTTATTAGGAATTTAGTTGTGATCGAATAAAGAATTCAAAGTATGTGTAATAATTATATGTTGCTAAATTATGTTAAAAAATATTAACAAATAATGAACGGAGGGATGTATATTTTTATTCAAATATTAACTTTTAACTTAGTTACGGTTTGTTGGCCAGTTCTGTTTCTTAAAAAAATAACTTTTTTTTTATAAAAAATCAAAATAACTTTCATTTTAAAGGGAGAGTATACAATAGGTCATTATAAAATTTTATGTAACATTACTCCAGCTTTTTGGAGTAACTCTGACAAATAAAAAGTTTACTCCATACAACTGGTAGCAAAAACTACAGTTAAACTGTCATGACTGGCAATTCAGCTGTATAACAATATCTTCGAACTGGGATTTTTTTCATTTTTGATGCAAATTGTAAAAATGCTCACTATTTTCTCAGAGACTAGCGTCAAAGAGTATTCAGGTTCATATCAGTAGTAAAACAAACAGAACAGCATAATTAAGATATTTTGGAATTATTTCGATTATCTTTTACAAGCCTCTCAAACGGGTCAAAAATATGGTATCTAGATATCAATCTCACCGAGGCCATTTCATGCGTATTTTCACCCCATAAACGCGACGTAATTATACCATTACCTGTGATCTCAATCGCGTTGCTAATGCTTACTTTTGTCCAATATAAATTAAAAACATCAAAATATTCAACATACTTTTAATTATCTCTGGCAAACGGATCAAAAATATATAGTATCCGAGATATTAATCTCACTAGGTCGTTTCATGCGTATTTTCCCCCTCTAAATGTGAGATAATTATTTCTGACAGATTTAGGTAAATTAGTAGTAAAACCATTATAATTTGCAAGAGTAATTTAAATTCTCCAGCTTTTAATTATCTGTAACTAACAAAACAAAAAATATTGTATCTAGATATCAATCTCACCTTCACGCGTATTTTCATGCGTATTTTCACCCCATAAACGCGAACGTAACTATTCCGTTACCTGCTATCTCAATCGAAATTCTAATGCTTACTTTTGCCAAGTAATAAATAAAATCATCAAAGTACTCACCATACATTTAATTATCTCTCACAGTCGGATCAAAAATATAGTATCTGAATATCAATCTCACTAGGCCGTTTCAAGCGTATCCCCCCCCCCCATAAATGCGATATAATTATTTCGTTGCGATAAATTAATAAATTATTTAGATTTAAATATTTAAATCGCAATTAATGTTTACTTTTTTGGGGGGGCCTTTTAAGTAAGATCAGACATATTTAGGTTCATACCAGTAGTAAAACCATTTAACAGTAATAATAATTTAAATTATTAAAATATTTCCACATACTTTTAATTAAAATATAGTATCTAGATATCAATCTCACTTCACATTAGACATTTCATGGATATTTCCCCCCCATAAATGCGATATTTTATTCCGCTACCGGCGATCTCAATCGTACATCTTAAGCTAACTTTTGCAATTGCATGCCTAGTTATTTCTCTGAACCTTTTGTGCAACATCAGACAGATTTAGGTTCATATCAATAATATAACAATCATAACATAAGTACGTTCGTAATCGTTAAACTATTTCGCTCTGTTTTTAATTATCTTCAACAAAACGGATAAAAAATATAGTATCTAGATATCATTCTCACCTTAGCAGTTTCATGCGTATTTTTTTTTTATTTATTCCTTTACCGGCAATCTCAATCTTCCTTATAATGCTCACTTATTTCTATGAATCCTTAAAGTAACGTCAAGCAGATTGAGGTCAATATCAGTACTAAAAGATTATAATAGCAATGATAATTAAAATCATCAAAATATTCACCATATTTTTAATTATCTCTGACAAACGGATCAAAAATATAGTGTCGAGATATCAATCTCAACCTTAGCCGTTTCACCCCATAAATGCGAGATAATTATTCCGTTACTGGCGATCTCAATCGCCCTTCTAATAACCGACATTACACCTGATGCTCCAGTCATAAATCAAATCAACAGTAAACAGACCGGTGATTACTTGTTTAATCAGAAAGCCATGCATCAAAAATACGTGACATCTACCATTCAAATGAGATATAGAGAGGTCGTTGCTTATTACCGCGTCTAAGGTTTAAAGTGTATTCATGTCCGTAGACTAAGTACAGGAATTGACATATTTTACTTCTGAGGTTGGGATTTCGTTTCAATGAAAAGATCTAGGGAAGAGATAAAATAATAAGAAATAATCAAATTACTGTTGTCAATAAAACCCTTTCGGGGTTTATTGTGTCTGAAGAAATACATAATATTTTTTTTTGTAATTAAACAAGTTTTTTTTGTTTATTTGATTGATTAAGTGACTTGAGTGTCATTTTGTTGCTTGTGGTAGAGAATATTGAATTGTAACTGTGCTTTTGGTGAGGATTGTGCATTTAATTTTCAATTTGGATCTAATGTTTGATGCTATTACGGGATACTTAAGCGGGATAGGAGACAAAGTAATAGTCGGGAAGTAGTTAAAAAAATTAACTGAATGTTTCAAAATGATTCTCTTGCTTTCCTTTAGACCTTCCAAATAAGTGAGTGGGTAAGGTAGACAAATTCTTAGAAATTTGAGTGTATGATTAGAGCGTTTCATGTTATTACTGAAAAAGTTTTTTTTATGTCTATACCTACTCCTAATATCGTAATATCAATAAATTTGTAATTTTAAAATAATTTTCGGGTAAATGTAGATAGTCGGTCCCGATTCCAAAATGATAGTATCTTAAATGCATCGAAATTTTTCCATGTTAAATATATTTTTCCAGTGTTAGTACCAGTTCTCTAAACAAATCAGTACTTTAACAAAACTAGCATTTTAAACAATAATACAAATAAGTAAAAAAAAACTATCAATAAAAATCCAAAAACATTTCTCCAAGTTCAAACACGAGCTTAATGATAAATTCGCTTGACCGCACTTAACATTTAACGATTCATAAGAAATCTGCTACATTTTTCTATTTACTTTAAAAACAATACAAAATTCCTTAAATATAATTTAAAAAATAATTATAAAAACCAACATTACTACAAGTTCAAGCACGAACTTGAAAAACTGTGAAGAAAAACAATTATCAATTATTATTATAAAAAAAATCCATAACTTTAATATTTCCTGACCGAAATGGGACCAAAAAGAATGAAAAGAATGTTTTTAAAAAGATAGAGTAGCAACACAATATCAAAAAAAGTTTCGATCCTATGTCCACCTCCAACAAATCCGTTGCGAAATGAAAATCCAGATAGTAACGTTAAACTTCACAGCTATATAAAAGGAGTAAATATGATCGGGCTTTTCATCAATGGATTCGATTGGAGTAAATGCTATTATATGGCGGGTTCACACATACCTTGTTGAATTCCAGACCAAATTCTTTTGGGAGGATGATTCATTTAAACTTGTTTTCATAGAAAGCCAAATCACTATTTTAAAAGTAGTTTAAGCTTGTCTGTTTTGGATAAATTTGGGTGTCAAATATAGATGAATCGTCTGTTTTTAGTGAAAATATTTTCAGAAATACGTTGTTTTCTAAAGTTTAAAAATGACTTATGTACAAGGATTTAAAGCTAATACTTCAAATAATCTCTTAATTGACATTTTAAGTAATTGCGAAAATGTCATTTTAATAGAAAAAGTCTAATACCTCTTAAAAATTGTGTTTTAAGTTTACGAAATTCATAATTGACATTTTTCCGTTACCCTCTTGTTTGTGACTCATGCTAAATTATAAATTTCCTTCATGACTGTTCCATGATTTCAAAAGTGGAATTATGAGGACGTTTCTTTTAAAAAATTCAAGTGTATTTCATTCAATTCAAAAACATTGAAAACTATAAATTTTGTTTTTTTTTTTCTTTTACGTATAGAAAATAATCGAATGCGTTAATTAAAAATGATATTGGACGGGAAAACTAATAAGCTAGTAGTGCCTTAAGCAACCGTCTACTTAATAGTTAAGTTCTTATCATTTCGTTTTCTGCTTAAACCATGATTGATATAATTAGGGAAAAAAATCAAGTACGAATCGTGACCAGTAGCTTATATTGGGCGCATTTTATTTATCGCAATTAGTTTATTAACGAATCCAAGCTTTTACTTTTGTAACTCGCCAATGTACTTTAGTTTAGCATTTAACTAGGAGTTCTTCTGAAATAAATACTTTAATTACAAAATCTTAGTTGAAGGTAACGTTTAACTCATTAAGCGATTAAGATACTGATCAATTTGTTTACAAAACATAGAGGAGTTTTGAATAAGAAACTATTTGCTAGATCATAGTATTTTCTTTTGGTGTGTCCGAATTACGAATAAATATACATGTTATTTGAAGGGTGAAGTTGCAAAACTCAAGTTCTCCAAAGTATAACCAAGGCTCCAGCTCGTTTATTGGCAACTTCGTTTAAGGGGCAGGGATAGGTACATATATATTCCGGCTCTTATGCTTGATCAAAGACCCGCTTATATAAGCCTTCGTCAATTAAGACAGACACAGAAAGATTTTTTTACTGTCACAGAGAAAGGAAAGTACATCAAGGGCGAAGGCGGGAATCGAAACCGCTTTCGTTACTGCGAGCAGACTGCTGGGTCTAAACCACTAGGCCATCCGGACCCCACAACTTCGCTTAATTAAATCTACGATTGTCAATAGTCGCCAGTAAACGGACCGGATCCTATATCTAAGTTGAATGTAGAGAATACACTATATTCTTCAGTTCATATAGTTTTTATATCACAAAACACTTTCAGATTTTAAATTCTTATGAACAACTTATTGATTAATATGGTAATGAAATAAGGTTATTTTTTCTTAAAATGTGTTAATATGCATAAGAATTTTAACTATTTTACTGTGTTTACTTTTTATCAAGGATATTAATATTTTATGGCTTTAGATATTTAAATAAGAATGTTTTGTTATTTTAATTATACTTAAACTAATTAAAAAAAAGTTTTGTATGACCTTGTTCAAAAATGGTTAAAACCGAAAACACAACCCAAACATTTGGATAAAATAATTAGGCCATTGGAAACGAATGCCGATTCGTGCGAAGGAACTAAATGATTTTAGATTTAAAAAATGCGTATTAAAAGTTAACACCATTAACATTTAAATAAGTAGGTGGATTAAATATGAATAGACATAAGCATGCACAAATTAAAAATTAAAACTAGTTACAAATACTTTTTAAAATTAAAACTGATATTTTTTAAACTGCAGCAATAAAACTGTTTAATGAAGAAACATTCTACTATCAATATAATGAATTTTTAATGCAGAAAATCTCTTTCATCGATATTAAAACGAATAAAAATGTATTATTAAAAAGACCTCAAAGACGTTATTTAGTCAATATTAAATTAGATAATTTATACAAAATTAGTGTTTCTCCCTCAGCGTTATATTGACGTCTTATTTACGTCTTCCCGCCTCTATCTCGTCCGAAAAAGACGTCATTTCCGACTGGTTTTCACCACTCCCTTCAATCGCTCTTGTCCCAAACAATATTGACAAACAACCTTACATAATCGAATCTATCGCATTGAATCCCTGCCATTCTTGAGAGGATACGCCAAGAAAACACGATCTCGACAATGGTGGTCTCCCACATAAAAGTCGCCTTGGAGCGTGTCGAATATCTTCATTCACATCATGTGAAAACCCGGACCACCGATATTATGAATTAAAAATGTAAAATTCACTTACTATTGAAGAATAGTTGTTATTTTCAGATGATTTGTAAAAACTGCGCTGGTTCGGAAAGGCCATTTGGATGTAGTCTAGACTTGATCTAGACGTGGAATAAGAAACAACAGGAGTTATCATCTAGATTTTTTTTTAAAGATCTTTACTCCCCACCAAAAAACTGACACAGATATTGTTTATATAAAAATAATTTTCAAACAATTATGTATTTAAAAGTATGTTTATCATGTAATTTTGTAAAAATTATATTTGGCATTTGATGAAAGGCACAGCAATTTAGTGGAATTTGTGCTCGTGAGCTGAATAAATATAATTTTTTTCTGAACGAGCTCTGTCAGTTTTTTGCAATTAAATCTCCATACTAACGATTGTTTTGAGACAAAACATTTATAAATTTTATCGCTGAAAACTTGCTTAAAAATGGTTAGCAATCAATGGTTTTCTAATTGAAATGCTTAATTTCACTAACGGCAAGCTACCGAAGAAAAGAATATTAAAAAAAAGAACTTAAGTTAAAGGTTAGGTAAAATAAGAGTTCTAATTTGAAATGAATGCAAAAAATAAGAATTACTTATACAAATATATGAAATTTTGTTTTAAGGAGATCAAATATTATCTAATAGATATGACCATACGTTGTATATGCCTGACAATTCTCATACCCTGATAGAAGGCGGTGATATATTTATTTAGATTTAAAAACCTAAAAAAATTAATCATATTTTTTGCTAGAAACATTTACTGACTCCAGCTTATATGTATATTTATTTTAAGTTAAATTGATCACACTTTAGAATACTCAACTGTTTTTGTGATTAAGAACTGGTGAGGAAGAGCAGGATATTTTTCCTTCACATCATTAATATGAATCTCCTATGTATGAAGAAAAGAATATTTCCCGATTCCCGAATTATGCGGACACTTGCTGTGATCCGACTTGCAGTCAAAGAGAGACGCCGCACAACGAGCCGTGTGAATTCAGTTATCGTTTCCCTCAATTGGGAGTCGAATTTGTTTGTGAGATCGAAATGAAAGAGCAGGAAATCGAAATGGTATTTTTCGTGTCTGTCTAGTGTGGTAGTTAGGAAGAAATTTGGTGCAAGTTTTATTTTTGGCCATGTACTATAAAACTGCATTGTAACGTTACTTATGGAAATTTTTTTAATGGAAATGGTAAATTGCGATTATTTTTAGTGTGTGAGAGAAGAATTAATTAAATACCTGTTCACTAGTAGGCTCATACATGTCCATGCCTACTTAACAACTTAAAATAATATTTTATTTCAAAGTTTTTTGTACACAGCGTAAAAATGTTGCTAAAGGTTGTTCCGTAAAAAGGTAGCATGTACTGCAATTCTTTTTAGGTAATTAATGTTCCCCCTAATTTATAATGTATTGTTACACCGCAAATATTGAGGGATATTGATACATACTCCAATTCTGCGGTGTAAGTTAATTCTCCTTAATTTAGAGACCAACAACGAACCGTTGATATGTATGAGGTCAATAAAGTTAAATCTGATTTACATCGATTTGAAACATCCTTGTAATCGATCCGAAAATACCTTTATGTTTTTTTTTTCTACTGCTTTCTTTTTTTAAACCCTAACTACACTGCTCAAAACAATTAGGGGAGCACTTTGCGTACTTTTGTTAACCCTTTCAGTTTCAGTGTTTTTATTTTCATTCTAAAAATCTAAAATTTGTGAAATAGATTCATTATGCATCCAGAATGAAATGGTAAAAAACAGGCGTGAAAATATTAATTTTTAAAACTAAAATTTAAGTGGGGAAAATTGGAATCAAAAATTAAGAACAAATTATAACACTAATTTTTTCAAATTTTTAATTGAAAAAAAAAAAGAGTTAAAATCAATTTTTAAACATCCGAGAATGCAAGCGTGAAGAATTTAGGGTCAATTTATTTCATAAATTTTTTTTGGGAATGAATTTAATTTTACCATGTCTTCATATTTTCATTTGATTAAAACAAACATTATTTACATCCTCAAAAGACATGATTTTTCTATCTAACGATAAATTAGTGCAAGCTCAACATATTGAGAAAAAAAAAACGTAAGCTCATGATTGCAAGTGGAAACATTGGGGTTGAAAGAGTGTAAACCATGCGCTCCCCTAATTGTTGTGAGCAGTGTATAAAATCTCAATCCATAGTAAAATTTCCTTTAATAAAAAATTCGTCAGTTTCTAATTTCAATAAGTTAGAAAATATAAATACTTTCACTAACTATTAAATGATCCATCACTACTTATATAGTAAACAAAATTCCATTCATAAACTCTTTACGACATCCCTATCTCACCCAGTTGTCAATACGTATAGAACAACGCTCATAATTCCTATACTTTATCCAGGCGACATGAGTTAAATGAGAACGGCGATAGTCGGGCCAGTATCCGGCCAAAGTCATTCGCATTTTTTTTAATTCGTGAACTCATTATTATTGTTCTGGCGACTGGCGGGCGTAGGCTGTGCGGAAAAAGTGAAATCATCCAAAAATGACAGGCAGGAAATGGTGAAAGGAGATTGCACTTGTGGAAATTGTAACTTAGGGTTGGGGTGTGAATGCTAAGTGAGTGTTTTGATTGTGTTAATTGTAGATTAAAATAAACGCCATTTTATAGATTTTCTGATTGATTGAAACAACTGCTTAACTTGATTATGATAACCTTTTGCGACCTGGCCTCCTCATTTGGGAACATTTTTTAAAACCTCCCCAAAAACAATTACGCTGGTGTGATAGAAAAGATCCAAATATCTGTTTTTCGAATTTTATTACAGGCATCGGTCATTTATTTCTATAAAAAATGAAGTTGAAGGAGGGTCAATACGATATTATAGTTCTTAAAAATTTATTAAAATTTTTTTCAAACTTTTCAAAAAGTTCTTTTAGTAGTTAATTTTAAAGACATTTTGCATTAAGAACAATGTTAAAATAATATGTTAAGTACAAATAAGTAATACGGTAATTTTTGTTGCATTTATAGCACAAAATAGATACTAGTTTAGAGTTTAAGGCGTGCCCATTAGTTATTAAACATATATTTTTTTAATTCTTTGCAAAACATGCTTTTTAGCATATATTTGCACGAAAAGTATGTTTAGATTATAAGAATATACGTGTAAGAGATTTAATCTAAACGTTTATTTTGTAACTTGATTTTACTTTTGTAAAATACTTTTCTTTATTTTATGACATTTATAAATTGTTAAGAATTTATAAATGCATTGCTGTTAATAAGTTAAATATTTAACTTAAAACACCCTCAAAAACAGTATAAAACTTTCTAAAATCACAGCATATTGAACAATATTTTTCTTGCACACTTATCTTTTATCATTTATCTACCATTATAGTACAATATTTAAAGTTTACATTTTGAAAAAGCGTTCAATTTTCAATAAATGCAAAATTCCCATTACTTGTTTGT
Organism: Hylyphantes graminicola; assembly: GCA_023701765.1. Taxonomy (NCBI): domain Eukaryota; kingdom Metazoa; phylum Arthropoda; class Arachnida; order Araneae; family Linyphiidae; genus Hylyphantes; species Hylyphantes graminicola. The sequence continues at coordinate 24,395,082 of CM043118.1, read as the reverse complement.
CTCGATCAGCATATTTGGACACTTTCCCATCTTCTTAATCACTCAATCCAAAAGGCGAAAAAGTATTTTTTTAAAAAAATATCAGGAATAATTTTTTATTTCTTTTATTGTAAGCAAAAAAAATCTGTGACATACCGCGCCCAGGCTAACAATGCAGGAAGTCACAGAGACTGAAAAGATTTAGAAAGAAAAAAACAGGAAGCATTGGATTTGGAAGCAGTAGATAAACAGAGTGACACATCGGGTAAATTTGCAAGAAAGAAATGATCTAATACAATGATTTGTAAAGCAGCATTAAATAGAAAAACTAGGAATGCGTAACACTACACGAATTTCAATTACTGCTGCATAAATTAATATATTTAAAAAAAAGTAAAGAAATTATATATCTTTAAGCTAATTGTAAAGTAAAAGTTTTAGGACAGCAACCTTTTGCGCATGCGCGAAATTTTTGAAAGATATATTATAGCATCCGACAGGAACTGAGAACACGTGTACCAAATTCGAAGTACACAGCTTTTTTAGACCAATGTTCAAAGACCACTTTTTGACACTCAGCACCGTCCAAAACTGGTAGAAAACACAAAATCTAAATTTTTGATTTCCGACCCCATCACCATTACTTTATTTTTCAAAAACTGCACGAATAATGTGCAGGGTGCATCACAACCAAGACTGTAAAAAAATCTTTTTCTTACTCCATCAACACTTAACACTCTAATGCAAATTGTTGCCATATGGCAACAAGTAACATATCCACTTTGTTCTATTAAAGTAGAGATCCCTCTAGACAAATATTTTTTTTTTCATTTTTTACATTAAATTTTGAAGTTTTAGTTACTAATAACCCTAATAGATGACAGTTGTAAAAGTGTATTCAAAATTAAAGAGAGACGTTATTAACTGTTATGACAAAACGTCTTTGGCAGCATTCAAAGTATAATACTGTTAGTACTAAATACAAATAAATTGTTTTTAAAAATAATTATAGTATAAGATGGTTATTTTAAAATGTATTAGTATTTTTCTAATCATTCTTACCAAAATTGGAATTTTGTCGTTGGTTTTTGCCATACGGCAAACATTTAAAAAATTCAAATTATTTAAATTCCAATGCAATTTTTCCCATAACGAATGAGTATTAATGATACAAATACATTTTTTCGGGATAAAACAAAATCGTGCACTACAGGGTTAAGTTCAGAAAGAATAAACTCGATTTTTTTAAAACAAACTTCTGATATTATTAGAGAAAGGCATTTATATGATAAATGTGATATGTTCGATATTAAAATACTGGCTGTCATCACCTGAATAGTTAGGTACGAATGATTCATGGCGAAACTGCCCTTGGCACATATTTGAAAGCTCTTATGGGTATTAGTATACTCTATATTAAAATTCCCAGACGAAAGTTTTGAAGTGCAGTTGTTGTAGGAATAAAGTCTGGAATATTGTGTGGCATGGCTGTGTCTGGAAAACTTATTAGGGCTTGATAGAAAACATTAAGTCGAATAGTTAACGGTTAAATTCAAGTTTTGAAAAAACCCAGCTATTTGATTATATAAATATTATATATAATTAATTCTCAAACTTTCTACTGAACATGTCCTTTATAAAATAAATATTATATGTGTATTAGTATAATTTAAGTTTTCAAGAATTGGGGAGCCTAGTAGAAGAACGTGCTGTATGTGACAAAAAGATGAAAACGAGAAAATGATAATTTAGTTTGCTTTTACATTAAAATGGCACTAAAAATGGTAAAAATTTACTTAAATTAAAGTTTATGAAAAAATTGAAACTTGTTTTTATTAAATAAGGGAATAACGTGTTCATTGACGCAAGAAATCTCATTTTTTTTCAAGTCACTTAGCACGTTCTTCCACTAAGCAATTCAATTGTTTAGGCAAAAAAATATATTTGGTCACAGTAATTTGCCTACATTTTAGAGCCACAGAATTTTAGAATTTACAGTTTTGGGAAATGTGTTTTATATTGTGCTCCATAAGCGTTCGTAGTGCCCCTTCCAAAAGTGAAATTAACAAATATCTTAGAAAAACACATTCGTAACTCTGAGAACGGTTATGGATTCATTTTTGAAAGAGTTCTCTATAATGGAATGCATTAAAATGCAATTTTTATAAAAGTGTGCTAAATTTTCTTCGAATATGTTCCATTCACTGTGCATTATAGAACTATTGTTGATATATGAATAAAAAATTATAAACTATCTTACACTCAAAACAAGTAAAAAGAATATTCATAATAGGTGTTATGGCTTATGTCAACAAAGGACATGAACTTCCTTTTAATCATCATACACTTAACATACCCGGATTTACCAACCTTCAATACCCAACAAAATGTAACTACTACTTATAACAGAAGCAATCACTAAACATGCCGCTATCTGGGTAGTAGTTAAAAACTTTGAAGTTTCCCGACATTATCAGAAGCAACTATAGTTGTTACTTTGAGAATAATTTTGAATTCAGATAGTTCTGATTTACGATATGCATAGTATGGTATGGTAGGTACATATATATTCCAGCTTGTGTGCTTGTTCAGAGCACCACTTATAAGCTTTCGTCAAGTGACACAGAAAGAGTTTTTACAAGCACAAGAGACAAACAAGAAAGGACAACACAAACACATAGACAAATAACAACATTTATTGACGGTCACAGACATCCATGCCTGACCGGGATTCGAACCCGAACCCAGCATCTCCAAAGGCTATCACACTAACCATTCAGCCACCGGGTTGGCTTTACGATGTGTATTTCCGTAACGAGGAGAGCAACGTCTTACTAAAACACTTCCATAAGCACCTTATCAGAAGTTTATAGCGATATTGCTTAACCAGTACAGTGATTTGCAATAATAAGCTAAGCTACTAAGATCTAAAATTATTTTATTCAATTTAATTTTATTAAATTTGATAAATGAAGTAATCTTGTACGCGTTAATTTGTAATAAATTATAATAGATTTTATTATTGCTTTCGAAATAATTTCTAGAAATAATAAGAAAAACGATCAAACTTGTATGTACGAGAACCATCACATTAAAGGTACGTTCTAATTAAAGGTTATTAAGTACAAAACTGTAATCAATTAAAAATTAATAAGAAGAAAAATTAACTGCTATCTAAACAGGTTTGACGTCGCATTTATAGCACTAATTAAAAATATTTAAAATTGCGTTGCTTATCACATGGTGATGTAAGCCTATTCTAAAAATTTTTACTTACTCCGAATTGATATTTTTTTACGGAAAACAGTTATCGATATAAGTTTAGATACTCAGTTTTAATTTATCGCTGCTTATTGAATTTATGTAGTTTTTATACTTAAATTTAAGATTGAAATCAATTAAGCAAATTAACAATTTTTTAAGACCACAGTGATGCAACTTTAGTAAGTAATCTCAAAAGAGTCCGGAAATACATAGGATTCTCCAATCTGCTATTTCCGCTCTTACGAAATTATTTTATTGTATACTCCATACAATTTAGCCCATGGTTACAGAAAAAAAGACAGTATAAAGCAAAGGTAAAAACAAAATCGACAATCGTATATTTACCTCGCTTCAAACTTATCAATCAAAAACATGACAGAAAAATTGGTATGATGTTTCCAAGTTTCACACCATGTATATGTTTTTAATGAGTCTTAATTTCTTTCACATTAGTTTAAAAGAGCTTTTATCCTTCGTGGTAATATTTGACATTGAACTTTTTTCTAGAATTGATGAAATGTTTCTTTATTAATAAAAACCATTTTTGGTATTGAAGGACATCATTTCGATTGCCGGACATTATACGGGTATGAAAGGATGAACCAAGTTTGATTTCGACTAGCTTCGTTTTTGTTTTCGTGCACAAACATATGAAAAAGTGTAGAAATAAGTTAGAATTTCAGAATAAAAATGGTTCCACGTCAGAGCTGGACGTGGTTCCTAGCAGCCACTTGTAATTCATCATTTCCACACTTATCTTCGTAACCAATCAATTTAAATAATGTTTCAGTAACTAATTAAATTCCCTAGATGAATACATATTTTATAAAAGATACATTATTATTTTCATATCTACATTCTTGTTTCACTTGAAACATAACTAAAAAGCGCTCAAGATAGATTACATTGTTTTTTTTTCTATTCAGGAAATTCATTGTTAAATTCATACATTTTCTCTTGTCAGTGGCTGAGGTTGCAAGAGCAGAATAAAAGTTTCAATGTTATTCCATCTCAGTAATTTTATTACTATTGTTTATTAAATGTTAACAAACTTTTTTTGCTTTGATTTCTGCATATTTGGTGAAAGCTAAATTTTTTATACGACCATCTCCCTAAAAATGTTTTAGTTATATTTTGGTAATTTTTTTCCTCAATATGCTTATTATTAATTTTTCAAATTTGTATAGTTGGGGAAAAAATTTGAGGATGACGAATACTAAGGCCTTGTACCTTGACACGAGATATTATGTAATACCAAAATTAAATATATATTTTTTAAGTTAAAAATAGATAAAATATTCGATGCTTACTGTGATGGTGCAGATATCTTGTCAAAATCGCCACAATGTATTACTAATATTGTAGTTCAAAAGTTAGTAGAGAGTTTTTTTTAACTATGAAAATATATCATTTTTATCAAAATGACCCTTCATACGCTTGTGTTTTCCGGTATCTAAGACTTTGAAACTCAAAGGTTGACAAAATGTTTGTGTTCAATATGATACATCAACGATCTTTGAACTCTTTTAAAGAAGTGATTTAAAAAGTCTATTGACAAATTATGCTCAAAACCCTATCTGCATTTTCCCACGATTGCGGTGTTCTACATTGAAGGAGAAAATATAATTACATGCTGTTCTGTCAGCGACTTGTATTGACAAACACTTTTTATATTTAGTTGGAGCAAATTGTTTCCAAAACTCTTATCGCCATGAAACACTGATAAATCATTCGCGATAAGTTTTAAAGTTCAGTATTGTATCTTTTTTTAATTGAAGCATCAAAAGGTAAAGAGAGGATGTTTTCAAATGCTACGTTCGATCAAATTGCTAGCTATCATTTATTCTTTTTCCGAAGATTTTAGTTGATTTTATTTAAGATTTCCTCTATGATACACGTTAAGTTGATAGGGGTCCACGATTCGGACTTAGTTTGTTTTTATTCTTACATTTTTAAAGATAAAAAAGTTTAACAAGTGTAGACACCTATTGTTGTTTCTGAATTTAAAAAAAAAAATGTGATGTGTACATGATAAAACAACTATAACTGTCCATAACTTGATGAGGGGTATTTTCCAAAGATTGACAATATAGTCTAACTAGGAACTCAATTAAAGTATCGTTTTCACCTAAGCAGGGTGTTTTGCACCTTGGACCTCTAAAAAAGGGACTTAGGGACCTAAAGTTTAAAAAAAAGGGACATAAGGGACCACTTAAAAAAAAATCGACAAGTGCTTAAGACATGTTGGAAATGAGCAAATTGTTTATTAAGGCAAAAACCCTTCGTTTCTTTTTAAACCAGAGTTTTTCTTTTTAAACCAGACTAAAAGAAACACAAGAAAAACAGAAGACGGTGTAAGAACATTATAAGTGTGCAGTCCTGCACAAACGCTTAGGCACAGACATAATTCATGAAAAAAAAAGTCAATGTTACTATTTTTCAGTAGTTTTTTTTAAATATATATATATTCTTTAGGCAGCATGAAAAATAGGGAGAAATTTTTTGCCAACAATTAAAAATAAATTTGATTTCCATTAACAAACCTTGCCACAAAAGTGTAGGCTCAAGTTTCAGTTTTATGCAAATTCTTTACAAAAAGTGATTACGTCAAAGGGGAGGGGTTTTAAGTTGCTTTAAAAGGTTGAAGGTAATTTTCAATGCTTAGAACCATTCTGAGGTCAACTGAATTTTCGTACGAAGAGCTTTTAAGGATATGGACATTAAAATTCAGAGGTAAACCTGTTTCTGATATTTCTACTGAATTGAAACGAGGTATTTTATAGAGTGTTAGAATGTGGCGATCAACATCCACCAAAATCACGGTCTGGAAGACCTCGAATCACCAGGAAACGAGAAGGCAGACAAATAAGAAAATTGGCTTCGGACAAACATTGCTCTTCAAATCAAATTAAAAGCCTGATTGTGGCTCAATTTTCACGTAAACCTATCAGAAGACGAGTCAATGAATCTAAATATACTTGATAAAATCCAAGCTGAAGCGCAAGCCTAGCCTGCTTTCTCATCATTAAGATGCAAGACTGCAATGGATAGCTGTAAGACATGTGCTGTTGAGTCCATTGCAGTCTTGCATCTTTATGATGAGATAGCAAGCTAGGCTTGCGCCTTGCACTTCAGCTTGGATTTTATCAAGTATAAAGATTCATTGACTCACCTCTCGATAGGTTTACGTGAAAATTGAGCCACAATCAGGCTTTTAATTTGATTTGAAGAGCAATGTTCGTCTGAAGTCAATTTTTTTATTTGTCTGTCCTCTCGTTTGCTGGTAATTCGAGGTCTTCCAGACCGCGATTTTGGTGGATGTTGGTTGTCAAGTGCTAACACTCTATAAAATATCTCATTTCGAACGCTTTAATTGAGTAGAAATATCAGAAACAGATTAACCTCAGAATTTGAATGTCCATATCCTTAAAATCTCTTTGTACGAAAATTCAGTTGACTTCAGAATGGTTCTAAGCATTGAAAATTACCTTCAACCCTTTAAAGCAACTTAAAAACCTTCCTCTTTGATGACCCAATCACTTCCTGTAAAGAATTTGCATAAAACTGAAACTTGTGCCTATACTATACTTTTGTGGCAAGGAAAGTTATGACATTTTTAATTTGTTGATGGAAGTCAAATTTATTTATATTTGCTGGCAAAAAATTTCACCCTATTATTTTACATGCTGCCTGAAGAATATATATTTAAAAAAAAAAACTACCGAAAAAATAGCAACATTGCCGATTTTTTCATGAAATACGTCTGTGTCTAAATTTTTGTGCAAGACTGTATTAAACTATTTCTCATCGCATGGAAACTTATTGTCATGCTTAAGAATATGCCCAAATCCCATTTCTGAGTGACAAACTATGTCGAAAAAAAAGGTGCGTGCTAGTCACATGGTAATATTTTTTTTTTAAAAAAAGGGACTTAAGGTACCAAATGTGAAAAAAAGGGACTAAAAGGGACCAAAAATAAAAAAAAGGGACTTTAAGGGACTAAGGGACCAACTCTAAACGCCCTGCCTAAGGGAACCATCCTAGAGTTTGATTGTTAACCTCAGCAAAGGCATTTTAATAGTCGATTGTCAGTTTGACTTATTGGTACGGATATATTATTGACAAGATATAATTTCGGCGGTCAACTATGATTTATAGAGCAACTATGGTTCAAATTCATTTCTGAAATGGCTAGGTATTGTTTCAAAAAAAAAAAAAAAAGAAAGAAAAGAAAAGAAAGAAAGAAAAGAGCAAAATAGTTAAGAAAATGTTTTTAAAAAAACATTATTGTTTCAGAAAGAAATTGTGAAAATTGGTTTAATTTATGAACTGGTAAATACGCTGACATCAAGTACAGGTCATGACTTGATGCGAAGAACCAGATCCAAATGTATGATCTTTAAAGCGTCTCCCTAAAAAAAAACATAAAGTATTTTCACGAAATATGAATACCAACCCCTGGGAAGTTCACTAGTTAGGAGTAAGTTAATCAGTTCTGCCATGGATAGGTATTGTTTCGAAAATCCGAAATATAAAAAATAGTTATGAAAAATGTAAACGGAATACCTTGCTTTAAAAAAAAGAGAAAAAATTCTGAAAATTATCTCAACATAAGCACCGACAAAAATTCTGACATGAAAGCCAGGTCCATTACTTGAAGTGAGGAACCTGGTCCAAATGTATGTTCTTTAAGAGTGATTGTCAGTACACCATAGAGCTAATGCATTAGTTTTGGAATCACAACTTCCGAAGTAGTATTATTTTGCCATGTTTGCCCTTTTTCTCCAGATATGAGAATTAACCTAAAATGAATCTAGTTACTTAATCATATATTTTTTAAGTTATAAAATGCCAAAAATATACAGCAGATGGCGACACTACTTTAAATCTTTATCGATAGTCTGGAAGGCAAGATAGTTGCAGTAGCATCCGTTGGCACAAGGCTTTTGAGTATCCGTTAGAGAGTGGATGTCTGACTATTACTCCGAAATGGCCCCACCTCCTCAATTTAGGCATGGCGCTGGAGGGGGGAGGCAATTTTCTCCAGACGACCTGCACCCATGGGTAGCTGAGCTATGACCGACCACAGGACAATTTTGTTTTAAATTGATGTTGTGATGGTTCCCGTACCTGGTGAAAATGGGATAACATGGCAAAGCAATTCTTTCGCAAAAATTGTGATTTAAAAACTCATGCATTAGCTCTATGGGATTGACTGTCTCTCTTAAGAGGACTTCCTTGGGAATTTCACATCTTGAAAATCATAATGTTATTCCTCTGGAGAATATTCGCAAGTCAATTACCGCCACAATTTTATCAAAAGGTGACTAGTTTCTTGTATCATTGTAAAGAACGAAAGGAGTAGATTTTGTAAAATTAATTTGTTTTGTGAAAATCACACATTTAGTATTTTTAGTAATTTTTTGAAGTCAGAACTTAATGCGTGCTCCATTTTTTACTAACTTCCAAAAAATTATTAAAAATACTAAATACGTGATTTTCACAAAACAAATTAATGTTACGAAATCTACTCCTTTCCTTCTTTACAGTGATACCAAAAACTAGTAACCTTTTTTTAAAATTGTGGCGGTAATTGACTTGCGAATGTTTTCCATAGGAATAACATTACGATTTTCAAGATGTGGAATTCCAAGGGAGTCCTGTTAAGGGGCCCCTCTACAAGGTACCTTCCTATGAGGTACTTTCATGAAATATGAATACCAACCCTCGGGCATTACACTAGTAAGTTTCACACATTTGCTGTAAATGAAACCAGGAACTCCTAGCAGCAGCATTCGGATTGAATTACCAACCGTAAAGTCACACGAATTAAGCCAAATGGCGTTTCTCTTGTTCTGTCCCTGCCTTTGCCTTTTGATATATTGTCGTCGCAGCGGCGGCGGTTTCTTTCAAGTTGCAACACCAAGAGATAATCCCATTAATGACTGAGCGACTCCGAAATTTACCTTGGATCATTCAATGCGCTGAAAGGTGAATGCGGTTTATGCATTGCAAAAGTAATTATGACAGCTTAGGTGATGACTTATAACGATTCAGCATTATCAATTACCACTGGAGCAATAAAGGACACCCAGGTACAAAGAGGCACTTAGGGTTTGGACGTATCAAATTGTGTCTTGTATAGTTATCCGTAACTTAATTTAACGTTTTGTTTTCAATTAAAAATTATTTATTGCAAAGCGTTTCATTCCTTTATGCAACGTGCTTTAATGCAGTTTCATTTTTTGGTTTAATCTTTGCGTTAAATTCTCAGAAGTTAAAGGAATTTGGGAAAAAAATTATGATTTATATTCAGGAAGTGAATTTAAACTTATTGAAAGAATAAAAGTACGCAGTTCATCGTTAAATTCAGGTATTATTGACGATGTGCACTTTAAAATATTTTCATCTTTGCAGCAAGTAACCTCGAGGCTTAAAAATTCAATTTCAAAATTATATACAAAACAGGATTTGTCAAGCGAATAAAAACAAACATACATTATGTTGAGAAATAATTTTTTTCAAAGTTGTAAAGTTTATTACTATTAATTTAAAGCGTACGTTTCCCAAGTAATCTATTAAAGACAAAATAAAGAAATCCTTAAGTTGTAGATTTTCAATTATTTTCTGCTTATAAGCACAGATTATAGAAATTGCTACAAACACACAATTGCTAATTTTCTACAAACCTTTTGTAAGAAATATCACCATTTTCCTGCTCTTTTTGTTTTAACCAAAACGAAAAAAAAAAAACTTCAATAATAATCCCTAAATTAAATGCATTTTTTTTTTTGAAAATTGCATATCGGTTATCTTAAATGGTAAACTGTCACGTAGGAGGTCCATACATTTTTAGACCCCCTATCTTGCTTTGCAAGAAGGGGACCCTAACGTAAATTTGTCACGGTCATTTCGACCACCCATTAAGGGATGCGCAAAATTTCCTCTCCGTTGACAATGTCCCTTGTCCATGGGAAAACATGTTCATATCTGTACGACTTGTTGAAGATCTACTCTCAATGGCTGATTTCCGTTTAACATTTGACGGGGTCCATTGACAACTTGACTTTACTTAACTGACCAATCAATGAACGTAAATTTTTTGGAGGGAACTGTAAATTTAGGTGGTATTCGTTTTAGTTCTTCGGCTTTACTTGTTGTGACTTATGAATCTCAACTGATCCAAACTTATGAAAATTTACTTAAAGCCCAGCTTTAAATTTTAAATTGGTAAGTTTTTCGTTCAATGTTTTTGGCTGATCGTTAATGTTTATTGCTATGATTTGAAAAAAATTAAAATACATATGTAGCAAAATTCTTTTTAAAATATGTTTTAGCAGAAGAATGATAGAAGAATGTATGTACGTAACCTAATGGATTTCCGTATGTAAGTAATATTTAAATAATATTTTATTCTCTGAGCGTCAACAATGATGCCACTTAGTGTCTATATTATCATTTATATATTTTAATTTCGTCAAGAAGGCCCAGAAATTATGATTTTTTTTTAAAATTTAAACTTGTATTTTGTATTGCACTCATTTAGACTTGTTTAGATTTTATTATTTTTTTGTGTTGCATATTTTCTATAGTTACAAAGGTAAATTGCGTTCAAATAGTCGTGCTTTTTTATTTAACAAGCTGATTAACAAGAAACACTGATTTAACAAGCATATTTTCACCCACGCCATCCGAAATCCACGAAACGCATAAAGCAAATTATTTAAAGTATGCAGTAGCATTTTTATCGCTAATTAATTTTAACTCAACATGCTTATGTGTATTTTTAAAACACTTTTTTCCCGAATTTTATTTGAAAAATATTTGCTTAAAGAATTTTATTCAAAGAATATATAATTCTAATAAGACTACGCACAGATGCTCCGTAGAAATATTTGTTATTACTATGTCATGTTTTTCTTTTAAATGGTATAAAAGTATTTCTTACTTGTTTTATGACAGACATTATAGGAAAATGATTTTACAAAAACCACAAAATAACATTGACATTTAACCAATTAAGCGTGCGTTTGTAAAAGTACTACAATAACGAACTATATTCAAGGATATATTGTGAAAACTTAATATTTATGCTTTATTTTTTGATAATTATAAATACATAAATATTTATTTCTGTATAAGAGCTTTTTTAAAGTGAGATTCATTTTTATTTCTAAAAACCTTCTTTTCATTCTTCTTTTCAACCTTCTGTTCATCATCTTAACAACAATATTTTCATTGTGAAACATTTGGTGTAAAGTTTCTCCATACATCTGGTGGCACTATGTGATGCATCCAGCCTTTTGGCGTGACGTTGCACCATGAAATAGAGCTAACTTATAACAAAAGGTAGGAAGTTAACATCACAAAACAAGTTTAAAATAAAAAAAATAGTTGCCGCTATGCTGCCACCACATTTACGATCGAATTTAACTTCTTTTATAATTCTTTAAAAACTTCTAGAAAATTCATTAAATAAACATTTAAAAAAAAATACTTTCCTTAGATTTTTTTTTCTCCACTCTACCAGCCACCTAAAGTACAGCGGGGAAAATCCATCCACGCAGTAACCGCCATCCACACTCACTTGCTTTTTTTTTGGAATTTTTTAAAATATTTATTTGCATTATTAAATTATTTTTTATGGAACATTTTCTATGAAACTTAAATTTAAGATAATATAGTATACTTATTGAATGTTAAGTTTTCTTTGGCGCGCAATAATTTTACAGAATATCAAAGTGAATATCGATAATATTTAGAAAAGTGTCAGAGAAAGAATTACATTTTTAATTTTTTATTATCTATTTAGTTTTCATCGCCTCAAAAGTTAACTTTTCGAATTGGTTGATATTATTTTACTTCTTTAAGCAATTTAGGATATATACCACAATGAATTTAATAATTTTTTTCTCTTTCAATTTAGTAAACTAAAATAAAAATAAAAATTTTCTTTGGAGCGTAATGATTTTGCAAAATATCAAATTGTATATTGTATTTATAAAAGTGCAAGAGAAATAATTAAATTTTTTATCTATTTAGTTTTAAGCATTTTGAAAAATTAACTTTTCGAGATGTTTAATATTATTTAACTAGCTAAATATTATTTATTGTGATAAAACAACTTTCTCTGTAAATCAACATATGTTTTAAAAATGCAGTTGCTTTTAAACAAGAAATCCCCCCCACCCCCATTTTTAAATATCGTAATTTATTATAAATACATCTCTAACCTATTCAAAACACCCCCTACCTTCTAATCACAAAACTGCCAATCAGAAACCAACCACCTTTTTAACCTATTTAAAACCGTTATTTATTATAAATACTTTTATTCAAAATACTACTAATACTATTCAGTCAAAACAGCCTCTACCTCCCACTAAGCCAGTCAAAATTTACATTAAAAATACTATTAAAAAAAACTTTCCTTACAGTTTTTTCCCCACATAAACTCTCAAGTACCGCGGGAGAAAAAAACTCACCATCCAAACCCATCTTCCCATCGGCCGCCATCCGCTCTTACGTGACCCAAACTCAGATAAAAACAAGAATCTACCGTCATTTATACTGCAAAATTTGAAAAAAAATTATATGCACTATTATATCAATTTATACGAAAAATGTTTTTATAAATGAGATTAAATTCAAGATATGCTACAATGAATGCTAAAATAAAAGTAAATTTTTCTTTGGAGCGCAATGCTTTTACAAAATACCAAATTGTTTATCTATTTATAAAAATGCAAGAAAAGGAATTACATCTTTTTATCTATTTAGTTTCCAGCATTTTGAAAAATTAACTATGAAATGTTTTATGTTATTTTACTTCTTTAAGCAGCTAAATATTATTTATTGTGATAAAAAAAACTTTTTCCGCATATCACATATGTTTTGAAAACGCAGTTAATTTTTTACAAGAAAATTACTTTCCGACTCCCTCCCATTTTGTGAAAACCGTAATTTATTGTAAATACATTTCTAACCTATTCAAAACACCCCCTACCTCCTAATCACAAAACTTCAGATCACAGAAATATATATAAAAACCGTTATTTATTGCAAATACTATTATTCAAAATACTACTAATACTATTCAGTCAAAATAGCCTCCCACTAAGCCAACCAAAATTTCCATTACAAAAAAAGACTATTTTAAAAACTTTCCTTACTGTTGTTTTCCCCACACTACCACCACTCTCGACGGGAGAAAAAACTCACCATCCAAACCCACCCTCCCATTGGCCGCCATCCCCCATCACGTGACCACAACTCAGATAAAAACAAGCCTCTACCGGCAGAATAAGAATCGCGATTATTCGACATTCAACGCACATGGGGTAAAAGCGAACAGTTCACTTCTCCTGCAAGCACGCATTGTGAACGGTCGTGTGATTTTGTTCTCTACTGCTTCTGATGTTTCGTCCCTTCTCCTATGGATAATTGTGTTCCTCGACAGTTCTTGTGATTTTGTTGTGCTTTGCCTTGATGCGAGATACATTGTCCGGTGTGAGAAGAATCTTGGAATTTCGATGCGTTCCGGCGGTTCCATGAGGAGACACTGGTCTCCATGGTTACTTCTTGATGCCACATGTTAATATTCAGGTAGGAATTGACATCTTTTTGACATGCATTTCGCTAGAATGGTTTTTTGTGACAGGTATCCGAACTCCAATAGTATTATACTCCATTCCGCTCCATCCTTTTATACATTATTTAACATGTAAAAGTTTTGCGTTTCTGATTAACTAAAATTTCATCTTCATTAAAAATATTTTTTTTTCTTAAATGTTCAGCATGCATTCGTTAAAATATACTATTTTTAATGGAAAAAGACGATTATGCGAACTTTGATTTTCTGAATGGGAGAACTTTTTTTCTTCCGTTCTAAACATACCTGCATTCATTAAAATAAACTATTTTATGGAAAAATTCCGATTATCCTAATTTCGATTTTCCGCCAGCCCATTCGATTATGCTAATTGGAGTGCCACATTATTATTACATTACATAGCCCAGAACTGGGAACGCAAGGCAAGAATTGCCCTGTGCGTTAGCCACATTATTATAAAAAAAAATCTTAATTTTGTAGAAGAAACTATATAAATGAATTCTAGTTTATTTAAGTACCGGCCTATTGTATGGGGTTTCACCGCATAACTAGGACAAGACTTGAGGCTATAATTTACCACCGAGTCGTACCCGGTATTGGAACGCAGATCCCAACGCTGCAGTACAGCGGTCTTACCCCTGCACGTCAAGGCGACTTATTTATCAATTTAATAAGGCTGATTTGTAAATTTACAGTAACTATTAATTAGAAATAATTTTATAGTTATACAAATAAAATTTATTAATTAAAAATTACATTACGCTCATTGAGTGGATTAGTTAATTAACAGATTATAACCTGCAATTACTAATATTTATTTATTTTCATTATTTTTTTCCTTCATAAGTGTATATCTTTACACAATTCAAGGACAATATACAAATATTTTATATAAAAAAAATAATGTTGCTAATTACTGCTGCTTTTACATTTAATATCATAAAAATCTTATAAATCAATATAATGTTCGTTTACAAAACTGTCGCTGAACCAGCATAAAACGAGCATTTGATACTATAAATATAGATTAAATTAAATAAGCTTATAATTAAATGGTATTTTAGGAAATTATATATATATTATATTCAGGTCATCTAACTAAAATTAATTCATATAAGTATATTGTTATTTTATCCTCTTGAAAATAAGGTTATTAATTAAAAAAAATAATAATTTCTAATTACCGATTCAACACTGTATGTTTTTAAATTCATAAATAAATTGCTTTTGTTTACATTAAAGTAAATGGGATTGAGAATTCTATGCCAGAGCTCTACATAGTTATATATATTTTCTTTTTCAATATAACACACTAAGATACTTCTAAAACAACTTGGTTATACTTTCGTTCATAATGTGTTGTTTAAAATTAATTTTAAAAGCTAAATGAACATCATTAAATGTTCCACATCATTTATTATTGCTGAAATTGCCTGTTAAATTTGGGCTTAAATTTTGAAATTTAATTAATGTGTAAAATTTTTGGATAAATTACTCCTATATGAAGCATAACAAATAAATACCACCGCGTTTTTTACTTTCTGCATCATGAAAAAAAGAAACTTGTTAACATTCATCGGAGTCCAGACATGTCATAACCCCGTAAAATATTTGGTCCAAAAATGGTGCAAGCATCAGCGGTGGAAAAAATACGAATATCATATTTAATTTAAGTATGTAGGTAAAATATTCCGACAGGTCTAACGTCCGAAGTCTGAGCACATCACCGCAGCATTCCGACTAAAATGAATGTAATGTAGTTGATTTCCTACGTCACTAATTCAGTTAATTTTTTTTATTTTGTGCGGAATAAAATATGAAAAACAACTACAATTCGATGGTTAGTTTGATATAATTGAATGTGACAATTATTTTTGTATTTATGCAGACAATATTGACTGGAATCTATGCATATACAGTATTTGTTTGTCTCCGAAGTTTTCTATTTCAGTTAGAATTTTTAAAAAAAATCTGTTCGAAAATCTTCGTTTCTTTAAAAAAAATCTGTCTGAAAATTTTATTCAGCATGCTTTCAGCGTAATTTTATTTTACAATTTTTAAATTAAGTGTTAAGCATAAAATCGGAACTTATCATGTCTTATTAACTTTTTTTTTAAACAATGTTTTTTTTTTAAATATATTTTTAAATTGCTACTAAACTGATTTTTTAGACATATCCATTTTAATTTGATAGAGTACAAGATACATTTTTAACAAACCACCCAAGTGTCGATGAATCGTCATTTTGCAAAACGGTGAACGAAAGCATTTCAGGCTCACGCACAGATGCGGAGAGCGATCATTTTTATTTTGGCCACCTGTTGGCAATGTTACGAGATTTAACACGGCTTTCATATTCCACGGTGTTTTATTTTCCCTGCTGAGCTTTTCCATTTAGTATTCCACGTTTTGATGCCCAAGGGCATTGATCCTTTGGTGTTAAAAATCTATCCTAGCCGATTTGCGTGCATTTTTGGACACTTCGGTTCAGACGTGAAGAATTTGTGTGTCGCATTTCGAGTTGCACAAGTTGGTTTTCAAAATCGATAGTCAGTGACGAGATCAACGTAACGGCGGTTAACGTGATAGACGAATTCCAGAAATTGAATAAATTCCAAAACAATAATACTTTAAAAGAAACAACACTTCAAATTTTGGCTTGAAAAATAATGATCGGCATCAACGCCTTTTTAGGAGAATCTGAAATTTTCGTAATTTTTCATCTTATGTATGAAAGTAACGGAATTGTTTATTAAATTACCCGAGGGCAATACCAATACCGTAGGACCAAAGAAAGTAGGGACGCTTCTAAGAATGATTGCTGCTCGGTAAATCTGAAATTGTCAAACACTTTGTAAGATTTTTTTTGTCAGTAACGTACCTGACGTCTTGCAGAGAAGGACTGGTAAAACATGGCGATTTTACCAAACAACTCACTAAATAAAATATACACGAAAAAACGATCGTTTCGAGATTCAGCCAGTCTTGACCAGACCCCTCCCCCGACAACAGAAAAGAACCTTTTATAAGTCCGGTTGTGTTCGTGGTGTGATTACAGGTAGTCTCTCTACTCCCCTAAGAGGGCAGGTCTAAAGGTGACAAGGGGGGGAGGGATGGTTGGAGCCGCGGCTTATACCTGGAGACGTTGATTAGCCAAGGGAACAGAATCCAGTAGGGGGGAGAAAAAACCTGATACAATAGTTATACACCTGGTCAGCAAAGAAACCACGAAAGGGAAGTTGCAAGGTCAAACGAGACAAGCCCCAGTATATAATCCTCGATAAGTTTATCTTTTAATAAGCTGTAAAAAGGAGGTAGTTTCTGTGTAATGAATTTAAATCCGAAGTGTTAAGTTGAAGATTTTGTTTGGGAATGTTACTCTTTAAAGCTTTTGTTTACAAATGCTTTCAAATATAAATGACAACGCTTGTCATATTTTTGTACAGCAGTTAAAAATACTTTAATTAAGTTAGATAAAGGTTTTTAATATATTTGCATTATAGCTTTATCAGCTGAATTGATAGGGCGTTATTTAGACACGGCATAAAAGCCGACTTACCAAAACAACAGAGGTATGCTAATGACGATATAGCTTAATCGACGAATGTTCAATATAAAAAAAAGTAATTTCAACGACCGTTTGCTTACCAATGTGTTTAGGCAATAAAATGTATTTTTTTCAAATGCTATTTTTCCCAAACACCTATTCGAATAGCTTACCTTTCTGTGGTATACCAGAGAAAGAGCGCAGCAAGAAAATATTTTTTTCGGTCTCCACCAAACGAGCCTTCTCTAAAATACCTGTTAGGGCGAGTGCACAAAGGGGTCTGGTTAAACCCTATAATTTTCTGCTTTCCCAGGGGCACTCATGTTCCTGGAATACCTTTCACTTTTGTGAGGAACCTTTTGTAGAGAAAGGCCACCAAGGATGGTTGTTGACTTTCCGATGTGAAAGTGTGAACTTCTGCTGGACATCTGTGACTAAATGCATTCTTGTTATGACGATTCATTCCTCCGTTAACTTTAGAATGATTTTAAATTGTCTGTTTTTGCTCCAGATGGGAAGTATTGTGTTGTATGGTGCATGTTTTTAGTCTGCTGGGAAAAAAAGGACACATTGAAAAACACGATGCTATGTTTTTTTTCTGGTTTACAATTTATTTTCCTGGAAGACCGAATCCAATAGCTTATTGAAATTACTGTAACGTAGTTTTTACATTTTTCAGCAAGTAAGGTTTAAGTTTTTTATCGTTAAAGTGGAGTATCAGTATTATTTTTCCAGTGCCGGAAAATTCAACTATTTTTTTTTACATTTTCGAAACAGCTTTGTCATCAAGGTTTACTGTCACTTACTATGACGGTAAATAAACTGTGGTTATGTCCTTTTCAAATTCCTGTAAACGTTCTTATTCTAGATTTGATTTCTAAGAACCTTCTTCTTTGAGTTCGCCGGCCTATTCCAGTATCTACTCAAATTCCTTTCTTTATTTTAGAGTTTATATAACCCAGTTATTTGGTATTGCAAGCTGAATACACATTTCTCACTTTTATCTGGGAGCTGATGCACTGTTCTCAGGCACATTAACTTTTTATTCCCCCACGTTTATCAGGGCTTAAAAAAGCATTAAAGCTGCTGCGATTTTCCAGTAACGGATATCTGTCGAATTCCTGAGTAATTGGGTCTGCACTTCACACATTACGTCGTGTGTGTCTGAGGACGTCGTTTATTGCACATTTGTGGATACCTGGGAAGGAAATGGCGCGTCAAGGTACGATAGTCGAGACTGATGCAATATCAGGGGAGCGTGAGAATGTGTGTGTGTTTTTTTTTTTGTCTCTCTTTGCAACGACTCTGAAATAACTTTAATGTGTTTAACTTGTGGAAACTTTTTTTAAAGTAGATCCAAGCAGGCTCGATTCTAAGGGCCACCTACAATCTTTAAACAAACGAGTGAATTTAACTAAGTCTGAGTTAATTTTCACTCTTTTCAGTGTCAAAATTGCAAGTATCCTATTGGAGTGGATTTCACTCTTTTGTTTGATTAGAACTCCGACAAGATCACTCCAAACGAGTGATTTTAACTCAGTCTCTGGCTAATTTTCACTCCTTTCCAGTGTCGAAAATGCACTTCTCTTATATGAGTGGATTTCACTCTTTTGTTTTAAGAGTGTATTTCAATGACATTTCTGCTAACTTTGTACCCCCCCCCCCAAAAAAAAATGCCAGCAATTATAATTTTCTGGTCCCAAGTTGTTATTAGCTTGGGTGCGAGTTTTAATTTGATTATAATAATTTAGTTATAATTTAGTTAATTTAAAGTAAAAATTATCCTTTTGATGGATAACATAAGTCCATATCATTTGTGGTACAGATGTGTTGACCTTTATTATCGTCCTAGCTGGAAGGCACTCGAAATCAAATCAAGAATTGAACCTGCATCAGTTCTTTATAATAAGTATGCTTCCTTTTGACCACTCACACAATAATAACAAATATTAAGAAGGAAATGTGCTGAATTCTTACGAAACAATATAAATTTTGAAATACTTCAATTTTAAATAAATCTAGAAATAAAGTTTTTTGTTTTAATATAAACTGAACTCTTTCTATTTCCTTTAACGGATAGAGACAACATTTCTTAGTTAAATATATTTTTGTGCCACGCATTTCGCGAAAAAATGAAAATAACTGAAAAGTTTGACAACAGTCTAGAGTAAAAATATATTCACTGAACACAGTGAGAACCTCGTGGATTTTCACACCTTCCCTGAGAATGATGAGACAGGAATTCTAACTTAATTATTTAATCTGTATCGCCACGTTTGATCAGGAATAACATAGGGTCCGTACAGTGTTGTATATACCGGCTGTTTGAGTGTTATTTACGGCATTTAACAAGTTTAATGTATATCATCGGGGGATTCGCTGACAAGGTGTAAGTTCACGATCTTCTCACTTCGTGATGGGAAAGGAGCGTATATGTTCTTTAATAAAAACAGCTATTTTGTTTTGGGTACTTTTATAATTGAACTTTTTTGTACAACGTTATGTTCGTCTTGTGATTTTGAAAAGGCCAAGGGGAAAAGATTTTGCGAGTATTAGAGTGACGAATTAGAATTTTACTTGCATTGCAAAATTATTTTGCGTTTGTGTTATTAAAAAAATAACACACTTTTCCTTAAAAGATTTGGATTAATGTTTTTTTTTTCAATATATCAACGTACCCCCCCCCCTCCCTCAAGAAATAGGAAATATAAAAAATGGCATTTGGCAAAGAGAAATAATATAATAATACTAATGGATAAGGAGAAAAAAACTGCCAGTCAAATGAACAGCCTACTTTGATTTGAAGACAACCTGTCCTTTTTATTTACGAGAACTCCGATCAAATGTCACCCTCGTCACTTGACCGTGGTTCGCACCCCTCTAAACTAGCTAAGAATGTATCTTGTTTTAAGACATACACTCTTAAAACAAAAGAGTGAAATCCACTCCTATAGGATAAATGCATTTTCGACACTTTCAAGGAGTGAAAATGAACTCAGACTGAGTTAAAATCACTCGTTTGGAGTGATCCTGTCGGAGTTTTAACTAAATAAAAGAGTGAAATCCACTCCAATAGGATAAGTGCATTTTCAGCTCTGAAAAGAGTGAAAATTAATCCAGACTGAGGTAAATTCACTCGTTTGTTTTGAGAGTGTATATTAGACTTTTATTAGACCAAACTTTATATTTAATAGAACGTATAATAATAACATATGTTTTTCTCTTTGCCATCTCATCTTTATAAAATACCGATTCCTGTCATTAAACTACTCGAGTCCCGGAACCCAGGGACCTTCTGCGTTGTGTTTTTATTTAAGATATAACGCATCGACTCGCTAATCGTGTACAAATAACACCTTTTCATTTATCCGCTTCTTATCGCTTTATTATTAGCGCCTTTCGGCTTTCCTTTTTGCATCTTGTTTCGCATTTCAGCTACGTATATCAAATTAATGGTCGGCGTGCCTTGTTAAAGGAGGTGTCCAAGTTGACGAAATTAAAAACGTGCAAATTCAGTTGGAAATACGAACTGATTGATTTGATTTCTTGCGTTTTGTTTCAAACACATGTGTCTATTTCATTTGTTGTCCGCATATTTAATATAGCTAAGTTCAGTGATCTCAATGAGGTCTTAGTTTAAAATTTTATTTCTACATTGCTTAAGAATAAATATTAAAATAATAGTAAAGTGCATTTAAAAATTTTCAATTTTATTTATATTTTTTATGTATAATTTAAAAACCGAATATATTTTAACAAATGATTTAATAATCACACATTGTTTTTTTTTAATATAAGTTTAAATTGGAATGTTTGTTTTCATAACTATATTTCCGAAATTATTGTAGAATTCATTGGGGAGTTTCCTTAATAAAATACCGGTCTTCATGTACGCCAAACACTGAAATAGAAATGATGCAAGTAGAAAAGCAATATTTAAACAATCGAGAGAGAAAAAAAGTATGTTATGACTTGAATTTCAGGTCTTCGTTCCTGAGTTGTCACGATACGAAATACACGATATTGAAAAGGAATAAAAGCAGCCGGGTCAGGTTTAGCGACATTTAATGATGCAACAAATGAAAAAATTTCATCATCTATTGACCAATCACATTTGCATTATTTATTAAACTGAAAATATTTTAGTAATAAATTATCAATCCCCGACCGTTGTGTGTAACCAAAAATCTATTTTACTTCTAACTTTAGTTGAAGAGCTTGTGAAGACAAAAAATTGAGCTTTAAAGTTTTTCGTTTGCGTTGCGCTGCCCTTAGATACGTTTAAAACGGATCGAACTAACAAAAAGTAAGTAAAAAACTTAATTTAAAGTTTATGAAAAGAGGGAATCTTTAAATGAGGGAAGAACATGTTCATTGACACAAAAATCTAATTTTTTAAAAAAAATGTCACTTAGCACGTTCTTCCTCTAAGCTCTTCAATTATCCTTTAAGAATCCGACTAAAAAGATTATAAATACCGGTCATCTCTGTTCCTTTTACGCAAGCGAAAAAAAAAAGCAGTGTCAGCTTAAATGCCATTTTTCATCTCCACAGACTTCCTTTCTATTCGATTCAATTCAAAATGCTAATAAAACTAAAGAGTGGTCATTGAATAGCGTATCGAGCAATTTTCCCCCATAATCACGGTAATTATGATTTTTATGTTTGAAGTGATGCCATGAACACCGGAGACAATGGCGAATCTATTCCGTTACTTTTTGAGCTCTTCCCTGTTTCATTCTATGTTAAGGGATCGGTTGCATATTGCATTGTACAGTAAATTCCCGTTACAACGAAATTCAAGGGACCGAAATAGTTTTTCGTTATAGTGGAATGTTCGTTAAAACGGAATTTCACGAAAAAAAATCTTAAATTCAAAATGCTTCAAGAGTCAATAAAAATATGCAAAAAATTTCATTAATATGCAAGTTACGATATTTATATTTTAAATAATTAAGTTTTAAATAATAGATAACTAATTATTAATAGTTTATAAAAGTTGAAGAACAATAAAACAATTAAAAGAACAATCCTCGGGGGGCAAACATTTATTCCAGCTTTCATGTAAGCATGAAATCGGAATGAGACAGAGTAAAAGACAACCTGCTCACACTAGAGAGAAAAGAAGTGAAGAAAAATACAGAACGGACATGTCTATCCCAGCGACCCTAGTCTATCCTTTCCCCTTTGGTTAAGGTTAAGTGTGTAGCAAACCATTGACATCAAGGAATAATTTTCTGTGACAACAAAGGCAACGGTAGTTCTCTTTCTTAAAAGATTGCCTTAGTGACAAAAATAAAGTAACGCCCATGTACACAAAGTTTCAAGATCAATTCCAGAAACAACAAAATCTCAAAGTGTCATATCATCAGAGAATTCTAAAGGGCATTGTACTGGTCACTCACTACAGATGTTTGAGTATGAACCATTGAATAGAAATTTCTTAGGGGGTTAGGGAAGAAGGCAGATAAGAAGAAGAATAGAAGTATGGTTATCCCACCTTCCCCCTTTTCCTCCGAAATGACAATAAAGTGCTAGATACACCCTTTTTAAAACTTGTTTGGGGTCTTTACAAAACAGCAAAAAGAGAAAAGTACGGAGTTACTCGCAGAAAAAACCTTCATTATAATGAAACTAGGAGTTTTGAAAATTTCGTTAAATCGGAAATTTTAAAGCATTATTCCTATGGGATTTCAAAAGGGACCGATGATTAATTTCGTTATACTGGATATTTCGTTATAATGATATTCGTTATAAAGAGATTTTACTGTATTTGAAACTCAATTATTGTAACTCAGTCATTACAATTGACTATTGGTAAGAATGCCATGTTAAAAAGAGGGATTTTTTGCATTTTTTAAAAAATCAAAATAAACCAAATATAAGATGGGTAATGGCTATATTACTGAAGAACAAATTAATAATAATAATGTAGAACAAATTAATAATAAATACGAATATCCAAAAACACTCAAAATTTAACTTTTTTATTTGGTAAAATGGGTATTAAAACAATTCTCACAAAAGATTTTAGTGGGTAAAAACGCTACGATCTGTATTTTCTTCTTATGAGGTGGGGGTGGGGGATTTTTTCACCTAACACAGATGCCGGAAGTGATTTTTAAACGACGATGTTTTACTTTTAAGAACCTTTTATCTCAAGTAAAGTTTCTAACATACTTTTATTTGACCAGAGTTACAAATTTACATAACAGCTAAACACACTTATTGGCAAAATATGCCTTTTATTTTTGTAAAATACTTTATTTTAACTTGAAACATTAGCGATACTTCACGATGTTCCCATCTATCTCCCTTTAAGAAAAAACCCTAATAAAACACTTTTTGTAACTCTGTATCGGTCTTTCTCTTACTTACATATTTACTCTCAACTTAATGCATACAGGTGGAGAGCAGGGCCATTTATTTCCCCGTAGAAATGTGAAAAAAAAAGTTAAGAAATTCTCAAAAAGAACGAGGAAACTATAAAAGATGGGAGATGGCGTTGCCACGCATCGTAAAGAGAAAAAAGATCGTCTGTGTGTCAGTGAAGTGAAATGAAGAGATTTAATCAACAGAAGATTAACATGTTTCTTTTTTTTGTTAATATACTTGCTGAAGAGCGACATAAAAAATCGAATATCCGCATAGCTCAAGTTTTTAATTGTATTTGGAAGTTTTTTTATTATTATTTTCAACTTTGAGCGTGATATTTGAGCTTATTTATTCGTATATTGGGGTTTAATGAGTTTTAAAGATTTAATCCAAGGGAATTGCGTTAGTTAGAAGTTTTTATACTGATTTAGTTAAAATGGTTTTTTTTGTGTGTGATTTTCTTCAAATTTGCTCAAATTTAATTATTGTTGATGACATTTTCTTAACTTTTATCCAGATATTAGTGTTTAATGAGTTTTAAAGCCATAGTCGAAGTAAAGTATTTGGAAGTTTTATATTGAATTAATTGAAATGTTTTTTATTTTGTGTGTGTGATTAACTTCGAAATTTGATCCCATTTAAGTAATTTCTTAACTTTATGTCTCTGCTATAAACTTAATATTTATTTATATATATAATTTATCGATAAATACATATGTGTGTGTCACAAACCAGCTTGTTTTCCTATCGAAGTTCTTTTCAAGTCATTTTTCGGAGTGTCAATAACACAGAAAGTTGATTTGTATTGCATCTTCACGATTTCTTATAGACGACTGGAATGCCTTGTGAAGGAAAATTGGTCTCAAAATCGTATCTCTGGCGATATAAAGAATTTATTGGGCTTTGTCTCTCTCCTATTGCATTCCTGACTTGGCTCAGCCAAACAACAAAGGGGAGGAGAGAGAAAAGTGACTATTCATTTTTATTCCGCCACTTCAAACACTTGCCGTTTGTTTGGCGCTAGGGTGTCAATATTGTTTTCTTGAAGATATATTTTTCGGTTGGGTTTTTTGTCGATTTATAGCCGAAAAATATTTTTTTAATTTAACAGGCGGTTTTGAATGGAAAAATGAATAGCCTTTTATATTTTTAGAATAGCGTAATGTTCCAAAATTTTATTGAATTTTCGAAATTTATTGCCCAATTTAATTCTCTTTCATTTTCGTATAAAATATATCACGACAAATAAAATTTATCTGGATATGGACAACAATACATAAAAGGTGTTTTGGACACGAAGTAAAAACTATTTTTTTAAATATATATTTTTTTATACTTTAGACTTTTTAGACTTTTGATTTCCTTTAGTTTGTTAGACATAATATGCTTTATGAAATCTACATTATATATGACTCATAAATTCCAGTTTAAGTTTGAATTCCGTACCTTAGTAGAAAAAAGTTCAACGTCCATTAAATGTCGATACAACGGCTACCCAAAACACTACTCTACGTACTAAAAATGCAATGCATAGAATAGTTTCTTGGGAAATATTCCGATTTACATATTTGAACATTTGCCGCCCTTTTTTACTAAGTCACTAAATGAAACTAAATCCTTTCTGAACCTTAAACCGCAGTAGCAGTTCGTTATTTAAAAAGAAACTCGTTTCACAAATTGTTGCAGTGACAGTGGTTATTTGCCATTATTTTCTCGCTCGTAAACCACCCCAAGACGCCTAATCTCCCGTGAACATGGCAGTTTGTAAAATAAACCTTCCCCAAAATTGCATTCGTAATGTAAACGGTCCATTACGAGGTAGAAAAAAAACGCGTTTTCCAACAGTTGTGCACTGCCGCCCTCATTGTTGTCCTGATTTACCACGGAAAAAGCGGCCAGTCCATCACTTTTGCAAATGACGTCGGTAAAAAAATGTTGGATTCGCGGAATTCACAGGCTCGTTAGCATTTACCCTTTTTTTATTTATTATTTAAAAAAAAGAGATGTAAAATAAGTAATTACCCGGTGTTTCGACTTGAATATGAATCTTCTTGAACCGTATAAAACTAAATAAAAAGAAAACTACTTTTGTTAAAAGGAAAGTTTTGCGTATGCTTATAGTGTAAATATTTTAACTGTGATAAGTTCACAGTGCTAATTTATGGCGAGTAATTGGCTCCAGCAATAAGTTCACTCTTGTTAATCCATATGAAAATTATTTAACACAATGCAGCACATTGCAGGTTAATTTTTATGCTGTCACCCGCTTATGTAGCTTCAGAGGACTCTCTTTGGATTCCACATCTTGAAAATCGTAATGTTATTCCTATGGAAAACATTCGCAAGTCAATTACCGCCACAATTTTATTAAAAGGTTACTAGTTTCTTGTATCTTTGTAAAGAACGAAAGGAACTGAAAGGATAAATCTAATTTGTTTTGTGAAAATCACCTGTTTAGTATTTTTAATAATTTTTTGAAGTTAGAACTTAATGATTACTCCATTTTTTACTAACTTCAAAAATTTATTAAAAATACTAAATATGTGATTTTCACAAAAAAAAAAAAATTAGTTTTATCCTTTTAGTTCCTTTCGTTCTTTACAATGATACAAGAAACTAGTAACCTTTTAATAAAATTGTGGCGGTAATTGACTTGCGAATATTTTCCATAGGAATAACATTACGATTTTCAAGATATGGAATCCAAAGAGAGTCCTCTTAATATTGTCTCTAATCCATTCAAAACCAGGACAGGCAGCTTACGTCCTCTCAATGCAGTCATCAACGACCAGGTATACACTCTATAGTAAAGAGCTGCAGTATATAATCTTATTGAATAAATTAAGACTGGGAGTAAAGGTGTTAATAGAGAAATGTTTATCTTTAGCTTTGGTGAACATATATTCATTTCGCCAACCTAATATGCTCTTATAACTTCATTTTCCCTCTAAAGTTTAATGCTAGTTTTCTGAAAAGTTAACAAGACCTTTCAAACTGTTCTCAATAAAACCCACATAAACTTATCTTTTTTGCTTGTTGGTGGTCCCGACTCGGTGTTATGAAAGAGTTCGGGATAATGCGACCTCGGCGGCGGCAGGAACAGTTAATGTGGCTCGGGTCTCACTGGTTTGAGGTTTACACCCACTTTACTTGATGCCAATGGTGTGAGGCAAGGTCGGAATAGTTTCAATACTAATCCCACTACATGGTTACAATGTAAAATCAACATTTGGTAAGGATTTGCCTATAATCAGGCCCCAATCGTCGCTTCGGCCTACAAGGGCCGAAAATTGGCAAAACCTTTAAATACTTTTCCCATGTCACAATAATTTGTGTTTTTAAGGCAAACTCAATCTAAATTAATAATATATTTAAGTTTTCTACAACTATAATCATCCTGATTTTTTTTTAAAAAAATATTATGTTTGTGGATGGACCTTTTATTCACTGGCTATAACTTTGCTATGAACTAACTATGTATATTAAGTGACAATATTGTTCTCAAAAAGGCAACCAAATGGCTCCGAGCCCAGGGCCCGAACTTGTCATTGTCAGGCCCTTCCTATATTACGTCCTTTAAACACAGTGTAAACCTTGCCTATGCTTTTATGAATAGTAGTTTTTAAGTAATATTGTTTGCTATCTTGTAAGACTAATTTGTTTAATTTAGTCAATCACAAAAATATTTTTCACACACTAAATTTATTAATTATTTTACCATTTTAATATTTAAAACTGAATTCGGATTTTTATGAGAAACTCTTAAGAAAATGCGGCACAAAAAAACATACATCAAAACCACCTACATACATAAACTTTATTTTCAAGGGTAGCTTTATAAAGTATTCAAGAAATATCATACTAAACACAAGTTAAGGATGAAATTTTTTTTAAAAGTCTGTTGATCCAATAGGAGATAGCACATATAGATTCAATATATGTTTCAGATACAAACTTATTAAACAACGACAGTGGGTCTTGCGTTTAAGTGAGTCCATTTCCAGAGCTCCAGAATGGGTCTGGGTAATGATGTGTGGCGTGTACCAGGTAAAAGGTACCGCCGCATGTGTAAAAGGGAAAGTGTAAAGCCTGAATGAGACTGAATCGGTTGACGGAATAAGCGGAATTGGTGTTAGATGTGTGTGATTTCTTTTTTTATGGTGTGGTGTGTTCGGGGAAGCGTGTGAAATAAGGGTTATTTGAAGCTTTAACAAGGTTTTTTTAAGATGGTTTCTGCACCATTATAAGAAAAGTGTTTTGTTTAAAATATAGCATTCGTTTAATAATGAGCTATGTTTTGCGTGACATTCAATATTTGTTTTGGAGATAAATAGTTCCTTGAAATTTTTTGCTTCAGTATTATTTTCTTTCAGAAATGTTTTGTATAATAATTGCGCAGTTAATACAAAACAATCAAAGAATAACAATTTAAATAGGCTAGAATTACGCAAGGACACGATATAGATCAACTTTCATTTTGCTGCAATAAACAAACCCTGATAGACTTGAATTTTACGTGACATCCCTTCCATTTGTTTATTTATACAATACTTCAAAAATATTTTAAAGCTCATTCAAAATCATTGACAAACAAAAATTACTTGCAATTTTCATGTAATTAAGATGCTGAGCTTTTTTAATAGTATGTTCTTCCATTACAATTATATGCTAAATGAACATATCGTAGTACCATCTTCTAGCAATGAGTTTCGCAACCGCGCTTTTTCTCCTTGTGGCCTTGCCTGGGCTTTTCGGATTGTTATGGAATTCGGCAGGCAAAACACATCCCTTATACTTTATGTAGTAAGAAAAAGTCGTCTCCTTATTTTCATTACTAACTAGATTTCACTGGCCGATAATTTTGGATAGTCTGGAATTTTTTCACGCATTCCTATTCTATGGTATTATTTGTCACGTACATAATAGCGGAGTAAAGCTGTAACAAAAAAAGTAGCGTAAAATGAAAGTATACTTCCACTGAATGTAGGACACCAAGAATATTTCTACTTTTCTTTTTTATAACTGCTAAAACTATTAATGATGACCCAATTTTGTTGTTTTTCATATAATTGAATGGAAGTAGAGTTGGCCCTATAAATTTATAAATTACATGAAAACAAGTTTCTCAATTAAAAAATTAATGCCTTTGGTATCCAAATTTTAAAAATAATACTTTTATGACTACTTTTATTATTTAAAGTTGTCAGACATTCAAGAATAAGTCAATTTGCAGGCTAAGGGGGTGTCTAACTCTATTTCCACCGCTTTGCACAGAATTATCCATAACCTTCAATCTTCACTATCCGGATTAGATGAAAGCGAGCTCTAGTATATTCATTCACAGTTCTTGAAGTCTTAATCCGAAGGTGGGAGAAGAAATGTTGTACCTTTTGTTGGCGATTTTCCCCCTTTGCCTCCCTTCTTGTTGGTTTTTAAATTCTTCGCCTCGGCTCAAGTGTTTCGCGCCACTCCCCCTTCTCCAGATCTACAAGACTTGTTTCGTCTTTTTCACGTGCACCTTCTTGCGATTTTTCTACCTTAGCGGGACGTCAACGTGGAGGTACATCGCACCGTTCGTGTAAAAGTGACGCTTATCACATGTTGTTTCAATGGTCGAAGCGTCACTCTGCAAAGTCAAGACTTTTCTCGGAAATGAATGTGGATATCGATTAACACGTTAATTTTTCGGGATTTTTTTAAAGGTTTTGTTGTATTTTTTGTGTGTCGGCTTGTCATGATGCTAAGTATGTGTTGGAATAACGTTTAACTGACCTGCAATTGTGCATTTCCGGTTGTTAAATCCTATGTTTTTTTTCATTTAACAGCATAAAGGAATTGACGAAAGCTGTTTTGTAAATAACATTTAAAATAAATATTGAGCATCAGTAATGTATAGATTGAGGACAAATCTAAAGTAGTTATAGCAAAATAATACAACCGCCACTTACTAGCAAGATATACTTTGTAAAAATGTTTATTAGAGCTTCTAAGAGTGTACTTATTAAATTTACAATGCTTAAAGATAATTTTTTTATTGATTAATGAAAACAAAAACATTTTTCACGAAATGCTTTTCTTTAAATCCAATATTTACGAAACCGTTATAAAGCCACGACTTTTTATGTTACAGCGTCTATGTAGGTACAATGACAAAACAGACCACCGAAATAACCATAAAAAGATCGCACAGACATGGTGTTCACAAAAACGGTTTGCTGTTACAGCCATTCGCACTCCAATAAACCACTTTTTTATGTACTCCTCTCCTAGTTAGTTGACCATAAAAAAAGAATGAAAAGTTTCTGGAGAACCTAGACGTCTCCAGTACTACCTTTTATGTGTAGTTAGGTAAGCCATAAAGAAATCACACTTGTAGTTGCGCATTCCACGCAGTGAGATCTCAATGCTAACCACTTCTGCCGAATAAATAAGATATTCTTCGGCGACACTTGAGCAGCACTATAACTCAGTCGTCACGGTTTGGGCCCCGACCCCCTTAGCCTCTCAACAAAATGCTCGGTGGTTTGACAAAAATTGAACTGATATTTTGTTGCATATCTGTATCGGCACTATAATTTATAGTGATACAGCAACCCCACGTTATATCGCGCTTCCCGGGAGACAAGCAAAACCCCTAGATATAACCAAATGCGCGATATAACGAGCGACTTGATAAAT
Source organism: Hylyphantes graminicola (assembly GCA_023701765.1). Taxonomy (NCBI): domain Eukaryota; kingdom Metazoa; phylum Arthropoda; class Arachnida; order Araneae; family Linyphiidae; genus Hylyphantes; species Hylyphantes graminicola. The sequence goes on along the minus strand of CM043118.1, from coordinate 24,364,627 downwards.
ATTATACTAATTATATTTTTAAAAAAAATTGGGAGACATGATACAAGACGGAATATATCCAAAAGCGCGTTTTTACGAGACGCGATATAGCGATCGGTTACTTATAAAGGTAGTAATACCTTTATAAACATATATTGATAGTTATTTGCAGGAAGAACAAGGGCTACATATATTTTCTTCATATTTCTATAAGTCATCATTATATATTTCTTATTTTTCATGTCTATTTTATCAGAATTTGTCTTGGCACTTACATTTATGTCAAGCCAAAGCAGTGAAAATTCAGCAAGCCCCATTCAGGGTCCGGAAAGAAAGGGCTACAAAAGTTCTGCCCCTAGAGTGATTGATGGAGTGGGGCGATGTCAGAAAACCGTAAATTTTCTCTCGCAAACCTCTCGCCTTCGACAATGGCCAGTGAGACCTGAGGACGGCTTTTATGTTGCCGACGACTGGGAAATGCAAAAAGGGTGGTCCGCGTGGGGTTATTTTTGCTCAAGTAGTTGGTCCCGAAGAAAAATATCCGATCTCAAGAAAGAGCATCGCGAGTTTTTTTAAATTTTAATTCTCTTCTACATTATCGTTTCGAAAATCCCATTTGACTAGGATTTTTAAGCTTGTTTTTGAAGAGTTTGATATCTTCTGAATTATTAATGTCTTAGGTGGTGTAATAACAAATGATTTGTTACGATATGCGACTTAAGAAATTAAATAAAGATAAAAACAAGTGTACACTTTTAAAACAAAGGAGTGAAATCTACTCCTCTAGGAGAAGTGCATTTTCGACTCTGGAAAGGAGTAAGAATTAACTCAGACAGAGTTAAAACTAACTCAGACGGAGTTAAAATCACTCGTTTGGAGTGATCCCGTCGTAGGTTTAACTAAACAAAGGAGTGAAAATTAACTCAGACTGAGTTAAAATCGCTAGTTTGTTTTAAGAGTGTAACCTTTTTATGTCATAAAGTATCACATTCCCTCTTCGCTCACAATGACGAAATGGCTCTTTCATTAAAATTCCTCCAACATGTAAACGTAACAATGCGATATCCTTCAACTGAATCATGAAAATGAAAATAGTAACTTGTTTTCCTCAACACTTTCTGGACATAGATAAGACAGGGAAGAACGGGAGGGAAACTTTCTAATAAAGAGGATGCACTTCTTCACGTGGAGTCTTCCGTCCTGGTCCTCATCCGCGAGTTTTAATCTTGTTTAGCTTCTGTTGGAGTGCATTGTTTGGATGACGTTATCGTGCGTAGGGCCTCAGAACTGAAAAGAGTTTTTAGGTATTAGGAACGGTGGATTTCTTTTAAATATTGTCTTTCGTAAGAAAAAAATAGTCCCGTAACAGAATTCCTTTGAATAAAGGAGCTCATTTCAAACATTAAACTCATTTCACAATTAGAAATCCTGGCATGGATTGAAATACCTTGTTTTATTTCTCTTCTTCAGTACTCGTCGATCTGTGGTGTGATAGCAGATTGAAAGTATGTCTTGCCTCACGTTGGTGATTCGAGTAAAAAGAGAATAAGTAAGAAAAAAGTGAAAGGAAAGTAGAAGCAAGCAATAGCTGACTAAATGAAATTTATATCAAAATATATATTGTTGAGTCCCATTACATTAATTCAAATTGAAATTACATATTTGAGTAAGTACTTAAATAGTTTGCTCATTAAGTTGGAATGGGCGTGCAGGACCGGGGGTCTCCAAACTCAAGTGCCTCAATGTTAATCCAATGGGAAAAAATTATATTCTTTGCCACATTTCTCCGGCTGTATTGAATATTTTTACAAGCGGATTTTTTTACGTGATAAATGTAGCTGACTTACAGGTCTCTATATTCCCACTTTTTGAAATTGCTTCGAATATTTTGTGTAAAATAATTTATTGAATATTAAAAAAAATATTCGTACTAATTTCAAAAAGTGGGAAGATAGAGACCTGTAAGTCAGCTACATTTATCACATAAAAAATCCGCTTGTAAAAATATTCAATACAGCCGGAGAAATGTGGCAAAGAATATAATTTTTTCCCATTGGATTAACATTGAGGCACTTGAGTTTGGAGACCCCCGTCCTGCACGCCCATTCCCCCTTAAGAGGACGATGCTTCCTTTGAAAACAATTGTTTAAATCTAAGCTTGTATAGATTTGTAAAAAAAAAATCAAAGCATACATTTCAAAAGTAAACTTGTTTCACGACTTTATTAAGCAAAACTCTAATTTGTTCCGATAAATAAAAAACATGTAATTACTCCAAAGAATGACTTTCACTTTTTTTTCTCTCGATGAAAAAGCACCGCCGCGCTTTTATCTATACCTCAAACCTTGAACTAAGCACTTTTCTCATAAAACAACTCAGGAGCGCGCGTATGTATACATGTCAGTTGTAAACACAGCTGAGGCACACTGCATTTTACTTTGTACCTAGCCGTCATCTGCGATAGCGATGACACTATCTCCATACGTGAACTTCTCAGATATTTCGCCCGGATTGAGATGTTGCCTTGTTGACAGCTTGCTTTCATAACTTTCTCGAAGAGGGGATCAACTTACATGGTGTTTCGGACCTTGCGAAACTAACGTGTTGCAAAGGGACCTCGGAATTTCCGAGTAGCCTCTTGAAATTCGGCAAATTTTATTTCATTGCAATGACCTTTTTGAAAAGAAGCTTGCAGAAAGCAGTGAGGGGATAGAAAGGGGTAAAATCCATTAATCCGACATCCTTAATATTTGTTTCAGAGCACTGAACAGCTTCACACGAAATCTTACGTCCAATCACTTTTCGTTGCTCTGTTTTTGCTTTTTGTCGCGTCGAAGAGGGATTCATTGCATCACAAAATTGCATTTTCTTTCTTAATCAAGTCTCTATTATTATTCTCTATTATTCAAGTCTCGAAATCTTACGTCCAATCACTTTTCGTTGCTCTGTTTTTGCTTTTTTTCGCGTCGAAGAGGGATCCATTGCGTCACAAAAATGCATTTTCTTTCTTAATCAAGTCTCTATTATTATTATCTATTCTTCATTATTCAAGTCTCGAAATCTTAGGTCCAATCACTTTTCGTTGCTCCGTTTTCCTTTTTGTCGCGTCGAAGAGGGATTCATTGCATCACAAAATTGCATCTTCTTTCTTAATCAAGTAGAATTAAAATATCAGGGTAAGGTAAAAAGAATCACTATAAATTTATTTTATTTTAATGGTAAATAATACGTTATATTATTACTAATTATTAGGCTAAAATTCGAGCGTGATGTAGTAAACGCTTATCTTATCACCGGAACATGTTCAGCGATAACACAATAATATAATTTTACATAACAAAAATACCTGCACCTCGTTCTAACGCTAACAATTTCACGCTCAGATTGCTGTTCGCCAAGGCATGATGAAAAGTAGTAGACAAAACAAACTGCGGTCTACTGGCAACAAGGAAAGGTACAATATGTAGGTCAATTAGCTACATAAGTGTTGTAGTACCGAGATAAACAGTATTTACTTTTACCTAGAGAATCAACGAAACGTGATACTGACTGCAAACACTTTCTGCTGTGCTGAAACAAGACATTATTTGTTATACAAACAGGAAAGAATGGAATTTTTAACTTCAATTATTTTTCTGGTGTTGCATTTTGTTTTTGTTTCATCGTGCTTTCTTTGGGATTTTTGTCATCTGTTGATTTAAATAAATAATTCTTTGAAAACAATAATATTTGAAGCTTATTATAATTTTCTTTGGATTTTCGATTGCAATTATTTTTTTTTAAACTAAATTTTCAATTGACTTCGATGCGGAAATTTATCTCTGGATATTCTTTTTAAGTAAACAAGATTATCATTATGAAGAAATCTACAAATATTTAAACAATAGTCAATTTCAAATCGTCGCTTTTTTTTAATCTTCTCTTTTTGTGCAATATCTTTTCGCCAGCTACTTTCTCTGATCATGCTCATTAAAAAAACTGAAAATTTAAAATAAAAAAAATGAAAGCAAAAGTATCGCAATATCCTGATTTTGGTGAAAAGAAGTTGAATAAGGCCAATAATCAAATTAGCATTACCTTTCCATTAATTCCTTTTGTACATTTATTTTAAATCTGAAAACAAATGTTAACTTCTAGTCAAAGCCTTGAATTGGTACTGCGTTAAATTTTTGCCCATATTTCATTTTTCCAAAGCTCCATCATTACATTGATTTTCTTCTACGACAAAAGATCCGTATAGCTAAACAAGTGCTTAACATAGATTTTTCATTAATTCTCCGCTCACAAACATCAAAAATCGCAACTCATGTCCATTCACCCAGTACATTTCGACTCTCCTCGTAGCATGATCCTGATCGCAATATCCTGATTTTGGTGAAAAGAAGTTGAATAAGGCCAAACATCAAATTAACATTACCTATCCATAATTGGAAATTTATTTTAAATCTGAAAAAAAATTTAACTTCTAGTCAAAGATTTGAATTGGTATACTGTGTTAAATTTTTGCCCATATTTCATTTTTCCAAAGCTCCATGATTACATTGATTTTCTTCAAAAACAAAACATCCATATAGCTAAACAAGTGCTTAACCTAAACTACTGGCAACAAAACATTAAATAATCATTAAATACTAAACATTAAATACTGGCAACAATCATTAATTCTCCGCTCACAAACATCAAAAATGGCAACTCATGTCCATCCACTCTGTACATTTCGATTCTCCTCTTAGCATGGAGGATGGTGGGATAAACTGCACGTAAGCATTGTTAGAGAACTTTCAGTCTTATCCCAGTTCTTCAAAGTTCCATTATTCCATGAATTTTCTTCTAACGTGGGTAAACAAGTGCTAATATGAAATTAACATCATACGACCATATAACTTCTCATCATCTAAGTCCAACCACCTTGTAATTTCGATTCTCCTTGTAGCACGGAGGTTGGTTGGATAACCAGCACTTATGCATTGTACAAAAACACCATTTGCAATGTTAGAGAATTTTCAACCTTTTTCCAGTTCTTCAAAGCTCCATTATTCCATGAATTTTCTTCTAACGTAGGTAAACAAGTGCTTATTTGAAATTAACCTCATCTGACCACTACTTCTAATCATCACTGACCAACCACCTTTACATCTCGTTTCTCCTTGTAGCACGGATGTTGGTTGGATAACCTGCACGTATGCACTGTACAGAAGCACATTTGCATTGCTAGAGAATTTTCAAACTTTTTCCAGTTCTTCAAAATTCCATTATTCCATGAATTTTCTTCTAACGTAGGTAAACAGGTGCTAATATGGAATTAACATCATCTGATCATTCTTCTCATCATCTCGGACCAACCACCTGTACATTTCGGTTAACTCCTTGTAGCACGGCGGTTGGTTGGATAACCTGCACGTATGCACTGTACAGAAGCACATCTGCATTGCTAGAGAATTTTCTACCTTTGTCCAGTTCTTCAAAGTTCCATTATTCCATGAATTTTCTCCTAACGTAAGTAAACAAGTGCTAATATGAAATTAACATAATCTGACCATTCTTCTCATCATCTCGGACCAACCACCTTGTAATTTAGATTCTCCTTGTAGCACGGCGGTTGGTTGGATAACCTGCAAGTATGCACTGTACAGAAGCGCCCCCATTTGCATTGTTAGAGAATTTTCAACCTTTTTCCAGTTCTTCAGAGTTCCATTATTCCCTGGATTTTCTTCCAACATAGGTTGTCAAGTGCTCCTACGAAATTAAAATCACCTGACCATTACTTCTCCTCTCATGCTAACCACTCTGTAAATTTCGGTTCTCCTTATAGCACGGAGGTTGGTCGGATAACCCGCACGTATGTATTGTACGGAAGCACTGTGCGCGGAAAAGTGACCTGTCGGAAAAACTGCATGTTTTTCAGAAAATCGTCTGAAGTATATTTTTTTCCATTGCAAAAATATTCACTTTCTGTATTCTAACTATTCTACCAAGTGATTCAATATTTTCTTTAATCGCTCGATATTTAAATTTTAAATATTATAGCATATATAACTCGAAAAGTCATATTTGCCCGATAGGTCAATCTTCTGCACACGATGTGCATTGTTAGAGAATTTTCTGCCTTTTCCAATTTCTTCCCAATTTAATTTTTCCGTAGATTTTCTTCTAACAAAACCACAGATTCTTAGTCCACATAAACTTTTAAATCAAAAGAGTGAAATCCACTCCAGTTGGAGAAGTGCATTTTCGACACTGGAAAGGAGTGAATATTAACTCGGACTGAGTTAAAATCACTCGTTTGGATTGATCCTGTTGGAGGTTTAACACACAAAGGATCCACTCCTTTCGGGTAAGTGCTTTTTCAAGGCTGGAGGAGTGAAAATTACTCAGATTGAGTTAAATTCGCTCGTTTGTTTTAAGAGTGTATAGACAAGTGATCCTATCAAATTAATATCATCTGACTATTACTTTTACTATCATGCCATCCACCCTGTACGTTTCTATTCTCCTTGTAGCACGGAGGTTGGTCGGATAACCTGCACGAATACACTGTACAGAAGCCCTGTTCTCCAGGAAGCGTCTCGATTGAAGACCACTCCTCAACACGGGTTCTGTACGACTCAATCATATAATTTATTCTGTTCGCAGGCGACGTAAAGACCACGGGTGTACTGTAATTAGGAAAGTCAACTGGCTTATCAAATTATCCATCTAAGGGGTCGTCTTTATAATTAGAAACGAAACTGGATTTTTTTTGGCTTACAGTGTGATAAGCTGTAATCATTTTAAGAGGGACGTATTATTACAATTCGGTTTTTCTGTGTCTGGGACTGCTGTAGATTGACTCTACATCCGGCCATCTCTATATCTGATGTTGCTCTCGACAACTTGACATGGTACTGATTGACAGCACAAAGAGAAATGGTTATGCTAGATTAAGGAAATAAAATTGTTAATTACGAGGTACATTCACATTAGTTACATTGCATTTCAAATTCAAAACCAATAAAAAAAGCATCTGAAAGCCAACAATTATAGAAACTTTTAAAATACCACGAAATATTCGTTTAGTACATTATTTTTTTAAAATTTTGAACTATTTAATTAAAGTGAAACAAATCTATACATAAATATATCCAGGTAAAAAAAAAGTCTTATAATAACTTTAGATTAAAAAAATATCTTCACCCATTTCATTAAAATATGTCCATTTGATGTGTATCAACCTATAAAGTAAAAGTTTTATTCGATTTCACTGTTCACTAAACTTCTTAGAGCAGTTTGTTTGAAAAATAAATTATGTTTAACTTGGAGGTACATTTTATAAACACCCTCAGTGTTAGTAAAACCATTAAAGTTTATGATTATACTACCTTCACCTTTCATCTGTTTCACATTAAATAAATTAAAAAAAAATATTTATTGCTTCAACCACTTTCGAATTTAATCAAAGATAGTCTCTTCCCCATTTAAAAGCCATTACAACTTTCAAATATCTTTTTACTTCTCCAAAAAAATTTAATCAAGCACCTCTTCCGACGATCATAAAACAGAAAAATCTCTCCTGCAATCGCAAACAAAAATATTCCCGCTTAATTAAATTCCATCACAAGCGCATATAAAGCTGCCGAAACGCTACCTACCGAAAAACTCCCGCATGATATTATTTAAACGTCAGACCCCAACAATTAGCGGAACGAGCACCGACAGAAAATAAACAAGCTAAACAGCAGAGTAAAAAAATCCACCGATTCGATTAAAGGGGACCCTCCTTTTCCTTAATGGATGGTAAGTAGATACCAGTTTGGGCCTTTATACCAATTGAACAGCCAATTTAAATAACAACAGGTTTGTTGTTATTTAAATTGGTTGAATCATATTTAAATGACGTGAAAAACGTATCGGTTTACATGCGTTTAAAATGAGTCATTTATATCAGCACCCTTTTATATCTTAGTACAAGCAGTGGGTATTATTTTAAAAATATCAAATTTCTTATTTTAAGTTTATTTTAAATTAAAATTAAAAAATAAAACTGTTTGATATAATTTTCGAATAGGTGACACAATATCAGCTGTTTTTTTTTTTTTTTGTACTAAACTCAATGGTGCTGTAATAATTTTGTATATTCGAGAAATTGAGCTGTAAATTCAATAAATTCGTTATCATTCGAGAGCATGTTTTCTTAAATCTATTCTTGAAATTTTAGCCATGGTTTCACTTTCCTCTTCTTGTGCAATGTGCTTTGAAACATAAACAAATGTTGCTTAAACTATTACTCTTACAATTTTAACTAATTTAAAACCCTTTGTTAAAATCAATACAAACTTCCTTGCCGAATAAAAACGTTAACATTAGATTTTAAAATTCGCTTCTCGTTTAGCTTAATATGTCCTACATAAATTTTCCAACACTACTTTATTTGTCTTACATTTTGTATATTTAGATAAATTTAAACAGAAAGTTTTTTCGCATGACAAATTTTAGAATTGTCGTTAATGAGGTAAATAAAGAATGCAATTCATTTTATTGAAAAAAAATAGATACACTCTTAAATCAAAAGAGTGAAATCCACTCCAGTTGGAGAAGTGCATTTTCGACATTGGAAAGGAGCGAATATTAACTCAGACTGAGTTAAAATCACTCGTTTGGAGTGATCCTGTTGGAGGTTTAACACACAAAGGATCCACTCCTTTCGGAGAAGTGCATTTTCAAGACTGGAGGAGTGAAAATTACTCAGATTGAGTTAAATTCGCTCGTTTGTTTTTAGAGTGTAAGTTAATTTATTATAAAGAAATAAAACCCACATTGTAATGTTAAACATTCCTACACATTCCTCGTATGTTTAATTTAATTTCGACCAAGGCAATTTTAAAAGTATGTAACTATCAATCCGGAAACATTGAAGAACGTTAGTCTGTATCAACTACTCCTCTCCTAGAGCTCAAATCTTCGTATTCCTACCTTTTCCTTAACCTAGTCTATAAGTTGGCGGGCGTAGTAATTACCTTCCATTTCTTTCAAGTTTCCCGAACCCCCTCCCCAGTTTTTACCTTTACTTTTTTTCATTGAGTTTCGATCGCTAATAAGGTGCCCGCATCTTTTTCAAACAGTTCGGTGAAGCTGCCATTACAGGGATACCAATTTTCATCCATATTGTTTAGGGATGAGTTAAGGCTAATGCGGTTAAACGGTATTAGGTGGGGATGTAATATTTTTTTTTTTTTTTGCTACTTACGTGTGGCGAATGAATTATTTGGTTGATGGATATGGACTATGTAAACGGTATTTTTTCAGATTCCAATTAAATATTTTTAATGAACCTCTCTTTACCTTTTATTATATTGTCTCTGTCTTTCACGTATTTTAAAACTTAAATTAGTTTAAACTGCTGTTTGGCTCTTAGTTCACATTTTCCCAAAATCACTATAAAATGGCTTTTATTTGTAGCACAAATGACTTTACCCAATAAAAACCGTTTATCAGTCTAAGACTTAACCTAATAATTCCTGTTAGATATTAGTTTAGGTTTATTTGTATTTATGAATGTTTAAAACAATCGAAGCTTCAAACTTCGTATTTAAAGAGAACTTCGCAATAATATTTGAAATAAAGTTTTTCAAACATGAATTTTAAGGAGCATACACTTAAAAATAACCTCTTCTGGTTTTGTACTAAATATAAGACTTCATTCAAGGTTGTTATACTAATATCCATTCTTATTGACCTTTCCCGCCCCAAATATTCAAATGAGCATACAATTAGGCGTAAACAAGATTAATTTTGAGAAAAAGAGGGGGGGGGGGTAGGGGAGCTAATGTTGCAGTTTCTATTTACTACTACCGAAAAATTATCCTCGATCTTTTTTATTGTTTTTAATTTAAATTTTATTAGTAATACGTTCATCAGTTTACGAACATTTTCAAAGTTGTCATTTTTTTATTCGTATGCATTTACAGATAGTATAATACATATAATTCTGCACTTTTCTGCACTTCGCAGATAATTCTGCATTTCTCTTTTGCTTTACAAATTTTACACTTTGACTGTGCTCATAACACAGAAAAACGTTAAGCAAACCTCGTTCCACCCATTTTTTTGTGTCTATTTAAAAATATATATATCATTGCTATCTCCATTACTTCTCTAATTACATCAGCCCAAAAAAAGCTAAAGCAATTATGCAATCGGATTGACACTTAGCACGTGGATAAGAAAATATATGTAAAACAACCCAATCGCAACGCGAAAGATGTTTCAAAAAATATTATTGGCCTTGTTGAAATGCTGTTGGATAAATGTTTTTGGAATAGAAACTGTAGCTAATGTTTATCTCTTGGACAACGCGGCGTCATTTTGAACTAGATAAGCTATTTGCATATGCCACCAAGAATTTATTGTTCACTGTAAAATACATGAAAATTTTTTGTGAGATATTATTGTGTTCTTATGTAGAAGATATTGAGATTAAAGCACTCAGTGTTGTGTTGAGAATTTTCCACAAATAAAATTTAAAAAAAAAAAACGTTTTGTTGACCACTTATCTAGTTGTTTGAATAATTCATGCATTTTCACGATAATAGCTTTAATCTTTATGATATAAGAGCTTCTAAAAATATTTTCTTTGTGCTATTTGAAGAGTGAATAGAAGTCAAAACTTTTTAAAAACATTTTGTGTGTGTTGGCAAATTCAAAATTTAATATTTTTCAATAATAAGCAAAGCTTTTTACATTGATATGAGTAGGCAACCATATTATGCTCCTTCATTATTTTATAAATAAAACTCCGTTTTCAATATTGGAAAGTTAGTCAAACTTCCACATAATTCACTGCGTTTTAAGTTGAAATTTTTTTTTAAAAAAAATCAACAGCTTTATTTAATAATTTTGAAAGTAGAACTTTTTAATACCTAATTTAATGAATATTTGATTTTTATTTAAATTTTGTTTTAATTTCTCTTTAGCGTTAAAAGATAAATATAGAATGTTTTGTATAATAAAATTATACAAAACAAACAACAAAATTTATATAAAGATATAATTAGTGAAAATGTATAAGATCTTTAAATCTACACAAAAATTTAGATTTATAAATCATTTGAAAATACCTCCAAAATAAAGTAATGCCTGATAGAATTCTTATCTCATCAATACATCAGTTTCAATGTGTACGTTTCCAGAGACGAATCGAAACACCTACAGAAAATAAAGCTAAGAAAAGGAAAGATGATTGAATACTTGTTGAAGATTAGGTTACAATGACATTTCCAATCAATATTCATTAAACCTATTCTGGCACTTTAAGTTCGCTTTCGCTAGGTTTTTTTTGGCTGTGTGTATACGTTGCCTCAAGCGATTTGTGGCCATTTGAGATTATTTGAAACTCTAACTGTAAAAAGGGTCAAGACCTTCGGATACTTTCATTCTGGGCTTTATTCTTAAAAGTATTAGAGAAATTAGAAGCGTATACGGATATCTTACTATGGACTTGAGCCAAGGCAAGGGTGGAAAATAACAACGTTTCAAATAATAACAAAACATTTTTTTTTGTTTAAACCAAAAGTATGTAGTTTTTTTTTAATGAATGATATGTTGTGCATAATAATTAATACTGCAATACAGTCGTATTCTGAGTAGCTTTTGCTTCTTTTTAGTTTTGTTAGTAACATTAACTTAAAATAAAAATAATAAGACATAAATCATTTTGCAGAAAATGTCGCTTTACAATTGTACTGCATTCTTCAGATTAAAATTTACTTCCAACACGAAAATGCAAAATTGTTCTTTTTAGCTTCTTCCATATTTATTTTACGTTTAAAAGTATAATATTAGAAAACCACGATGCAAATTCAAAATAGTGAAAGTAATTCTTTACTTACTATATTATGAAGCTCTTCAAAAACCATCAATGCATCTCTTTTTTAATTATTCCATTAAAACATTGTAGCTCTAAATTAAAATAAATATAAATACATAACCTATAAATACAGTACGAATTAAAAGCAATTGAAAATCGTCTGCTTTTATTTTACGAATTTTTTAAATAGTAAAATTTATAATAAACTAATTTTTACTATTTAAAAATTCGTCAAATAACAGCAGACGATTTTTAATCGCTTTTAATTCGTAGTGTATTTATAGGACAATGTTTTAGTGAAATAATTTTTAGAAAGATGCATTGATGGTTTTTTAAGAGCTTCATAATACAGTAAGTAAATAATTACTTTCACTA